>JAVJIF010001569.1:0-407134 GCA_038442645.1 Agave tequilana | reverse complement strand
TTCAGTGAAATTTGAAGGAAAAGAGAGGCTTCGGAGCTCAAGAAACCCTAGAAATCTCCCAAGGAGGGATCTGAAGGTACGTTCAAATCTCATTAACTGATGCTTCTCAGATCTAATGTCATGCGTGTTGTTGCTTTGTGTTGGGTTTTTGGCCAAATTCGTCCGATTTGTAGCGTCAAAATTTCATTTTTCTTCTTTAGGGTTACACAGGTTGGTAATTAAAGTCCCTCTGTTTTTTTTTTTTTTTTTTTTTTGTTTTGATAAAGTTAGTCTTTTTTATGTTGCAACCCTTAAATCTCAAAATGCTGAGCTGAAGATGTTGATCTTTTATTCACAATCTTCTATTGGCAATGACAGCTTCAGTGCTAAACCATAGTGACAATTGCGATGTTTCTGAAAAATTACTTACCCTACTGGTTCACTGTGTCATTGTGTGGGGTGAGAACTCTCACTGGGTTGAGGTTAATGAATTTTCATCACAAGCGATTGGACGCTCTCTGATCTGAACTGTCAGAGCACAAGGGAAAAGACACCGTTCGGGTTAGGAGAATCAGTATAGTGTCGGCTTAAGACCCCTCGTGCGATAGGTGGAATGAAAAAAGGACTGGCACATGAAAACTGCCGTTGTGTTTTGGAATGGAATAGCACAAGGAAATTGCTAGTGTGGTGGTGGACTGGAATAGGAAAACTTTCAGTGCAGTAAGGTGTGTGTGTGTGTTTTGAGGATATGGGATAAGATCTCCTTTCTCCTTGGAGAAAATTGATAGTATATGCATGATATGGATGTCAGTGTTGAAATGGAATTGACGAACTCTTGTAACTGCATGATTAGTGCTGGATTTGTTGTAACGATCGTAATCATTAGTACTAGTTGGTTAGGATTGCATGTCATTGTCCATAATGATCCAATAAAATGAATACAAATACAATTGAAGTATAAATTTTTAATTTTGAAATTTATTATTCATAATAAAAAAGTACAAGTGTTCAAACATTTTATCATTCAAACATTTTATCATTCATAATAAAAAAAAATTATAAAGTCTTCATTCTTCTTCTGGAGAGTCTTCAATGAGATCGCCAATTGATTTGTTTTGACTTCATCTGCTCATCTCGATTGCATTCAACGCTAGATGGTTCCTCGTATCAATTAGCACTCAACCACCTATACTAAAAACAGATTTCGATCCTATTATAGATGTTAGAAAAGTTAGTAAATCACGTGTCGTGAAAGAAAGCACATGATAAGTTGATTTATGTGATTTGATCTAGCTGTTGCCTCCAATCGATGCAGTCTTAATTCCCTCATTTGACCTACCAAATTGACCTACCAAGACTACCATCCCGCGATTTGACCTCAGGCAACAGCTAGATCAAATCGCCGTAACAACAAAATAGTGGTTACCTCCAATCGATGCAGTCTTGGTAGGTCCCCATACATCTGTGTGAACATAGTCAAGAATACCCTCCGTGCAGTGCGAAGCTGTGCCAAACTTCACCTTGGTCTTCTTGCCGATGATGCAATGTTCACATAGATCCAGCTTGCAGGTCTCAGCACCCTTCAACAACCCTTTCTTCACAAGAGTTTGCATTGATTTCTCCCCTGCATGTCCCAGCCTCATGTGCCACAGCCGGGTTGAATCTTCCTTCTGACTGGTTGAAGCTGCCACCTGCCCTGTCACTGTACTACCCTTCAAGTAATACAAGTTGTTACGGCGATCGGCCTTCAACACCACCATCGAGCCCTTTGTCATTTTAAGACTCCATCCTTAATTGACACTCCGAGCCCCAGTGATTCCAAAACTCCTACAGAGATCAAGTTCCTCTTTAGCTGAGGAACATATCTCACTTCTTTCAGTTCCTCACCATCCCATCAAACATCCTGATTGGAATAGTGCCAACACCCTCCATGATGCATGGGTGATCGTCGCCCATGACGACCGAACACCCCTCCAACTTCTCAAAACTGGTAAACCAGTCTCGATTAGGGCATACATGATATGTTGCACCTGTGTCCAAGATCCACTCGTTCTCCCCCGAGTAACCAATGACAGGAGTGGTGACTGAAAACGAGAACACTGAAGAATCCGAATCTGATCCATCTGCCTGTGATTTGCTGCTTGCAGTTTTTACCACTTTTGCGAGATTTGCTTTAGATTTTGACTCTTTCTTCTTTCCCTTGAACTTTGGACAGTCTACTTTCCAGTGCCCAATCTCTTTGCAGAATGCGCACTGATTTTTCTTGAGATCCCTGAAGCCCGGCCTAGACTTTGATCTTCCCCTAATCTCCTTTCCCTTTCTTGATGAACCTCTACCTCTTACTTCCAATGCCTCTGCTGATGAACTTGTCTGAAAGGGATATCTTACATTCTTCCTTGTTTCATAACTAATCAATGAAGATGACACCTCATCATAATCCAAGCTCCGCCTTCCATTAATGAAGGTCAGTGTGAATGTCTCGTACTCCTCTGCAGGTAGTGAATTCAGGAAGATAACCGCCTTATCTTCCTCTTCTAGCTTGACATCCAAATTCAGCAGATCTGTAAGAAGCTTCGTATATCGGTTGATGTGCTCATTGACTGTGCTCCCCTTCTGTATCCTGAACTGATACAGCTTACTCTTAAGCTGCAACCTGGACTCTACACTCTTCTTCAGGTACTTCTTTTCAAGGGTTTGCCACAGTTTCTTCGCTGACGTCTCATGTTGCACAAGGTATTTTATGTCTTGTGACAAGCATGAACGTATCAAGCCACATGCCGATCTGTTCATCTTCGCCCATTCTTCATCAGTGGTAGTGTTCTTCTTCCTCTCCAATAGGAGAGTGTCCTCGAGGTTTGATGCATTCAGTGCATCCATAACCTCACATCTCCACATACCGAAATTGTTAGTCCCATTAAACTTAACAAATTCAATCTTGGGTGATTGTTCATTGTCTTAACAGATGCAGTCTCTTCTGCCATTTAGATCTTCTTTGATTCTCTATTTATATGCGGAAGAATAACCAAATTGGAATAAATCTCTACTCAGATAAAAATGGGATTTTTACCTGCCTCTTGAAACCCTAGAACGAGTTTCTCACCGGATCTACTCCAAACACAGATTCAACTAGCCCTCCTTGCGTCCTCCTGAGATCGACACACGATCTCCTCGAACACCAATACCTCTGACCTGAGATCGACACACGATCTCCACCTGATCAGATCTGGAACCCTTCGAATCCTCAGAATCCCAAGCGTAACCTGGACGCTCTGATACCACTTGTTGTGCGCACAGACAACAACCAACAGAGAATCACACAATCTTCAGCATAAAGAACAGCCCAAATCACACGAAGAACACACAATCCCAAATAACAGATCTAACGAGGTTCGGCCTCAATGCCTACGTCCTCGGGGCAATCAATGGAGAGAGTTTTCAATTTAGGAAGATGATTACAATTGCTGTAGATCTCTCTGAATGCAAGAGTATCCACAGTTTTTCTCTTTCAAGGCACTAAACCCTAGAAAATTACACTTAGGGCTTAAATACACAGTTTTCCGAAACAGCAGTTTTCCGCCCAGACCCGACCATCGGTCGACCGGACGGTCGACCGAAGAAACCCGAGAGCACAGACTCTGTATTCCGGTCGACCGGCCGTCGACCCAGAAAACCCGAGAATTGGGTTCCTGCAGTCAGAGCACTTCGGTCGACCGGACCGGTCGACCGCTCAATTCCCTGTGCATGTTGTGCACGTCGGTCGACCGGACCGGTCGACCGACTCGCCTGTCTTCTGCTGCTGCTTCTAATTTCCTGCCCGCTGTCCCTTTACCTTTCGTCGTAGACTCCTTGGCAATCTTCAATAGCACCTGGCATGACATCAACTCCTCTACTATACTCTCTCCTCCAACAATTCTCCACCTCGGTGAAGATTTCCAAATCTGAGCCGAACATCGACTCGATATCGGCTGCACCAACCTGGTTGCCTACGTACCCCTTGCCCAAGGGATCAAGCCATCCTTAGTTCACCCAAATGAGCTTCAGCAAGCTCAATTCACCTGAAGGATATGAAGCAAGTCTTTGCAGTGTGCAAACTTTACTCCCGACACCACCTTTGTAAGCATATCGGCCGGATTCTCCGAAGTGTGAATCTTCAACAAGTCAATGTCACCTTCTTCCAGAATCTCCCGAACAAAGTGATACCTGACATCAATGTGCTTCGTCCTTGCATGATAGACTTGGTTCCTTGCCAAGTAAATGGCACTCATGCTGTCACAGTTTATCTTCAATATATCCTGTTCCACGCCCAAGTCATCAAGCAATCCCTGAAGCCAGATTGCCTCCTTCATGGCCTCTGTCATAGCCATATATTCAGCCTCTGTAGTCGACAACGCGACGGTAGACTGAAGTGTGGAGCGCCAACTCACCGGTGCCTGCGAGAATGTGAAGACATATCCCGTCGTCGACCGGCGTTTGTCAAGATCACCTGCATAGTCTGAATCAACATACCCTATGCACTCTTGCTTTCCGGTGTCGTCCTTCTCGAACACTAGGCCTACATCAACAGTTCCCTTGATGTACCTCAGAATCCATTTCACAGCTTCCCAATGACCCTGTCCAGGATCATGCATGTATCTACTCACCATGGAGACTGCCTGTGATAGATCTGGCCTCGTACACACCATTGCATACATCAAGCTACCCACCGCATTGGCATATGGAACATGAGACATATGCTCACGCTCTTGAACACTCCTTGGGGACATCTTCGCTGACAATTTGAAGTGCGGCGCCATTGGTGTACTAACAGACTTAGTATCCTTCCCGATATTAAACCTCTGCAGTACCTTCTCCAGATAGCCCTTCTGAGTCAAACTTATCCTGCCAGCTTTCCTGTCTCTTGTGATCTCCATGCCCAATACTTTCCTTGTGCTTCCCCCAGGTCCTTCATCTCAACTCTGATGACAGCATCTTCTTCAAAGAATCAATAGCAGATCTTGACCTAGAAGCAATTAACATATCATCTACATAAAGAAGTAGATAGATATATTCACCTGATGGTAACTTGTTGTAGTACACACATGGATCGAAATGGCTTCGTGTGTACTTCTTCTTCCTGATAAAGCTGTCAAATCGCTTGTACCACTGTTTAGGAGACTGCTTCAAACCGTACAGCGATTCTTCAGCTTACATACTAAATCTCCCTTCCCTGCAGCTTTGTAACCTGTGGGCTGTGTCATGTAGATCTCCTCCTCAAGATTGCCGTGGAGAAAGGCGGTCTTCACATCAAGTTGGTCCAGTTCCAACTCATTCTGCGCCACCAAAGCCAACATAATCCGAATAGACGAGTGTTTAACTACCGGGGAGAACACCTCGTTGTAGTCGATTCCTTCTCTCTGAGCGTAGCCTTTAGCCACCAACCTTGCCTTGTAGCGCACTGTATCTTCTTGAAGAGATCCTTGCTTCTTAGCAAATACCCACTTGCACCCTATGGCCTTCTTCCCCTTGGGCAACTTGGTAAGTTCCCATGTGTTGTTCTTATAAAGAGATTGCATCTCTTCATTCATGGCCTCTTTCCACATCTCTGCTTCCGAACTGATCTCAGCTTCCCTGAAGGTAGATGGAATAGCCTCTTCAACAACTGGGAGTGCATACGCGACGACCATATCAGTGGTGAGCCAACCCGGTCTCCTAGTATTCCTCCGTGGTCTTTCAACTGCAGTAGAATCTGGAACAGTACCCATGACCTGCTCCTGATCCTCTTCAACAACTTCAGCATCTTCTTCTGCAACTTGATCACCTCCCTGTGTCACCTCAGGAATGATCCTCACTGATACTGAATCCTCTAGAGATGATGGATCTGCATCACTCTCCACCTGCTGCAATAGCTCCTTGGTCTTGCTGGTCTCCACCTGCTTAGAGACCGTAGGCTTCATCAGTGAAGCCTCATCGAATGTGACATCCCTGCTGATTATGAATTTGTTGTCCTTTTGGTCCCAAATCTTGAACCCCTTGGTTCCTCGCTTGAAGCCAACGAACACCCCTTTCTTTGCCCTTGGGTCCAACTTGTCTTCTCTGACGTGGTAGTAGGCTGGACATCCGAAAACCCGTAGCAAATCATAATCCTGAGCAGTTCTTCCTGACCAAGCTTCAAGAGGAGTCTTCCCCCATATTGCAGACGATGGCAACCTGTTCACAAGGTGGCATGCATACCCCAAAGCTTCAGCCCAGAACTTCTTTGGCAGTCCTGCATTGGATAACATACACCGAACCTTCTCTAGCAAAATTCGGTTCATCCTCTCAGCCACCCCATTTTGTTGCGGATTCTCCGGTACTGTGAAGTGTCTCTCGATGCCCTCATCAAGGCATAGCTGTAGGAACGGATCGGATTTGTACTCCCCTCCATTGTCAGAACGGAGAACCTTGATCTTCCTTCCTGTGCTTCTCTCCAGATTAGCCTTCCACTTCACAAACAGCTCTAGGACTTCACCTTTGTGTCGCATAGTGTACACCCAACAGCGCCTAGAGTAGTCATCAATGAACGACACAAAATAGTGGTTACCTCCAATCGATGCAGTCTTGGTAGGTCCCCATACATCTGTGTGAACATAGTCAAGAATACCCTCCGTGCAGTGCGAAGCTGTGCCAAACTTCACCTTGGTCTTCTTGCCGATGATGCAATGTTCACATAGATCCAGCTTGCAGGTCTCAGCACCCTTCAACAACCCTTTCTTCACAAGAGTTTGCATTGATTTCTCCCCTGCATGTCCCAGCCTCATGTGCCACAGCCGGGTTGAATCTTCCTTCTGACTGGTTGAAGCTGCCACCTGCCCTGTCACTGTACTACCCTTCAAGTAATACAAGTTGTTACGGCGATCGGCCTTCAACACCACCATCGAGCCCTTTGTCATTTTAAGAACTCCATCCTTAATTGACACTCCGAGCCCCAGTGATTCCAAAACTCCTACAGAGATCAAGTTCCTCTTTAGCTGAGGAACATATCTCACTTCTTTCAGTTCCTCACCATCCCATCAAACATCCTGATTGGAATAGTGCCAACACCCTCCATGATGCATGGGTGATCGTCGCCCATGACGACCGAACACCCCTCCAACTTCTCAAAACTGGTAAACCAGTCTCGATTAGGGCATACATGATATGTTGCACCTGTGTCCAAGATCCACTCGTTCTCCCCCGAGTAACCAATGACAGGAGTGGTGACTGAAAACGAGAACACTGAAGAATCCGAATCTGATCCATCTGCCTGTGATTTGCTGCTTGCAGTTTTTACCACTTTTGCGAGATTTGCTTCAGATTTTGACTCTTTCTTCTTTCCCTTGAACTTTGGACAGTCTACTTTCCAGTACCCAATCTCTTTGCAGAATGCGCACTGATTTTTCTTGAGATCCCTGAAGCCTGGCCTAGACTTTGATCTTCCCCTAATCTCCTTTCCCTTTCTTGATGAACCTCTACCTCTTACTTCCAATGCCTCTGCTGATGAACTTGTCTGAAGGGATATCTTACATTCTTCCTTGTTTCATAACTAATCAATGAAGATGACACCTCATCATAATCCAAGCTCTGCCTTCCATTAATGAAGGTCAGTGTGAATGTCTCGTACTCCTCTGCAGGTAGTGAATTCAGGAAGATAACCGCCTTATCTTCCTCTTCATGCTTGACATCCAAATTCAGCAGATCTGTAAGAAGCTTCGTATATCGGTTGATGTGCTCATTGACTGTGCTCCCCTTCTGCATCCTGAACTGATACAGCTTACTCTTAAGCTGCAACCTGGACTCTACACTCTTCTTCAGGTACTTCTTTTCAAGTGTTTGCCACAGTTTCTTCGCTGACGTCTCATGTTGCACAAGGTATTTTATGTCTTGTGACAAGCATGAACGTATCAAGCCACATGCCGATCTGTTCATCTTCGCCCATTCTTCATCAGTGGTAGTGTTCTTCTTCCTCTCCAATAGGAGAGTGTCCTCGAGGTTTGATGCATTCAGTGCATCCATAACCTCACATCTCCACATACCGAAATTGTTAGTCCCATTAAACTTAACAACTTCAATCCTTGGGTGATTGTTCATTGTCTTAACAGATGCAGTCTCTTCTGCCATTTAGATCTTCTTTTGATTCTCTATTTATGCGGAAGAATAACCAAATTGGAATAAATCTCTACTCAGATAAAAATGGGATTTTTACCTGCCTCTTGAAACCCTAGATCGAGTTTCTCACCGGATCTACTCCAAACACAGATTCAACTAGCCCTCCTTGCGTCCTCCTGAGATCGACACACGATCTCCTCGAACACCAATACCTCTGACCTGAGATCGACACAAGATCTCCACCTGATCAGATCTGGAACCCTTCGAATCCTCAGAATCCCAAGCGTAACCTGGACGCTCTGATACCACTTGTTGTGCGCACAGACAACAACCAACAGAGAATCACACAATCTTCAGCACAAAGAACAGCCCAAATCACACGAAGAACACACAATCCCAAACAACAGATCTAACGAGGTTCGGCCTCAATGCCTACGTCCTCGGGGCAATCAATGGAGAGAGTTTTCAATTTAGGAAGATGATTACAATTGCTGTAGATCTCTCTGAATGCAAGAGTATCCACAGTTTTTCTCTTTCAAGGCACTAAACCCTAGAAAATTACACTTAGGGCTTAAATACACAGTTTCCCGAAACAGCAGTTTTTCGCCCAGACCCGACCATCGGTCGACCGGACGGTCGACCGAAGAAACCCGAGAGCACAGACCCTGTATTCCGGTCGACCGGCCGGTCGACCCAGAAAACCCGAGAATTGGGTTCCTGCAGTCAGAGCACTTCGGTCGACCGGACCGGTCGACCGCTCAATTCCCTGTGCATGCTGTGCATGTCGGTCGACCGGACCGGTCGACCGACTCGCCTGTCTTCTGCTGCTGCTTCTAATTTCCTGCCCGCTGTCCCTTTGCCTTTCGTCGTAGACTCCTTAGCAATCTTCAACAGCACCTGACATGACATCAACTCCTCTACTATACTCTCTCCTCCAACACTGTTGTATAAGCTGTGATCAATATAGGAGCTACAATCAGACTGGCACCAAAGATGTTGTGGGTGAAACTAGGGTTCCCTTTAAATGTGTTGAACTTCATTACTAGTTTTGGTAAATTGGTGTTTATTCAACCTTGTATCTAAAACTTCTGTGTACATATCGTATATGTAAAACTTCATTACTAGTTGGTAAGTTTTTATTTATGTACCTGGTTAAATTTTTTTTTTATTTAATTATTTATTCACATGACTGCATAAGTCTTAATTATATTAAGCTGACACACACTGTCACATAACTTTTTTTTTGAGTTTATATGGTGAATCTTTGAAATTTCTCGGCGTTACATTAATTAGTTTTATGAAAACAGCTCCAAAAAAAATTAAAAGACTACATATACTCCCGAGCCTATAGCCTAGCCGCACATGTAAGTGTAAGAAGAGAGGGAAAAAAAAGTACATCAAATGATAAAGATACGCGCATCAGAAGAACAGACACACCCTGATACAAAATACTGGCACGTTAGGCCTAACCTGAGAATTTAAAATCAGGGCTCCGCGATGTCGCCCATCACATGTCAATCAATGTCACACCTGTGTCCTCTGAATGCACAGTAGCATAACTTCACTGGCTGAAATAACAATTATGGGGTGCACATAAGTGGTATCATTTTGTTCGGGTAAAAGACAAAATACTTGATGCACCATAAAATGTAAGACCCAATAACGGGACCATACAGTTAAATGCTCTGTTGGTCGCGGACAAACTATCTGACCACATACTGTGACCACTGACAGCTAAGCAAGTGGTCACTCAGTGCATTATTTGTTCCCACAAGCACAATTGTATTTCACATTTCATGCACAAATGACTTGATAAGGCCTCAGGGGTTGTTTGAATGCAAGAAAAAAAATTAATGAGGAATCTGAGGAGAGAAATAAAAGGTTTAGGTATTGAAATGTCATCTTGGTTTCATGCAATAATGAACTAGATATGCAATTTTTTTTCATAAACTAATTATGCATAATTATCGATGCGAATACAAATCTAAATTAGATAGGATATAATCAATGTATTTGTCTACACCTCTATCCCCTACCGTTTTCTATATTGAATCGAGTTTGTGTCTATAAAACATTTATCATATAAGTGAGAAATTATCTGTTGCCCTCATGTGTTCCCACTTGTCTACGCAGGATGTTTTTTCTAGTGTGAGCGTAAATGTAATAAGAATTTTATTGTGAACGTAACGACAAGAGAGAAAAAAATAAAAATAATATTGCACCAATTAAGACTTGACCTCTAATAATTTATTTAAATTTATAAGTTATCATTTGAATTAGAACTGAAAAGTATCTTTGCGCTAGGAAAAATACTCCAAATGATGAGCATATTTATACAAAAGCTGGATGGAAATTTCTCTATTGAGGGTTGAAAGTAAGACAGCTATAAAGTCGGGGGTTTATTGATAATTTACCCAAAAATGCTTAACTTAGTCCTATTTCCACACACCCGAAGCTGACCTCATCCACGTGGGTCCTGACCCCCGTTTGTTGCTGTAGTCCAAATCGTGGTCCCTTGCTGCGTGACGACTCTTTTGCGTTCTGTCAATGAATTCTCAGGGACCCAAATTTCCACCCATCCTACGTGTCGCTTTCTGGCCCACTCACCACTCTCACCCAGATGGCGTCCCCTTTTAGCGTCCCCATCTCTCCCAAAACTCACCCAAAGAAAATCTTACCCGCGGTCCGATCACCGCTCTGACCTGCAAAAAAAACCCTAAAATCCCATCTCCGGCCATCTGGTCACCTCCGGTCCCCTCACCGCCGGCCATGGAAGAAGGGACCAGCGCTCGTCCCGGCAAAAACCCGAGACGCGCCCGCGTCGCTAACCGCGATCTCAACTCACAGGTCAGATTCTCAACTCAAAACCCCAAAAAAGGTCCAAATTTTAAGTTTTCCGACCGAAAAAAACACATAAAAACCCGATCGTTTTCCAGGACAACGATGCTCAGTTGCTCGACGACGACTCAATCGACGACGTCGACGATGACTCCGCCGACGGCGGATACGACGGCGTCCCTGAAGTCGGTATGATATTTAAAACTCATCAAGAGGTCTCTAAGTTCTATAAACGTTATGCTCGTCGCGTTGGATTTGGGGTCTCAGTTCGTAGATCTTCGTTCACTAAAGAAGGGCATTGCTTGTACTTAGAATTGATGTGTTGTAAAGGGGGTAGGAAAAGGCCAGAACCTAAATTTAGGAAGAGAACAAGTGCAACTACTAATTGCCAAGCGAGAATTAGGGTTAAGCTATGGGGTGATGGGTTGTTGCATTTGGAGTTGGCTAGTTTGGATCACAATCATCCCGTTAGCCCCTCTATGGCCCGGTTTTTGAATTGTTATAAACATTTGACTGGATTCGCGAAGAAGAAGGCATTGAAGGAACAAGAGGAGAATTTGGCTGCTCAACCGGAGGAGCCGGCCCAATCGGCCCACATTGATCGATTGGGCACACTGGAGGAGTTGTTGTTTGGGAGAGCAACTGCCGGAGTTTTGTCGAGAGAGGGAGGTTGAGACTCGGGGAGGGAGATCCGGAGGCGCTTAGGTTGTTCTTTACTCGGATGCAGGCGAAAATTCAAACTTTTTCAATGTGGTGGATTTGGATGAGGAGGGGTGCGCGAGGAATGTGTTCTGGGCGGACGCAAGGTCAAGAGCTGCATACCAGTATTATAGTGATGTTGTCATGTTGGATACGACATATATAGCAAGCAAGTATGATTTGCCACTGGCATGTTTTGTTGGTGTGAATCATCATGGTCAGCCCGTGCTTTTGGGCTGTAGTCTGCTCTCTGATGAGACAGCGGAGACTTATATTTGGCTGTTCAAGGCTTGGATTGCTTGTATGGCTGGGTATACTCCGAATGCTGTGATTTCGGATTATTGTAAAGGGATTCACAATGCAGTGGCTGAGGTTCTTCCTGGGGTTCGTCATCGGTTCTGCTTGTTTCAGATAATGAAGAAAGTTCCAGAGAAGTTGGGTGGGTTGGCAGAGTATAGAGTGATTCACAAGCAACTGCAGAAGGCCGTGTATGACTCATTGAGGATGGATGAGTTTGAGGAAGACTGGAGGAAGATGATCGAGATATATGGTCTTCAGGGGAATGAGTGGTTAAGTTCCTTATATGACTTCCGGCATTCATGGGTTCCAGTCTATTTGAAAGATGCATTTTGGGCAGGTATGTCCACTACCCAACGAAATGAATCTCCTGCTCCCTTCTTTGAAGGGTACGTTGATGCGAAGACCTCCTTAAAGCAGTTCATTAGTAAATATGAGATGGCTTTACAGAGTAAATATGAAAAGGAAGCTCAAGCAGATTTTGAGACATTCCATAAGAGGCGTCCTGCTGTGTCAAAATTTTACATGGAAGAGCAACTGTCCAAGGTATACACTATTAACATGTTTAAAAAATTCCAGGACGAGATTGAGGCCATAATGTACTGTCATGCTACAGCTGTAAATGTGGATGGGTCAACCTCGACCTTTGATGTCAAGGAATGCATCTTTCTGGAAGATGGGAAGAGGACAATGAATAAGAACCATGGAGTCCTTTATGATGCCGACAAAAAGGATGTCCGCTGCATTTGTGGGTCTTTTGAGTTTCGAGGCATTCTGTGTAGACATGCCCTGTCTGTGTTCAAATTGCAGCAAGTGCATGAGATTCCACCTCAATTCATTCTAGATCGGTGGAAGAAGGACTTCAAGCGCTTGCATGTCATGAATCGTCCTTCAGAAGATGTTATCGCCAACAACCGTGTGGATCGTTATGATTACTTGTCGATGAGATGCCTTCAGCTTGTTGAGGTGGGGTTTTATCGGATAAATATCAACTTGCCCTGAAGTTGATTAGGGAGGCAGAGAAGTTTCTTCTAAGTGATAACACATATGATGATACTCGACCTAAGATTGTTCCTCGTATAAATAAAGCAAACAAACCGGACAGGGATGGCCTTCAAGGTGTTGGAAAGGCGGTGGGTATTGAAAATGGAAATGAAGAGCGACGTAGGCGTGGTAGACCAGCACAAGCAAAAGAATCTCAGGTATAGGCAATAACCTGATCATAAAAAATATGGTAGTTGATTTATTGGTATGACCCGCTTTAAGTTACTTTCTTTTATTACTAAATAGATATTTCTATCTATTCACACGTTCAGATCCCGCAAGGAACATCGAAGGTTGGTAATCCAGGCTATCAGTATCATGTCGCCCCAGCTGTACCATATCTACAACCTCATGTCGGACCCCAACCAGGCAACAAGCAAATGGTTTTTATAGTATCCCATCACTATTTTTTGTTTTGCTTGTATGCTTCTTCTGTATGACATTGATTTGTCTTGTCTTCATCTAAATGTTATTTGTTGTATAGGATGGGACAAATCCAAATGCTTTGCCTATGGGTGGTCAGTTCGGAGTACAGATGAATCCCCACAATATATGGGCAATCAAGCAGCTATGAGACCAAGTGTTGTTTACATGTTTCCGGTTGGTAATTTAATTAAAGAACATGTAAACAGAGTCCATTATGTTTTCCTTAATAATTTTATTGAGAATGTAATGCATACATGTTGGCTCGCAGAGAACCTCATCTTGTGATAGTTTATAGGACTGTTAGGACACATTTGAATTACTGCCTTTTGGTTTCTTAAAAAGTAAAAAATAGATACCGGATATATTGAACAGAGTATTGCCTTTCTGTAAAATAACTCTGATCAAGCAATTTCGCATCACAGGGAGGTTACGATCCACAAACTCTTGGAAATGGATCAGTGATGCCATGGATATATCAGCATATGTACCAGCAGGTCTGGTTTAAGAAATTTGTATTTTAGCCTTTTGTAAGTTTACTTAATTGCATCTTTTGAGGTGACTGGGATACTTCTTCTCAAGCTAATGTGTGTAGTGATTTGGTTGTTGTGAATGATTTTCAGGCTGGCCAGCAACCGAAGGAGCTTTCTGGTGCAGTCACCGGACAACCTGGTAAGAAAAGGAAGGTATCTCGTCGTAGAAAGATGGGGCAGTCAGCTGAAAACCCGAAAGAACTGCCTGGCCCAGCGCCTTCCGGATCAGCACCTAGTGGCCCAGCACCCCCGGGTTTGACACCTACTGGAGCAACACCTTCTCCCAGCACAGCACCTCCCGGCCCAACACCTACGGGCCAGACAGCTGGTTAGTTGGTCCTAGGTACGTGTAGAAATATCTACCTGCACTTATTTTGTTTGCTTATGCTGCTTTTTATAGATTTTCCTCTGTTTAGGTTTTCTGGGCTGTAGATGGTTTGATTCTGTAAAATCAATATCCTAACTTACTGAACAATTAGGTTTATGCATTAGAATTGGTCAGATTTGCTTTTTCATGTCAGAATAAGAATTTGGGCCGGTTCAAATTTTGGAACATACTTAAATCTGTACCAAATCATCCAGACAATTTCCTTTGTAATGTAATTTTAATTCATGTCTAGTAGTATTTATTTCCACACAGATCAACATTAGATTAAGGAAGAATATGCTCATAATGCTTGTTATCAAATTCTATGCTAAATTGTTCTGATTGATTATTTAATTTGCTTTATATCTATGTTCTAGATAAATCCTAACTGATAGGAAACAGATAAGCTCAACATTTTCATAAATATTATGTTTTGACTAGTTTGAATCTAGATCCAAGTGCTGGTAGTTCCAATACTTTGAAACTTGAATATTCATGTTTTCTGCTCCCACTCTGTATGTTACCATTTGATTTCTTGCTAAAAGAGAGAACAAAGATCTCTCTGCAATACGTAGTCAATACTAGAAATTATTCTTTTATGCGTGTTATACAACATAATCCAATGCAGGACAATTAGCTTGCCAGGTTCAATTCTGGCAGGCAAACTCAAATGTTGTATAAATATGTCTTGAGGAATATCTGCGTCTTATACTGAATTTTTTCTGAACTGCTGCATCTGTGCATGCTTGACAGGTATAGATGCAGTTGAAAGTAAATAGTAACCCATTACTGAGCTTGAGCAAGATGTCCAGAGACATGACCATTGAGCAGGAACGTCGAGCTGTTGGCCTCTTCAAATAACATGCAGCTCCCGTTCAGAAGCCTGACATAATGAAGTTTAGCGGTAAAGTTGTGTGACCAGACAAGGAGGTTTCAATTGCTATGTTAAGTCTTCGATTCTTCAAGAAGTTGCAGGCGGGCATGGGATCTTTCTTGTGGTTCTAACTGGAGATGTCGACTCTTTTTCCTCTGTCAAACTCTCACATTGGCAAGCATTGCACCCTTCGGTATAGCTTTAATGTTTGTATTTCTCCAGGGATGGGTTTGTTTAGATTGTGATAGGGCTGATGAATCTTTGCTTTTTAGTCACTTGTAACCTGCCAATGGGGTGCATCTTCTTCTTGTGAGCATATTAAGTTTTGTAGCAAGGCATGAACTTGTGAAACTCTCATTCCAATCAGGTAGGGTTCCTGTGCAATAAATAACCATTTTGGTTCCTATGGTTTCAATGCTTGGTTGCTATATGAAGTACCAAATGCTTGCTGATGTAGCTCATTTGTTTTTTTTTGTGTTCTCTGATGTGTGCAATAAATAACCATTAATTATACTTGACTTTTAACTTTACCCCTTGAACATATTTTCTTGGAATTAAATTAATTTATTTGATTCGATTACTAAAATTTTGAAAATATTTGAATGACTATTAAATGAAATTAACTTGAGAAAATCTAGTAGTTTGCTGACCAAATCAAAAACTTCAAAAAATTTGAAAATATTTGAATACCTTTTAATTGAAATTTATTTGAGAAATGTTCAATGTGTTTCTTAATTAAAGTATGAATTCTAGATTTCTTAATAAAATCAATAGCAACTATAACAACACCAACAATAAGGATGATCATCATTGTCAACTAATCCTAATTTGAATATTCTTTACTTAATTAATTTATCAAAATAATCATCTAATGAATTAGGTAAATTTATTGATTTAATTCCCATGAGATTTAGCAAAAAGACTCAGACTTTTTTTGATATTGCTTGAATATTTATCAAGTAAAACTTATTTATGAAAATTTAGTAGTTTCTTAAACAAATAAGAATAAATATTAGCAGCAGTAATCATAATCATACATTCTTCCTAAATAATTCTGATTTGACTAATCAATATTAAGAAAACAGTTCTTTTGGCAAGGCTTATTCAATAAAGATTCTTATTTGTATTTGAATTTTAATTCAATGTGTTCCTAATCAATTAAGAAATCATAATCAACAACAAAAAAAAGAAACAAAAACTAGATTTTTCGCCCGATAAGTTTATATTTGGACCCAGTTCGCTTTCTGATATAAATCAGATACACACATTCTGCTCCTTATCAGCAACACAAAGCACAGGTGAGATTGCAATCTGGAAAGAAACAAGGAAAAAGAAAATTAAGATGACCAAGTTATTTAACTAATTATTTGGATCATAAATCAGGTCAAAAAATTGACAAGTATACTCCTTAAAAATAATCAATATGATTTATTACAAGAACAAAGAAAAATGATTTTATTCTCCCCCTAATTGAAATTTATCAAAAGACCAGACCTCTCAATAGTTACTTCACATTTGGAATCAAACTCTCGATCATTGCATGCATTCATCAGTTCAGGCTACAGGAAAAATATAATGCAAATTATGCCTGCAAGAAGCTAGCATATTTGGCACTGAGGAATAGCCTCTGGATGCAGAGCAGGGCACTCTTTGTGACCTCGGAGTTCTCGTGATTCATGAGCTTCATCACCCGCGCTTTTGCCTTCAGATCTGCCACAACAATACGGCCACCAGGGTGGCATTGCATGAACTGTGACAGGTCATAGCAAGCGACAGCCAATGCAGTCGGATCGTTTGATGTGTCCATGATTGTGATGAGCACACGCAAGATCTGCCAACAGAACGATAGCTATGAATTTTGTATGTTTTGGACTGAAGAATAGATATTAAGAGTGAATATGGTATTCGAGATTCAGATAAGCTGTATCGGCATAAATCTAAGTCAGCAGGGTCCATGACATGTATTGCTGTTCCATTTAACTGCCTCAAAAATTGTTTGGAATTCCATAAGCTCAAATTTAGTAAACACTACACGGGTACTTCACAAACTTCGTTTTGGAACACTTTGCATTAAAAGGAACTCACATTTGTCATGTACAGAAACATAGAATCAAGTAGTTCAATTCAACTCAACTCTCGAGCCGGAAATCTGAGTCCTAAGACTAAGGGTCTGTTTGTTTCGTCGTAAAAGGCATAAAAGTCAGTAATTCGTAAATGACTTACAACCCAATTACAACTACAGCGTTTATTTGGACCGTAATTCGTAAAAGACTTACGCAACTCAACTATCACTCACTTGTAACTCAATTACCATTCACTCACAACCCAGTTACAGTTAATTTTATGGTCATACAAATTTGTATTATTTTTTTATGTTAATATTAATTTTTTAAATATATTAGTATTTTTAATATTTATTTGCAATATTAAAACTTTTTAAATCACTAAATAGTTAATTTTGTGGTCAACTTTTTCACTTACGACTTACACATTACGACAACCAAACATGGTAAAATACAATACATTTTTCCACTTACAACTTTATATTACCAACCAAACACCATAAAACTTACGTGTATGGAACTCATTTACAACTGAAAAAGACTTTACTAATTAGGACTTATGAATTACGGCCAATTACGACAACCAAACAAGCCCTAAATATACTACTAATCCTGAAAACATGTGAGGTAATACAAAATATATAAATATAACCTGCTGTGATCAGCATCCCCAGGAGTAATATAGGCCTTCTAATGGCGAGATCGCCTTAGTTATGACATGCTTTTATTTGTTAAACTCCATCTTAATACAAAGATCATCTCAGACAATGGTACATGCATACTTTTCAGTTGTTATTAGATCAGTTGATTTTTTTTCTCTTCCTTTTTCCTTCTTTTCATTTTACCACATTGTTTATCAATCTCTATTTTATCAGTAACACATGCAAAACTAAGATATCTCTCTATTTTAATACATCGTCCAATATTTGGTAGGACAAGACTTGATATCTTTCTTGTATTGCAGATATCTAAATCTTTCAAATAATTATTTAAGATCGCCATCTTCTGCTGGAAATCTAGGAAATAATCCTTTATGCTAATAGTTACCCATCTCAGATTTTGAGAACGACATGCATGTTTTAAGGAAAAAAATTCCAAGTGTTCTGCTAACTGTCACTCTTGTCTCATACTAACATTTCAGAGAAAACACACAACAAAGTAGGGTTTGAGAAGAGTACCTGGAAATCATTTTCTTCAAATTTCGTAATATTTTCACGCCAGAATCCTGGATCCTTGTGCATAGGAGACCAGTCTAGATGACCCAGAAGGACTTCCTGCTTATATTTATCAAAAGAACTCAATCTTCTGATGTTATCTTTAAGCCCTTCTTCTAATTGATTCAGTGCATCCAATAAGTCCTACATCCAAACGAAATATGTTTAAATTCAATGCTTCTTAAGTGAACATCTTAAGAAGAACAGGAAAAGATAAAATGAAAATATTTCATGTTCAGCTGTAATGAAAAACTTTCTATATAAATGAACTAAATTATCTCAAATGACCAATAAACTTCCCACTCCTGACGGAAATAGGTGATGACTTTGGAGAGTTAGTGCTGTCAAACTTTTCCAATGACAATATATCAAATACAGAAGCCATAACTGAAATAGCTAGAATTATAAACTGCAGTTCAGCGTGAAAGTTTTAGAGATGACCGCAATATGAATAATCTCTTGAAACCAATAACCATTTTTCTAGTTCTTGTTAAGATGAGTTTTGGGAAAGACTTAAAAAGACTCCAATAAGAATCATCTCTATTTCTCAAGCAAAAAAAGGACCAAACCGCTTCTAAATTAAGATCGTGCAGTTCCACCAGATATCACTAAAAACTCACCTCATCACTCCATGCCTGTGCTTTTAGACTCTGGACAATTTGTGGCAATCCAAGATCAACCATTTGAGCCCCAAATACCCCCTTTGAAAGCAAATTTCTGAAGGTCAAAATGACAACCCTCACAACCTACAGCAACTCAACTGATTTAGAATCTTTATAAAAAAAAATTAATGGATGAAAAAGAGGTGAAACAACAGGCCTCAACAGAAAACAGGACATAAATTTCACCTTTTCTTTAGTAGAACCTTTGACAACCTCCGCTAGTCTTGGCAGGACTCTAGTAGTGGCAAGATAATCTACTGCCGCATCATAATAGGACAAGAGCCAAACACAGAGGCATGTTTCATAGAGAAGCTGCAAGCGAGCATACCAACGTTAATTTCAGACATTGAGTGCACATATAATAAAAAATTATGAATCAGTGAAAATATGCCTTCACCTAAATTAATGACAGGGCTGTGCTTAACACAAAACATGAAAATCTGAATAATTATACAAGAGAAGGTAACGACCAAGAACACCAGTGTTCTAAAAATCAGATTAATCAGCCGATTAATCGGTAGATTAATCCTAATCATTGGCAGCCCGCATAATAGTACATTCAGCGCTCTGATTATGCGCTCAGGCAATTAATCGGGTTCAAAATGATTAATCGGGTTCAAAACGATAAATCAGATGCTTAATCGGATCCAAAACGATTAAGCGCCCAATTAATCTGTTATTTATTAAATAGTAGATGAATTATGATATTTTATTATTGTATATTTTACATAAAGTGATACTTATGTCTTTATTATTTTTGATTATTTTTCAAATTAACTTATTTAGCAATCTTTTTCCATCATTCTTTAAAACTCATTATTTTTGATCGATAAATTGACTTTTTTTTTATCTTATTTTACAGGTAAGTTCTTTGATTTATATTTATATTGTAAAACTTAAAATCTTGGAATACTAATACGAAGAGATAAGTTCTCTTACCTCTTTTTTTACTATTTATTCATATTGTCTTGTTGTTAATCATATCATGATTTATAACTTTACATCTAGATATTGTCTTGTATAATATTTATACATTTCCAATAATTAATTGTACATATTTATATGTAGTTGTGTATAAATATAATTAAATATATTAAAATATTCAATTTTGATTAATCTCCAATTAATCCCAGATTAATCCGATTAATCATTATTCAGTATTGGACTGCACGAATAATAAAACTGTTTTTTAGAACACTGAGAACAACATGTTTCCATCCATTTGTTTAAACTTTGGGTTACACAGGTTTCACCGCTGTGATAACAGGAGCTACCTATTGTACCTACTTTGAGCGGTTGCACAAATCTCTCACCTAGAGTACAATGCAACAAGTACTCCTAGCTCTAGTCTTTGCTGCAATTAGTCATTCACAAGTAAGACTTTACTTTTAGATAGTGGAAAGTACATGTGACCTTCCTGGAACTTAGTAGCCGACATGTTTTCTGGAAAAATGTGGGCACGACATTTTTGGCTTGTGGACCACACAGGAACAGTATTAATGGTATCCGATCATTATGACCAGACAGAACATTAAATAGTACTTTCAAAATCTTCTATCTGTGACAGATGATCATATAACCATGTAAAATATTTTCTAAAAATGAATAAAGAGATCCACTTTTCAATTCAAAGGAGGTCAATACCCAGTTTCAAAGGTTTATTCTTTAATGGCTTGTTAACACAAAGGTTTCACAGCACAGAAGCAGGCCGTACTTAAAATTGGATTTGGATTCATATGGTGACAGAAACTGTATGCAAAAAGATTATGAGGTCTCGCCATGGAGGGATTGAGCTCTAGCGTTTGTTGATAGTTAGTTGTCCTACATCAGCTAGATTATGCAACTCAGCATGATTTCTGCGCATCTACCACTATAATTTAAAAAAAAAGGAGGGGGAGATCAAGATGAAAAATCAAAATAAAAAATGGAAACCAAAAGGAAAGAATAAACATTTGCTAGGTAGATTTGGAAAGGATAAATTATTGCCATGAGCACCTTAGTATATTAGCCCAATCAGATAAGGGTTTGGAGGGCATGGAACGTGTTATCAGCTCTCCAGCATGAGATTTAAGTATTAATCAACTAACTGATCCCTCAAAATTTGTTGCTCACAGCTCCCATTCATCAACACAAATGAGGCATTATTCAATATGCAATATTCAAAGAATCAAAGTTACATCACCTGTATAGACTGTTGAGTGGATGCTGGAGAAATCAAAGGAATGAGCAATTTCACGCCATCCGCTTGAACGAATGAAGCTCTAACAGTGGATTCCCTTAGCAGAGTAGACAGGCAATTAATAGCTATTGGAACAGAACGGCTTGGATGGGATGGATTCCTCATCTGCATATATAGCGTATGCACAAAACTACCACATGAATATCCAATCCACATAACTAAATAAGTGATTTACACAATACTATAATTGAACAGAACCAGGTGACCTAGCTGGGCTAGTGATAGGTAGTAAAAAGTGCATATTTTCCAATACATTTACTATCACATTTTCATATTTATTCCTATAATTTTGCACATTTACTAATATTTTATTATTTATTGTGTGCAGGCCTTGAGAAATAAAAATAAAAGAATAAAGCCTTAAAAGAAGCCCAAAAGCCCATATTCAAGCCCAATGCAAAAGTTGCAATTATCAAATGTCAAAGTTGCAATTACTAAGGGCAATAGTTGCAAATACTAAAAGAAGAGGGAAGGATAGACTTCTATTCAACCCTAAATACTTGCAGGATGAGGATAAAAGCCAAAGAAAGAGAGTGCAAGGATGAAATTCGTTTTGGAAGAGATTTGGATTTAGGGTAACTTGCTTTCCAAGTTATCCCGAAAATTCAAAATAAAGAGTCGAGATACAACTTCCAGAAAGATAAACCCAGATGGACGGACCAGAGGAGGCCACGCGCGAAAGCGCGTGGCCAGCAGACACCACTTGGCCGCGGAAACGCGGCCCAAGCCGCGTTTTCGCGGCAATCCAAATAAGGCTGGCGATCAGGTTTCGTCGAGGAGTTGTACCAGGACTCTACTTCCTTCTGCACCTATAAATACCCCTGCAGAGCAACAGAGAAGACCAGTCCAGCGAACTACAGAGCAAAATCTAGGGTTTTTAGGCTAGTTGTAGTTTAGGTTTTTATTTTTCTTTTTTTGTAACTTTTATTTTTTTTTTATGTAACTGAGAGTGGAGGATGCTTTCATGGAGGAAGGAGTTCATGCTTGTACTGAGGTGACATCGGTGTAAGTCAACTTTCTTCCATTGTTAATAAAATCTACTCAAGGTTTGTTTTTGTTATTCTTATTTTATTTCATTGTTTTTCTATTCTTGTTTTATTTTATTTTATTGTTTCTCTCTGATGTCTTGCAAACCATGAGATCTGATCGCTTCGAGACTGCTTAGCAAAGAAGTGCCCTTGATGGCCTATGGTGATGAACAAGCCTTCTCTTGCTAGTATAGTTTGTCTTTTCTTTTCGTAGTGTAGATCGAGAAGGGGGAAGATCCTATACGCTATGCTTGAACGCCTTCAGAGACAAGGTAAGTCGTTGCAAACGGATCAAAGGTAAACGGGCAGAAGAGGTAGGTATGTGTTTTTTAGTTTATAACTTTCTTTTCTTTCTTTAGTTTAGATAACCAACACTTCATCTTCCAACTCTCTTTCCCAACTCATTGTAAATATCGCTTCTATTCTCCATCTTCTTAATCTACCGCTTTCTTCCTAACCTAACTTTAACTACTATTTTCTTATTTTCCTTTTAATAACTAAAAAAAGAATTTTTTAGAGAACTTGCTAAACAAGCTTCCATCGCTAGTCCCTCCCTGAGGATCACGACCCGCATAGCCATTGCTACAGCGGATTAGAATTGAGCACCTTGCACATCTTTACTTCTAAATCTAATATTCTATATTTTGTGTGCAGGTTAAACTTCAATCAAAATTTTGGCGCCGTTGCAGGGGAGGGACGGTAAGTTATTCTCTAAAAAAAATAAAAAAAACTAATTCTTTTATTCTTTCTGTTTGCAGGTTCGGAGAACAGGAAAAATAACAGCAGAAAAGGACATATAACAACTCTGTGCCTCTGCCCTCGAAGGCAGAGCAGCAGAGCCTACTACAGAGCCGCGTTTGCGCGGCAATAGCCGCGTTTCCGCGGCCTGAGTAGTTCACTACTCACTCTATTTTCTGCAGGTTGCTGCAAATTGCAATATTTGTTTACTGCTCTGTTAACTTTTCTCTGTGATCACCCTGCACACTGCTAATTAATTAACAGTAACATATTTGTTGAAAAATAAAAAAAAATTAGACTCTTGCATATAGGCACGTGTCTATTTAATTTTTAATTTCTGTTGAAGAGTGCTGGAGACAAGGTACGTTCGCATTGCATATAGACTAGGAAGCACCCTTGGCTGATTTACTGCTTTTGAGTGAATATTTGTCTATTGCTTTACACGTGCACTAAATTGACTTAAGGGCTTGTCCTATAAATAAGATAAGGTGGGGATTTCATCACCCTTCCTTGGCCCACAAACAATCTCCTCACTCACTAACCCAAGCCTAACTAAAAATTAGTAGACGTTGGCCCTAGGGACATCTCGGACTCAATTAGGAGATTATCCTAAGGGGGAACAATGTTGGAATTTGACTCTTCCCAAATCAGTGTTTAGGAAGGGGATTGAGGGCCGAAAGCTCGAAGATTGGTGGTTATTTAATTAAGGAACGTCTTTGACGGAAAACCTCCCACCAATCTTACCCTGACCTGGCTGATTAACTTGTGGTCAAAGTCTGCACCCTACCTCCCGTGGACAGTCTAACCAGTTAGGAGTCGTTTAGGTCATAGGTCTACCCTAACTTAGGTTAGAATTTTTTTTTGCTTATTTGTTTGTTTTCTTTTTCTTTGTTTGTGTTTGTGTGATATGGCATATAACAACAATTTTTTCAATTTTAATCCATATTACACACCAACCTCTTTTTCAGATATTACCAACCCGGCATATCATAACTTTGACCAACCTAGTGTGCCGGAATGGTCTTATCCGAATGAATATAACCCATGCCCCCCATCTTATGATCATAATTTCCATACCACTTTCGACTCTTCACAGAGTTCATGGGGTTTCGCTTCCCCCAAGTCCAATTTTCAACTAACTTGTCCTCCGTATCCACCTTGTCCACAATATTTCCAAGATTCATACTCAGATCCACCCATTCAGAATAGAAAACCATCTATCTTGGAAATGATGAGTATGCATGAGTCCAAGCAACAACCATCAATCTTAGACATGATGATACGTGAGTCCACGCAACAATCACAGAATCTGACGGACTCACAATTTCATCACAATTGTCCCAACAACACTTCCTCTTTTCAAGTCCAATCACAAAATGATGCACCAATCGACTATGAAAAGATGCTTGAAGCCATGACTCAGGCTAGATTAGCTCGTGATCATGAAATAGATATGATGGTTCAATCTTTACGTTCTCACCGTTCGGCCAATTCTGATATCGCTAATCATTCTGTTAGAGCCGACGAGCCACGTTGTTTTGGACAACAAGATTCTATTTCAGTACCATCATTTGAACTTGCTGAAACTCTAATTTTTGATAGTTTGGCAAGTTATTCCTTTCCTGAAATAGAACTTGAGCATGAATATGATCCTGATCCCCAACTTGGTGATTCAATTTTACTTCCTGATTCAATAATGACTCCGGTGTCTCCACCTGATTTCACTTTTCCCGAGTCAACATTGGATCCTGTGCCAATTCATCATGAATGAATCACCCATTTTTGATGATCATATTGAACTTGACCAATTTTATAATTTTGAAAGTCCCATGGATAAATTGGCAAGTTCTCATTTTTATGATATTGAACTCAATGAGATATGTGACCTAGATTCTCAAATCTGTGATCAAGTTCAAATTCCCGAATCATTATTGACTCCTATTTTGTTACCCAACTTAGGTAATATTTTAGAGTCAGCTTTGATTCCCACACCTATCATTCCTGAACTTGAATCACCAATATTGAGTCACATTCCATTGTGGAAAATGATTGTGGACTTGAGTTTCAACTTCTTGACTTGGACACACTTCTTGAACCGAGCTCGACTCCTGAACCCTTACTTGATTTAAGTTTCTTTCCTGAGTCGGTATTCGTTCCCATACTTCTGACGTCCAAGTCAATCATTCCATCTTTTCACACTCCATTTTGGGACAAGGCGGTTGACACAATTGACTCTGAAAATAATTATGGAATTTGAAAATTTGATGGGGTGGAATTTTTAAAAAATGTTCATACAGACATCATTTTAGTGGGTTATACAAGAGAAATTTCTGGTGGGTTCCTCCAAATATTACATTATCTTGATTGGGCCGCATTTCGTGGACCAATTAGACCACCACCGGAACCACCACCATGAGGTAATATTTGCCTTCCCTTTCTTCTTTTTCATGCATACATGCATACATTCATACATTAAGGACAATGCATGAGATAAGTGTGGGGGGAGGCTTTACTAACATACTAACATAGGTAGAAACTAACAAAATGTAAAAAAAAGGACAATATTTTGACTTATCTTTTGAAATAAATCTAAGTTAGTCTTAAGAATTAGGAAAATCATGATTAGGATTTCTAAAAACTTGGTCAAAATAAATAAATTGTTGAATTTTTAGGTATATGAGGAGAAATTGAATAAGTAATTAGTCTTGATTTTTACCTTAATGAAATATGCATACCTAATGCATATCTAGGATTCTAAGACAGATTCTTGTGCCCTATAAAAAAAATATAAAAAAAAGAGAAATTTACTGATTAAGCTGGATACATGTGCCTCAAGAAGCATAAGTATTCACGCCTAAAGGTGATTTTATGAAATAAAGCCCTTAGTTTTGTGGCCTAGTTCACTCGAATCCTTAAGTCCGTGGGGTGTTTTCTCACCCGGTGCCCTAAAACCAACCGGTTTGGGAGCTACCGACTTTAAGTTCGCTACATGGGTGGATTAGAAAGCCTAAGGAAACTAAGAAAAAAATTACTTATATATGTACTAACACATCTAATAGTCAATTAGTTAGGTATGAGGGCCTCAAGAAGCCTTCATGCTTACACGAAAGAAAATTAGATGAGTTATACATATTAAAAAAAGAAAAAAAAATATATATAAAGAGGCATGAGAGTCCAAGTGAAGGAATTCCTAGTAAAAATTCACAAGGATGCATATGACTTAGGGTAACGAAAATAACTATACAAACATTCAATTTTGACCCTTACCTAAAAAGGAAAACAATTTACTATATAAAGACTAAGTTTAAGAATGAATAAAAATGAGGATCCTAAAAACTTATAGATTACTTAGTCTCTTCAAATGTATTTCAAATATTTTCCTTTTTATGGATTTTGTGGGTGTAATCCGCTGAAAACCCTCACGAGACAACACTCGTCCTTTAGGGTAACCTAGGGGTTTAACGGCTTGTTGCACGTGCTAAATGCAATCGTGATTCCTACAAAAGTGAGTTAGCTAGTTTATTTTTTTCTTTTTCTTTTTGATTTTTACTCGAAGACGAGCAAAAAGATAAGTGTGGGGGTGTGATAGGTAGTAAAAAGTGCATATTTTCCAATACATTTACTATCACATTTTCATATTTATTCCTATAATTCTGCACATTTACTAATATTTTATTATTTATTGTGTGCAGGCCTTGAGAAATAAAAATAAAAGAATAAAGCCTTAAAAGAAGCCCAAAAGCCCATATTCAAGCCCAATGCAAAAGTTGCAATTATCAAATGTCAAAGTTGCAATTACTAAGGGCAATAGTTGCAAATACTAAAAGAAGAGGGAAGGATAGACTTCTATTCAACCCTAAATACTTGCAGGATGAGGATAAAAGCCAAAGAAAGAGAGTGCAAGGATGAAATTCGTTTTGGAAGAGATTTGGATTTAGGGTAACTTGCTTCCCAAGTTATCCCGAAAATTCAAAATAAAGAGTCGAGATACAACTTCCAGAAGGATAAACCCAGATGGACGGACCAGAGGAGGCCACGCGCGAAAGCGCGTGGCCAGCAGACACCACTTGGCCGCGGAAACGCGGCCTAAGCCGCGTTTCCGCGGCAATCCAAATAAGGCTGGCGATCAGGTTTCGTCGAGGAGTCGTACCAGGACTCTACTTCCTTCTGCACCTATAAATACCCCTGCAGAGCAACAGAGAAGACCAGTCCAGCGAACTACAGAGCAAAATCTAGGGTTTTTAGGCTAGCTGTAGTTTAGGTTTTTATTTTTCTTTTTTGTAACTTTTATTTTTTTTTTATGTAACTGAGAGTGGAGGATGCTTTCATGGAGGAAGGAGTTCATGCTTGTACTGAGGTGACATCGGTGTAAGTCAACTTTTCTTCCATTGTTAATAAAATCTACTCAAGGTTTGTTTTTGTTATTCTTGTTTTATTTTATTGTTTTTCTATTCTTGTTTTATTTTATTTTATTGTTTCTCTCTGATGTCTTGCAAACCATGAGATCTGATCGCTTCGAGACTGCTTAGCAAAGAAGTGCCCTTGATGGCCTATGGTGATGAACAAGCCTTCTCTTGCTAGTATAGTTTGTCTTTTCTTTTCGTAGTGTAGATCGAGAAGGGGGAAGATCCTATACGCTATGCTTGAACGCCTTCAGAGACAAGGTAAGTCGTTGCAAACGGATCAAAGGTAAACAGGGCAGAAGAGGTAGGTATGTGTTTTTTAGTTTATAACTTTCTTTTCTTTCTTTAGTTTAGATAACCAATACTTCATCTTCCAACTCTTTCTTTCCCAACTCATTGTAAATATCGCTTCTATTTCTCCATCTTCTTAATCTACCGCTTTCTTCCTAACCTAACTTTAACTACTATTTTCTTATTTTCCTTTTAATAACTAAAAAAAGAATTTTTTAGAGAACTTACTAAACAAGCTTCCATCGCTAGTCCCTCCTTGAGGATCACGACCCGCATAGCCATTGCTACAGCGGATTAGAATTGAGCACCTTGCACATCTTTACTTCTAAATCTAATATTCTATATTTTGTGTGCAGATTAAACTTCAATCAGAGACAAGAGTACATGTTGTCGGCTAGGTGCACTTCCTATAATCCAATTTTGCTGACAAATTTAAGTTTCAGTGAATTACTCTGTTACAGTAGTTTAACTAAATGCATCGCCTAAAAAAAAAATTTAAATTGGCATGAATTATCTCCAACTAGTTGATACTAAATTCATAGACGTCAATCAATTGGGAGATAGAGTTCCATAAAGTTGGTCACAGAGTTCTCAGTGGTCGATACAGCCACTTCATGAAAATTAAAGCAGGGCCAAACAATTGTCTACTAAAAAACAATATAGTTAACACTTCATATATTGCATCCGTGCTCGATGCTAACCAGGAGACAATCAATCAATCATTCAATGAAGAAAAGGCCAGTTGGAAAATACACAACAGCAAATAGAGCTATTTACTTAGCTGATCAACTAATAAGGTTAGGCTTCACATCATGACATCCAAGAGGCAAGAAAGTCTATAGCTGTACAAGGAAACAGGTTAGATCAGATTCGGATGTGGGATGGAAGAATCACTGCACCTATATGTTTAATGCTTAGAACATGAGAATCGTATGTGCATCAAAACTGGATAGTTCAAGTAGTAAGTTATCTATATTACAGTATAATTCAAGTGCATACCACAAGGGACTGAACTATAGATAGATGCTACAGATTAAAACTTCAAAGTTGGTCCCTTCAAAAAAAATGATCAATAGACTGCATAATATAGGTAGTGGCATCTAGCAAGTGAAATCTAAAAGAAGCCTTATTGCCAATGGGGAAAAAGTTCGGCTAGAAATGCCAAGGACCTAGGACGCTATCACTTTCCCTTTTCATTCTACCTCTTTCCTAGTATAGGGTGGCTTTAACCTGATTGCATGATTTAAATTCACTCAGCGATGTAGGTCAAAAGGAGCCAAAGGATTTTACTCTTTCAGCTTTTGGGAGAGCATGGTGAAGGGTTAAGAGTCAAATCAAGAGTCAAGAGAATAGCTAACTACACCAAGAAGTTGGAGTAAAAACTCCCTCTAAAAAGAGGGTTTTTATTTTTCTAGGAGTTATAACTCCCTCTAAAAGAGGGTTTTATTACTGGCAACTCATCATTTAGGCTTGTTACATGTTGTTGCCACAAGTTATAATGCAGTTTCTAACTCCTTCCTAACTACCAAGTCCAAACCAGAACTAAGAGGGTTTAACAATCATAATAGTTGGTTGGACCTTCCATGGGAGAGAATGACAAATCAGTCCTTCCTCTGGAGTCAAAGCACCTATCAATCCCTAACTTTCTCAAACGTTTTAAAAGTTACATAGTTATATCTCGTAGCAATACTTCAAAAATATAGCGCTTTATCACCTATAAATTGCATACTATAAATTTTTTTAAACCCATTCCACTAGACAATTTAAGCAAACAGTTGTCTGATTCCTACAACACAGATCAACTTTCTTTCTCCCCTAGCACCCAACCGCCCTACGCTTCTTGCTCATATGTCAATTTTCATGGACCAAACTATTGTGCACATCTTGCTCCACCTCCTAAGAACTATTATCCACCACCTCTTTTGACACTAGTCACATCGATGGGAGCTTAGGCAAAGCATTGGTAGAATATTTCAATAAAGTGGGTAATATTTAGGTGTTGGTTAGTTTTGGAATTGACAGCCAAACAAGCCATTCATCTTAATTTTCCAAATTCACCGGAAAATTGTAACCTACTGTCATAATCCGATTGTGTCTATCCAAACAAGCCCTTAGGTTAGAAAAAGAGGATTATCTTGTCATGCTCCCCAACCATGAACCCTACCCCATCGCAATCACTTTCTGACGAGAAACGGATGGGATGCTGATGGTGATGAAGATAGAAGTGATACCGGTCAAAATGGGATGGGATATTTACAAACATGAAACATCCAGAAACTTCTTAACTAAACAAAAGTAAAGATCAACTATTAACTCACATATATATACAAGACACACACAAAATCTAAATCCAAAATTCTAAAATTAGAATTTTAAGTTAAATAAAAATTAAGCCTAAATGCATTTATTACCTGCCTGATTCTGGATATTATGTGTAAGTAAATACTATATGCTCAAACGTCGAATGGGAACATGATTCCATCTACTCTTTCGCTGCCTCTTGTGTCTTTAGCAATGGATGTGATTCTCTATACTAAATCTAATCATCTTACCCCTTCATCTGCACTCTTTCATGGTTTAGGCAAATTAAGAGGATTGCTCTTTGGCTGCATGAGCTTAAATTGCTTGACCAATTACTGCAAAAACTGTAGGTCCCAAGCTGACCTACAAATTGGTATGCTAGATTTTATGGCTAGGCATCTCTTGTTGTTAATAGTTGCCTATAACAAGATCTTGACACCAACCTACAGAAGGTTGATGAGTTGACAGCAGACCAATTCTCTCATGGAGTGTTTAACTTCATCATGCTCCATAACCTACTTGAAAAACACCTAGAGGAGGGGGGGGGGGGGTGAATAGGTGTAAGTGCTAATCTAGGAACTAAATGCGCTAAATGCGGAAGCTAATGCAAATCTTGCAACACACTTAATACAACCAACAAGTGTAGCCGAATTCCCCGTGAAGGGCTCTGGACTAACTCCTCTTGATTCCCCTTGAATGGGTTGAGGTGCTATGTGAAGCTCTTGTGGTTAAGTATAAGTGAGGCACACACACAATCAATCCAAGCATATAATGAATAAGCAATATGAATCAATGCAAAGACAACACAAGCAAATAGATATGATATGGCTATATAAATTATGCTCAACACAAGCAAATATGATATGATGTAATGAATAATGCTTTGCACAATATAAAGAGAGAGAGAGTTGAGAGACAAGTGGATCAAACGCTAACAACAAGATATGTTTAGAAGTTCGAGCACCCAGCTCTACATCCCCGCCTACACCACCGTGTAGGATTTCCAATCCACTATAACGTCCACCGAGGACTCCCACCGAGGGAACCTTCACCGAGAAGGATTTTTACAACAAGGGAGTACCGAACTCCTCTCTCAAACAACCACCTCACAACCGAGGGGTAGGCCCGTAGCCAAACAACCACAACACCTCTACCGAAGAGGGTTACAAACACCAACTCCACCTCTCACTAGACGGAGTAAACCAACCACCCGATCACCTCTACCAAAGAGGGATACAAAAAGAACAAGGGTGTTTACAACAAGTGGTTTCTTTCAACCACAACCAATCTCTCTTTCTTTTCTCTTTTTTCACAAAACAAATGATCCTAATAGATTAGGATAGAAGATAGGCTCAAGTGTGGAAACTAGGTGTTTTTTAAAACAAGCAACAAAGAAAAACTACTTGGGAAATGTCTTGTAAATGATAGAAAATGAAAACCAATACAATATCCCAAAACCCTAGTTCTCTTTGATTTTTCAAAAACCCAAAACAAGAAAGATGAAATCTTTTTAGCACAAAAACTATTTTGAAAACTTGTTTAAACACTAGAGAAACACTGAAATTTTTCTTCTTGAAAATCTTGCTTAAAAACATGAAGAGATGGGGTATTTATAGCCCCATCAGAAAACTAGCCGTTAGGCTGATCTGGCAGCCTGACAGGCTGCCGGTCGACCGGAACGGTCGACCGCCAACGGTCTAAAATCCGACCGTTGGAGCCTCCGGTCGACCGTCCCGGTCGACCCAAACAAACAGAGAGCTCTGCTCTCAGACCCGGTCGACCCTGACGGTCGACCGTCCCAGTGTCTGCCAAACGTGCACAGATCTGTGCACGTCGGTCGACCGTCCCGGTCGACCGACTTCACCCCAAGTCGACTAAGTCAGTTTAGTAGTCGACTGGTTGAAGCCTGGAACAGAAAACTGGGTCAGAAAAACAGTTTAAAAATATTTTGAAAAATCTTTTAAGTCTTCTAAAAATCCACAAAACTTGTTTTAACATTTTATATTAAAACACAAACAAGTGATAAAAATTTCAAGACATATATCAATCATATCAATTCATTTTTGAGTCTTGCAAATTTTATCAAAAGATTCAAAACCAACACTTGTATTTTTATCAAACTTGATTTTTCAATACATGAATAGGAAAGTCAAAATAAGTTTGTTTAAGATGTTTAAGCATGTATGTATAACTAGAATACATCTATTATACATATAAACCATGTAAACTTGTTTTGATCAATCATTCATGAAAACCAATTCCAAAACATGAAAACGTGTGTGTATTGTGCACTTGAGCATATCAACTATACTAAGCTTTACAAATGGATCTAAACACACTAAACTAAACTAGGATACCTAAGTCTTCTTGATGATCTTCATCTTCAAGTTGACTCGATCCACAAACATCGTGATCCATGAGCTAGGCAAGGTATGATCTTGATGCTTTGGCTCTGGAATCACCATGAAAAGCTTCTAAACTCCTTGTTGAAGCTAATCACCGACTAATATCTTGGTTAATGATCTGAAACTTAAACAACACAAGATTATTAGTAAACATAACTACATGGGTTAATCATCATCAAAACTAGGGTGGAAGGCCTTTGGGCCAACACTACTCATTTTTACTGGAAAAGCAATGGGCTGTATAAATATGAAGATGTGAGGAAAAAGGCCCAATTACATTGTATACCCAAGGCACGGCTCTTTAAGATGAAATTTAACCTGCATGATAATTGAAACTTTGAGAATTTCCCATGTGAATGTTAATAGTATATGGCATAAAATGATCAGGAGCAAAATTGCGGATACAATCCATGAGCATCCCATGTAGCATGTAAATACATGGAAAGTACACACGTACCTGATACATTAGTTAGATAATGTTATTGCATCCCCTAGCTTGCTCAAACAGATTATATATCAAAGAAAATAGCTCACAAAATAGATGAAGGAAGTAAGGATTCTTTAAAAACTCCATGAGTTGCTTCATTTTAGGAAATGATAAAATGAAAGAGCTATCAACATTGGAGGAAATAACTTAATCAGAGAGAGAGAGAGCACCAAATCTTGCCTCACTCATCATATGTGCTTAATACATTTTAGGAAATGATAGAATGGAAGGACTAAGAACATTGGAGGAAAGATCTTAATCACAGAGAGAGCAATGTTCTCAAAATTGGATTAATCAACCGATTAATCGGCAAATTAATCCTAATTGTTGGCAGCTCGCATAATAGTTACATTCAGCGCTCTGATTATGCGCTCGGGCAATTAATCGGGCTCAAAATGATTAATTCGGCGATTAATCGGGTCCAAAATGATTAATCAGGCGCCTAAGCGGGTCCAAAACGATTAAGCGCCCGATTAATCTATTATTTATTAAATAGTAAATGAATTATAATATTTTATTATTGTATATTTTGCATAAAATGATACTTATATTTTATTGTTTTTGATTATTTTTCAAATTAACTTATTTAGCAATATTTTTCTAACATTCTTTAAAACTCATTATTTTGATTGATAATTTGACTATTTTTTATTTATCTTACTTCCTAGGTAAATTCTTTGATTTATATTTATATTGCAAAATTTGAAATCTTAGAATACTAATACGAAAGAGATAAGTTCTCTTACTTCTTTTTTACTATTTATTCATATGTCTTGTTGTTCATCATGTCATGATCTATAACTTTACATCTAGATATTGTCTTGTATAATACTTAGGCATTTTCAACAATAAACTGTATATATTTATATGTAGTTGTGTATAAATATAATTAAATATATTAAAATATTCAATTTTGATTAGTCTCCAATATATCGGATTAATCTGATTAATCATTATTCAGTGTTGGACCGCACAAATAATGAAACCGATTTTTAGAACACTGAGAGAGAGGTTGCTAAAGCTATAAATAAACACTAGAGAAGCGTAAGACAGAAGAGTAAGACAGTAATTGGGGGTCAAGTAAAATCTTGTAATAAGAGAACATTATATGTTTTTTTTGTTATAAAAGTTTCAGGGTAATGTCTTCCTGTTAAACTCCATGGTTTATATCACATTTAATAAATAAGTGCAACTCAGAATCACAAATTTATCATTTCCATCCATCCGTATAGACTCTTAGAATTACTCTAGAAGAATTTGGGATGCTTGCTCCTCAGCTGTGAGGTTAAATTCCATGACCAATAAGGTGTTATGCTAAGTTGATGGAGGTGCCAAATATGAAGAGACCCCATGTTGGAGACTTGGATCTAATCATATTTAAAGTTTAAACACCATCTTTCTTTTTATTTTATGTGGGACTAAATGCACTTGTACCTCTTGCCATATTCTGTTTTAACCGCTCAAGTGGATTCTAAACACTAAATCTCAATAATATTCATTGTCGCTCGAATCCAATCAAACCCATCTTTTAACTGCATATACTAAGCTACACCTTAAATCTCAATTTGAGCTCCAGTCCTTCGACTCCCCCACCCCCCCCCCCCCCCCCCCCCGGCGCGGCGGCGGCGCAACCCCTTGGAATCATTACCGCGTCTTCACCCGTTCTGGTACCTCAACTTGACTCAAGTCTTCACTCGTAGCACCCATCGCTTTTTGGTTCCTCAACTTGATCAAATCTTAACCCTAAGCCTATACACCCTTTTTAAGCTTCAATATCATGTCTTCACCTTGAGCACATAAATAATTTTCTCAATAATCTCTTGGGGCAGCATGTTAATCCACCACTAGCTCTGATACAATTTGTTATGATAATAGGCCCACTAAGTTGATGGAAGTATCAAATATGCTCATAATCCATGTGAGCTAAAAGGGAAACTCATATTGGATCTTAGATCTGATCACATTTAAAAGCATTTTTCCTTTTATACCATGTGGAACTAAACTCATCTTTTGTCTCTAGCCATATTCCTCTTTAACTGATCGAGTGATTTGAAACACTAAATTTCAATATGAAGTATGCTTTCATATCCACCAACTGGCCTATTAGGTCTATGGCTAGCCCCACTCTTGTCTGTAGTTTTCTTAGCCAAGGAATTTTACCTCAAAATGTTAAGAGGGGCTAAAAGTCTACCAGCCGGTCGTAAAATTTTGTCAAGTATGTGATTTAGCCTTCTCAGCATGGACATGTGCACCATAGCTAACCTTATTTTAATAGGGAAAGATGATTGAGATAATTGATGGAGTTCACCAAGACGAGAAAGTGGGCAATTACTGGAAAATAAACAAAAGCTCAAGAAACAATTTAGCATAAATACAAAGTTAATGAAGCAATAATGACTGGAGATAAGCTCGCTGAACATGAATGGAGGCAAGTAAAAAGGATATGATAGTTGTTAATTTCACCAAGGAGATGACCCTTAATTGAGTTGAATGAAAGAAAAGAATACATGTAGCCGAACCCTAAAACATTGGGATAAAGGCTTTATTTTTGTTGTCCCACAAATTACCATAAAAACCGAAGAGAAAAAAGGTGAGGTTTATACACAGGAACCCAAGTACTGCAAAGGAACATGTAGGAGATCCACTTATGGAGCATTAACAAACCATCAGATAATTCCAAGCATAGAGATAGATTGACATAAACAATCTGCCAAAAGGGAACCCTAAAGATTTGTCATCAGTTTGAGAAACCTTTAAATGTAATTCCTCTAGGCATCATATGCACAAGTTCCAGTGCACATGCACCAAGACATGCATGTTGCTCAAGAAGGGTTCCCCTCCGTTACAACAACCAGTACCCTCAAGGAAAAGGAGAACTTGAAGCCACGAATTTAAGTGGAGGACAAGGTCCAATCAATATCTGAAACATCTCCAAGTGAGTATTGGCTAAACAATCACCATCCATTAATGATTTGTCTACAAACTTGGTAGTTGATAACAATCAATAACCCCATGATCAAGAAAGACCACATGGTGAAAATGATCAAAGGAGTTTCAGGAAGAACAATTGAAACCTTCAACAGCAGATGGACAAGGCACAGCAGGGAAAAAAGGAAACTTATGCATGTGGAATGGGTAAACGTGGGAGAGTAATCAAAAAGCATCCATATGATAGATAGCCTCTATGTGATCAAATCAACATAAGCTCAAGTAAACAGGAATATCTATTGCAGTCTCATTTATAAACATGTCGCAATTGCGAATAGTTGATCTTACTCTACAAATTTTATTCAAATGACAAAATACATTGGATACATGTAATTAATATGCAAGTTCTTGGAGAAACACAAACCTGTGAACAGAGCCATTCGACCAAGCTATTTAACACATCATTAATAGATGTAAATGTGCTCTTTGAATGTGTTGCTTCTCCATTTGAAACAATACACTCATGAGGTTTTGGACGGACACTGCAAGCATAAAATAATTCTGTTGAGAAACAGGTTACTGGTTTCAATGATCGTAAACAATAATGGTTTTCATTACCTCATAATGAGGGACAATATTTTGCAGCTCTTTTCTTGGATGAACCAATTTCCATTCCAAAGCCATCTGAAAAAAAGAGAAAGTAAACATGAATCAGACAATCAGTCTACCAAATAGATAGGAAAATAACTTCAATTGCATGCAGTAACTACTAACACATTTGTCACGCTGAAGTTAAAAGAATTAAACGCCAAAAGTCCAAAAAGCGTTAAAACGATGCTAGTGGCACATCATGTGAAATTCGCGAAGAAGAAGACAAATTACATGCATCATCACAAATTATGGATGAGGTCTTTCTGGTTTACAGAATTGGAAGATGGCAAAACCGATCAAAAGACTACAAAGACCAATACACCAGTAACCTTTTATATGATCAGGAACTCAGTAACCAGTGGTGGATGCAGAAATTTTTGTCACTGTCGCATAATTCAATAATACCACATTTTGGTTGTGCAATGCACTTTCAAGAAAGACTCGAATAACAATTTAAATTCTAAATATTGTGAACCCTAAAGTCTTTTTTCCTCAAATATGGACATAGATTTGATAAAATCTGCCCATTAGACCAAAAAAAAAGTTATGACTCTCATCTCGAAATTAAAAACTATGATCCTTCAGCCTAAATTAATAATATGCCAGAATCTATAAATTCTTAAATAGGTTAAAACACTGTCTATTTGTTACTATCTATGGGGCAATCTTTAATTAAAAAGTTCGCACTTACATTAATTATTTTGAGTGATTAGTACCACAATAAAAAGAATGGCAGAAAATCTGGTGTAAGCGAGGCTGTTAAATAATGCCATTGACAGGTTAGTCAAATACAACTCCAAAATCTGAAAGACACGGCAAGTTATGAGCCAGTATCTATGTAGCATGAACACAGATTCACAGGTGCACAGAAACACACAAGGTTCTAAATATCGGATATCGGGATCGTATCGGATGAGAGCTTTTCATATCGGATATCGGGGGAGATATCGGGGATACGCACGCATATCGGGAGTTCATATCAGACACTATATATAATGAAATATTGATAACTAAAAGTTGATTTAGTGTCATAGATATCATCTAACTAATAAAAATGATGTAATATGCATGCAAAGATAGTAAAAAATAATGTACATTTGCACACAGTCGTGAAATAAATAAGTTATTTCAAATTGGGCGATATATCGGGCGATTTATCAGCTGATATTTCAAATATCGGCCATTTTTGCTGCAAACGATATGGCGAACGATTTTTTCATATCGTATCGGCAGCAGGCGAAAAAGCAGATATTGGATGATATCTCGGCCGACTCGGCCGATATTTAAAACAGGGGATACACAAATAGGTAAATTTTAGGAAAACAGAAGATATAGTCACATAATGAACAGTATAAGACTCTCTGTAATATGCACAAGCATACACAGTAAATCTTGAAATCCTAGAGCATAGAATTGAAACAGAACATACATAAATGTATATTATATATTAACTTTTTATCATGAATATCAATGAGTGGTCTTTGATGGGTGACTTTCATTTACATATGTTAGAATGTCAAAATTACATTATTTACAGACATTTGAAATTTTGAATGAATGTACGCAAGAGGTCTTGGCTTTCTATCTCTCATCTTTCCATTAAAAAAAAACTTAATGTATCTTCCCCCATATATGCTAAACTTAGACTAGTTCAGTATACATGAAAAGGAGTACATTAAGAAGAGATGAACAATCAACTATTTTTAAATATACACTTCCATAGAGAACTTAACTTAAGAAAGGCTCATAAATGTCTGTACTTGATAGTGAACTGTCATGAAACAGCATAGCACGTTTCGGATTTGCTGTCAAAATAAAAAGAAACTGTGTCCATTTTAATATTAGAAATTTTGAATGGACTTCTATCCTTTTGTCACAAGAATTTACCTGTGAGCATTTCATCAATAAGAGCGATAACATATTCTATTGTTTCTTCCTTGGAAATGTCACGCAAAATACTCACAAAAACCCGGACATAAGCAGGTCCCTCCTGCAAGAATTTACAGATAAGATTGAAATATAATACATGAACCAAATTATTTGTGAAAATTCAGCATATAGAGACTCACTCAGAACTCATGATAGACTTGAAAGGACCAAATTATGATTAGAAATGCAATTATCAACAGAAATATTAGCAGTTAGAGAGATTGCTGCAAGATACAATTTTAGACATTCCACGTTATTGAAGAATAAACATGATGTGCTATAATTTTGAGAAAAAAAAAATGTAGCCAGATGACTAGCTCATTGGTTCATGGATGGAACTAACTAAAAAATTTCGACAAAAATAAGCCATACAACATGAATTAGTCAAGACCTCATCGAAGTTTGGACAAATCAACGATGAGTAGTTCAACAAGCTTAGGCATTTCGAAAGAAAACTTATGTAGCAGTTCAGAACATTTTTTCAAAAAGAAAAGGGTTGGCGAGGGAATTAATGTAAGGCTTGATAGTAACAAATTAGGATTAGAAATGCAAATACAAACAGAAAACATTAGCTTCCTGAAAGTTGAAGAATAAAGATGACCTTACCATGATTTCTTTCTTAAATGTTGAGCAACAAATTACCGGTTGATAAATGGAATAACTAAAATGCAGCCACAAAAATAAACCACAAAACATCAATCAAGACCCAATTTTACTTTTGAACAAAACAATGGAGAGGGATTCAGCAAGCTTTGACATTCAGATATGATTACTGATGTGTGTGGTTTATATACATGTTTTAATAGAAGAAAAGTGCGAAAATTGACGAATCGATGATATCAAGTGAACAAAAGAGATGCAGAATCAGAGATCTGATGCAGAGTTGGAACATCTCAACAAAACTTTCATGCAAAATCAGAAGTTTCACAAAAATCTGGGACTAAAATGGACTAAAAGTTCGGCCACCCAGCCATATATTTCGGCCAAACAGCCGTGAACCAGTCAACGGGAATACCAACTCAGAGGTCAATACAAGTCAAAAAGCGGAGCTTCATTTCAGCCGAATTTCCGATTTGGAACACCAAGGGTGATCATTAGTGATGGTGGGAAGCATTTTTGCAATCACTAATTCAAGACCCTCTTTCTTAAGTATGGAGTAAAGCACCGTGTGGCCACACCATACCACCCACAAACAAATGGCCAAGTGGAAGTTTCCAATAGAGAACTCAAACGCATCTTGGAGAAAATGGTTAACATGTCACGACGTGATTGGTCAGTGAAGCTCGATGATGCCTTATGGGCATATCGGACTACGTTCAAGACACCAATTGGGATGTCCACTTACCAAATGGTCTATGGTAAGGCATATCATCTTCTAGTTGAGATGAAACACAAGGCTTATCGGGCAATAAATTACTCAATTTTTTGACATGCAATTGGCGAGTGAGAAAAGGTCAATGAGATAGAAGAATTTCACAACAATGCTTATGAGAACGCAAGGATCTATAAGAAACGGACCAAACGTTGACATGACAAGCATATTATGCCGAGAGATTTCAAAAAGGGGCAGAAAGTATTACTCTTCATTCTCATCTTCGTCTATTTCTGGGCAAGTTACGTTCGAGATGGTCGAGTCCTTTTGAGGTAACTCAAGTACTACCACATGGAGCAATTGAAATTCGTAACCCGACAAAGAGGACGTTCAAGACAAATGGCCATCGACTCAAACCATACGTGGAGGGCAACTTCACCAAACACAACATATTCTTCCTCCTTGATGAGGCACCTTGAGAGTGCAGCAAGAAGTCTAGTTAATGACTGTAACTTAAAGCGCTTCTTGGGAGGCAACCCAAGTTTTCTAACTTCTTTTATTATTTTTCTATTTTTGATTTTCTTTTGTACCTAATTTGTGTCTTCTGTATGTCAGGTACCCCTCACTGCAGACTAATCCAATACTCCCAAATGAACCACAAAATCACCACAACATGAGCACCAGAAGACAGATCATCAAAGGACCAGAAGTTTGGCCCGGTGGCCAAATTTTCAGCCAGCTAGCTGAACTCTGGGCGTTTGACCAGGAATTTTTCAGGTCTAAACTTTCCGAATCACCTGTTTTTCTGGGTCTGTTTCCGAGATATGTGGTTTTCAAAATTGCTTTGTTTTGTGATAATTCAGATCTTGATTTAATAATGGATTTCTTTTTCGAATTTGAAAATTTTGGGGTGATTCTCTTTGTGCATGGGGACATAGCACAATTTAGATATGGGGGTAGGTGTCAAAATCTTTTAATAATTTTAAATCTTTCCTTTTTTTATCCTTTCCTTATTTTTACCTTCTTTATTCCATCTTCTTCAAAAATTCAAAAAAAAATTGAAATTCAAAATTCAAAGCTCCCTCATCTTTTCCCAAGAGAATTCAGTTTCCAACATCACCTAGGATTCCAAATCTAAATTTGAAATTCAAATGAAGGGTAGTTTTATGATAGTGGTACATGCTCTTCCTATATAAACTAAGTTCAACTCCCTTTAGTTTCACACAAATCTGAGTTCAACTTCACAAACCAGAGCGTTCTACAGCTAGGAGGAGGAGTTTTAGAGACCTCAGCCACCAGATCCGCGACTTTCGAGGCAAGAGTTTGGCCAGGCAGCCGAGATTTTGACCCGGTAGCCGAACTTTAGCAGGATCTTTCCCCTGAATTCTTCAAAGACAGTAAATGTTCTGTCTTCCATTTTTTACAGTGCTCAGATTTCTTTAAGTTCATCATGTCTAAGATCTTTTCTGAGCAAAATTTTTTTCCTTGTATTCGAAGCATTTGGGATGTATTTTTGGATCAAATAAGGGCTAGAAATTGGGATTATTTGTTGCATACTAATACCTTTGAATTCTATATTCCTGCCCTAGTACAAGAGTTTTATGATGGGTTTTCGGAGAATAACATTGATAGAAATCAAGAAATAATTGAAGTGAATTGGAGAGAGGAGATGAAAATTTTACATTTACAAATAATTTTTGAACTAACAGGTATTCCTCTTGTTGAAAGAGGGATTCAAGAACCGGGGAACCTAGGAGACTACATTCACTTAATGGGAGAACATTGCAAGGTACCTCCAGGGGTGGTATTAGTGCCAAAACATTGTATAAGAATGTGTATGCATTATGTAGATGGTTGAATCAAAATGTCTTGAGTGTATCACATGTTTCATCTTTTTACAACCAAGTTTTACACATTGTCTACATTTTGATGACTAAAGAAAAAGACTTTTGTATGTGCTACACACTATTAGACACCATTGATAGCGCTAAAGATAAACAAAAAACCTTTTTCCCACTGCCAGTTTTTGTCACGCAAATTTGCAAGGAATGGATACTTGAAGATGAATTTAATCATGCAATGAAAGATAAAATTGGTATTCAATCTGAAACTATTTCTTCATCTTATAATGCTTCCGTGCAAATTGATTAGGTACCTTCCATGCTATAAGAACATGTCCCGGTTGCATCATCATCTAATGAATCGAAAGAGGAGGAAGACGAATTCTTTAATCAACAACCACCCAAAGATAATCGTGCATTCATGCATTTAATTTGAGAGGGGATAAAAAAAACATACAAGTTGATAAAGAGGAAGAAGAAGAAAACTGAAGAGTCACGTTTTAGGAGGACACGTTCTGAAGTAGATATAAGTAGCATGGAAAAGAGAGGGAGGCATGCTTGAAGGGAGTTTGTATAGTAAGATTTTTCTTTTATTTGTTTTTCTTTTCTTTCTTTCTTTCTTATATAAAAAAAGTTGTTGTGGTAAGTTGACCTAGTTGTAAGGGATTTAGTAACCATATAACTTGAATTGGATAAGAAATATCAATTTGATGGAATGTAAGGTCTTTGAGTAGAGATGAAAATTTTAAAATATTATTGTCATCTAGAATTTGTCCATGTGAATATGAATCGTAACTTACACAATAGTTTAAACTTGGGATGATGAGGATAACTTAATACTAAATAATAATAAGAACCTTAACTATTGATTAGCTAGATGCTTTGACCTCATGAAGCCTTGGTATTTACGCAAAAAAATAGTTAGGTAAGAAAAAAAGAAAAAATATATATATTAACAAGTCTAATGATCAATTAGTTAGGTATTTTGACCTCAAGAAGCCTTGATATTTATACGAAAGAGAATTAGATTAGTTATATATATGAAAAAAAAAAGTGCTTAAAGGGTAACGAAGTGGTAATACTTCGAAACTTCTATGAAATATATATATATATATATATATATATATATATATATATATATATATATATAAATTTTAAGTATGTAAGTTTGAATCAAAATCCCAAGTTAAGAGCTATACACATTCACGAAGATGCATTGGATCAGAAAACTTAGGAAGGATGGTGATATAGGCTAAAATTTGAAAATCTCTACAAAGTAGATAGAATTCTCGATAAGGGAATGAACTTGATAATGAAAGTTATGGTAACTAGAGAACTTTACATTAGTGATGCTTATCACTCCAAAAAATATTTTGTCTTTCTTTATTTTTATCTTTCTTTTTCTATTTTCTTTATTTTTGGTTATCCTTATTTTTGATTATCCTTTTTATCTTAATCTCTTCTAATCTTTTAAATTCTTTCACCGAATTTTGTGGGTGTAATTCACTGAAAAACCTCACGAGACAACACTCGTCCACTAGGGTAACTTAGGGGTTAACGGCTTGTTGCACGTGCTAAGTGCAATCGTGAGTCCTGCGAAAGTGGATTAAGATTTTATTTTTAAGATTTTTAGTTTTTCTTTTTCTTTTTAGATTAGGATTTTACTCGAGGACTAGCAAAAAATAGGTATGGGGTTGTGATATATATGCTTTATATACATATTTTACATCACTTTTTATGCCTATTATTTGTCACATTTAATATTGCATGATTATTTTGTTAAAGTTACTTTGCAGATTTTAGGTTAAGAGCAAATTAGAAGAAAAGAGCGAAAATTGACGAATCGATGATATCAAGTAAACAAAAGAAATGCAGAATCAGAGATCTGATGCAGAGTTGAAACATCTCAACAATGCTTTAACGCAAAATCAGAAATTCCACAAAAATCTGAGACTGAAATGGACCAAGAGTTCGACCACTCAGCAGTATATTTCGGCCAAACAGACGTGGACCAGTCAACAGGAATGTCAACTCAGAGGTAAACACGAGTCAAAAGTGGAGCTTCCTTACAGCTGAAAGTTCGGCCGGCCGGCCGAATTTTCGACCAGCTGGCCGAACTATGGCGGCAATTGTGAATAGAATTTTCCCAGTAATACGTGTAAATTTAGAAACTTAGGTTTTTGTATTTTATTAGGGTTCCACTACTCTCTGTTCTAAATAAAACACCGCCAAGTCTCTTGTATCATAGACAGTTTTTATCTCTCTTTTATTTTAGCGAAAATCAAATAAAAAATCCTATTGTTAGCCATTAAATCTCAGAGCATCTTCAACGAAGAATTCTTCATAAAAGCTTCATCTTTTTGTGCTCTCTTATTTTTCTCTTTATTTGATTTTATTCCAGTAATTTGTAGCATGATCTATTCTAGTATTATGATGTGTTATACTTTATTAGCTATGAACTAATTTTCCATAACTAGGGCATGATGTAGGGATTGTATTAATGATATGATATTGTGTTTTGTGCAAATTCTACTACGTGCTTTGTAAAGTTTGAATCTTTTGCATGCTAAGTTGTTAATCCTATGCTTTATGTTATAATTAGTGTGCACAATTAATCAGAAAGCTAGGTTAGAGTCCGAAAGGAGATAACTTAGCAAAAACTTTTAGGATTAACAACCATAACTCGAGACGTTGAGACGTAAGAGTTGTGCAGTCATGTAGGAATATCCATCATACTTAATGCATCTTCTAATTAGCAATCTACTAGATCGAAAGATTGTAGATTCTATATTTAGAAAATAGAATTGGTATTATTCGAGAGAAAATACTAATTAGGTTAGGGAATTCCGATTGTTAGCATGAGTAGGATGAATTAGCACAAGCATAGTATTTTATCTGATTACAATTACCGAAATTATTACCCAAATTATTTTCATATGTAAAGCAACCCATTTTAGCAGTAGTTTATTCACAACATCTTCCAACTTAATTAATTATTCAAATAGAATTAGAAAAAATTAGTTGATAATTGAAATAACATTCCTTGTGGGACGATACTCTGCTTCACTCTATCTTACTCGTTACCGATTGGTACACTTGCCATTCGATTCACATCAATTACCATTAACAAAAAGACATTTTTGGTGAGAGATGAGCAAATACTTACATCCTCGAGCAAGGCAGCTCGTTGGCTCTCAGATTTGTGATCGTAGCGCCTCAACAGCTGCAGGCATGTCCCAGAGATGAGTTTCGTCGTTATGTACGCCTCCCATGGTATGTCCCTCTTGAGAACCTTGAATTAAAACGAATAATATCCCGTTTTTAATCCCCAATTGTCACTTCCATTTCCATCAGAAATTGTTTTTTTTTCCAACTCACAAACACTGAGCTTGAATCAATCAAACAAATGAAACGAATAGATCAACCAACCTGTTCTTTGGACAGCTCCGCACGATCCATTTAAATCAAATCTTTTTACAAATTGAACAAGAAAAAACAAATCAGTCCTCGAACAGGCACAGATCTAAACCTTTTGAAGTGAGAAGAGACGAAATCACACAAGAACCAGAGATTGCCGCTTATTCACTGATTGATTCGGGAACTAATCTCACCGAGAACTGATATGAGGAGGAGGAATCGAATTCCTCGAGAGAGAATTTTTGGGTTACAGGGCTGAGAGAGTAGAGATTTGGACGATGATCGTGAAACGAAAGGGACAAGAAACGAGAACGGTGCGAGTCCATTTTATACGGGGATCTTACTTTCGTGGTTGCCCATGATCGGGGCCACGATTGACCCAACTGGACCAATCTATATCGGTTCCGATATATTCTCGATTTTGGGGCGATACGAGGGGCGATGGGACCCAAGTACCCGATAACAATCGGATCCGAGCCCGACCCAAGTTTTGGAGCCTGGATCCTTAAGAATCAGATCCAATAGGCTATTGGTTCTATGTATGGGTTCTCTTAAGTATCCAAACTTAAATATTCTAGTATATCACTGCGGTTAGTGGAAAACCGACCTATCGATAAGGAGGAGGAGAGGGGATGCTGAGAGAGAAAGAAGAAGGAGGGGAACTATACTGCTCTCTCTCTCTCCCTCTCTCTCCTCGGATGAAGACGGATGGACAGACGAACGGATGGACAAAGTTTCTATATAAGTCACGGGAAAAAATCTCAATTCTGTCGGTTTTGAATATGATTCGTCCACTTGGTTTAGCTCATTAGCTTTTTCTGTTGGAAGAAAATTTGTTTCAGTTTATTTGGTCATGTTTAAAAATGCGCCGAGAGTTTTTACAAAAATAAAACATGTGAGTAAGCAGTGCGCGATGATACCAGCATCAGTAGAATTGCACAATTAACCATGCTTAGTCGCTTACAGAAATGTTGCGTCTGAACAAAATCAAAAATTTGAATCTAAGGGTCTATTTGGTTGCCGTAACTGGTCGTAATTCGTATGTGGTAGTTGGCAAACTCTTTACAGTAGCAAATGAGTTGCATCCATGAAAGTTTTACGATGTTTGATTGGTATTAGAAAATTGTAAGTAAGAAAGTGTATTGTGTTTTACGGTGTTTGGTTGATAATGTAAAAATGTAATTGAGAAATAGTATTATGTTTTACAGTGTTTGGTCGTCGTTGTGTAAGTCGTAAGTGGATTAGTTAACCATAAAAATAACTGTCTGCTGATTTTTAAATTTTTAAAAAATCCATTAAAAAATTAAAAAATTAAAAAATATAGAAGTAAAAAATAAATGGTTAAATTACAAAAACCTCTTTAAAATTTAATAAAAAATTGAATAAAATACATAAAATAGTAAACATAAAAAAGTTAATATTTGAAAATGCAATTTAATAAATATTAAAATTAGTTATCACCGAGTATTTAAAAATGTAACCTTAAAAAATGAAAATATTAAATATTAAATTTATTAAAAATTCTAACGATCCCCAGTTATTAAGTATAAATTAAATATTACTAATCTATAAATAAATTTAAAAAAACATTAGTTGAATACATTAAGTTAATCGAGTAATAGAAAAATTAATCTAGTTACAATTAACTGTCTGCAATATAGTTTTACAGTGACCATAAAATTAGCTGTTTGTGCCACATGTAACTCAAATACATTTGATCGTTACTAAAGTTTAACTCAAATACATATAATGATTAACATATGAAAAAAAATTAGTTAACTAAAATAGTTAATAACGCTTGCAATTTTGGTTGCGTAAATATTGTATGTCACCTATCAGTATAGACCTGTTATATGTTCTATATATATGCAATATGACTAGGCAGCTAGATATCTCAAATGAAAATTTAAAGTAGAATACATACATAGCACAAATCTGAACAACCGATCTATTAATTTTGAAAAACTTGCGAGACAAATAATAAGCTCATATTCAAATGTGCTACTTATAACATGAGTAGAAACTACACTCTCTCTGTTTCTTAATAAATCCATAAAAACTGCTAGTACGTCGTGTACAAATAGACGAACATCAAGAAATTGATCAGTGCAAGCCGGTGCGACCTCCATCCACATATGAGCCTGGCCTATGACCCTATTACGTCTAGTAACGCCCGCCACTCTTCCACCGATGTCCCCATCTTGTTCATCCTCCCAACCCAGCAGCCAAAATTAAAAATCGTCTCAAATAGGTATATATATGATAAAGAGGCTGCAATGCTTAAAAAAAAGTCCAGGAAAATAATTAAAGTGCAAAGTAAAGTGTATGGACCAAACCATTCATTAATCTCTAAACAGAAACTTTTAATTTACAGTATCTCCTCACTGTCATCTGAGAATAATGAACCCAATATATAAGGAGACATAATGCATAGGAAAGTAATAGCTGAAAATTGGTAAGTTTCAATAACTGAAACTGTTAGGAGAGCTGCGATTTGTTCCCCACCTCATCCCCCAGTAAGATAACTGTCACCCAAAATTTCATATATATAAACTGTCAGTAGACCAAAAGGCCGTAGAATTGGAGAAAAAACTGACAGCAAACAGAGCATATGTTTGATTAAAAATCATACACAAGAGACAAAAACTCCACCATTGAAAACACATGGCTGGGAGAAAACCCAAACATCCTTGAAATCACCTCAAGAAGACTGATATGCGCATACTTATTCCACCAAATTCTCAGTATTCCCATATATATATAAAACTGAAGGATCAGCATACATGTCCAATATTGATACATGTTAACAAATATAACAAAGCAAAAACAAGAGTCTACTAGCGATATGTAAGAAGGGGGGTATGCCAAAATATGTTTATTACCTGAAAATGCAAGGTTGATACTCGTTAACTGTTCAACTGTTTTAATAGACAAAAAAGAGAGGCTGCAAGCCCAAAATAAATGTCAGGTAAATAACTAAAGAGCAAATGATAGTGTATGGACCAAGCCATTTATTAATCTCCAAACTGATACCTTTATATTACTGTATCTACTCACTGTCAGCTGAGCATATAATGAACCCAATTGTAAGGAGACATACAACATAGAAAAGTAATGGCAAAGAATTGATAAGTTTCAATAACTGTAACTTTAAGGAGAGCTGCGATTTGTTCGCCATCTCATCTCCCAGTAAGATAACTGTAACCTAAAATCTCATATATATATAAACTGTCAGTAGACCAAAAGGCCTGGAAATTGGAGAAAAAAGTGATAGCTAACAGAGCATATGTTTGATTAAAAATCATAAACAAGAGACAGAAACTCTACCATTGAAAACACATGGTTGGGAAAAAACCCAAACATCCTTGAAATCCCTTCAAGTAGACTGATATGCTCTTACTTATTCCACAAAATTCTAAGTATTCCCATATATATATAAAACTGAAGGATCAGCATACATGTCCATTATTGATACATGTTAACAAACATAACAAAGTAAAAACAAGAGTTTACCAGCAATATGTAAGAAGGGGAACACATTTATTTCCTGAAAATGCAAGGTTGATACTTGTTACCTGGCCAACTTTTTAATAGACAAAAAAGAGAGGCTGCAAGCCCTAAAAAAAATATGCCAGATAAATAACTAAAGTGAAAAACACCTAGAGGGGGGGGGGGCGGTGAATAGGTGTACTTGCTAATCTAGAAACTAAATGCGCTAAATACGGAAGCTAATGCAAATTTTGCAATCACACTTAATACAACCAACAAGTGTAGCCGATTTCCCCGTGAAGGGCTCTGGACTAACTCCTCTTGATTCCCCTTGAATGGGTTGAGGTGCTATGTGAAGCTCTTGTGGTTAAGTATAAGTGAGGCACACACAAACAACCAAGCATATACAAGATATAGCAATATGAAATATGCAAGGCACAATGCAAGCAATGTATGATATGAATAATGAATGATGCTTTGCACAAATAAAAGAGAGAGAGAGAGAGTTGAGAGACAATGGATCAAACGCAAAGACAAAGATATGTTTCGAGGTTCGAGCCCCTAGCTCTACATCCCCGCCTACACCACCGTGTAGGATTTCCAATCCACTATCTCCCACCGAGAGAACCTCTACCGAAGAGGATTTGTTACAACACAAGGAGTACCAAACTCCTCTCTCAATACAAACACCACCTCACACAAGAGGGGTAGGCCCGTAGCCAAACAACAACCGAGCCACCTCACACTTGAGGGATACAAACCAACAACCAACTCCACCTCACCAAGAGGGAGTAATACCAATCTCCACCTCTATCAAAGAGGGAGTAAACCAATCACCTCAAATCCACAACCTCAACCTCTACCAAAGAGGGAGCAACCAAATAATGAGGGTTTACAAAGGGTGGTCTCTTTCAACCACAAACAATCTCTCCTCCCACAAACAAATGATCCTAAATAGATTAGGATAGAGGATAGCTCAAGTGTGAAAAAACTAGAGTTTGGAAAACAAAAACTCAAAGAAAAATACTTGGGAAAACTCTTGTAAAAGATAGAAATGAAGAACCAAAACAAATCTCCCAATTTTCTATTTTCTTTGATTTTTTCAAAAACTCTAAAACAAATAAGATTGATCTTTTGAAGCTCTAAAACCTTTTGAAAACTTGTTTTAAACACCAGAGAATATAAAAATTTTTGCTCTTCAAAATCTTAGCCAAAAACCCAAAGGAGTGGAGTTTATATAGGCCAAAACAGAAACTAGCCGTTAGGCTGATCTGGCAGCCTGACAGGCTACCGGTCGGCCGGCCCGGCCGACCGCCAACGGTCAGAAATATGACCGCTGGGCCATCCCGGTCGACCGCCCGGTCGACCCAAATAAACAGAGAGCACTGCTCTCAGTTACGGTCGACCGTCCGGGTCAACCGCCCTTGTGTCTGCCAGACGTGCACGGCTCTGTGCACGTCGGTCGACCTCACGGGTCGACCGGCTATTGGTGCGGTCGACCCATGCGGTCGACCGACCTAGCCTGTCAGTCACAGTTCAGGGCAGAAAAACATAAGTTAAAATATTTCTAAAAATTCTTTTATCTCTTCTAAAATTCCATAAAACTTGTTTTTAACATTTTGTATTGAAACACAAACTTGTGATAACAATTTCAAGACATATATCAACATATTCAAATCATTTTTGTGTCTTGTAAATTTTATCAAAAACCAACACTTGTATTTTATCAAACTTGATTTTTCAATACATGAATAGAAAAGTCAAAATAAGTTTGTTTAAAAGTTAAGTATGCATGTATAGAATGAAACAACTATACATATATCAATTTAAACTTGTTTTGATCAACTATTCATGAAAACCAAAAACCAAACATAAAACGTGTGTGTTTGTGCACTTGAGCATATCAACTATACTAAGCTTTACAAATAGATCTAAACACACTATCTAAACTAGGATACCTAAGTCTTCTTGACGATCTTCAATCTTCAAGCCGACTCGATCCCAAACGTGATCCACCGAGTGCAAAGGTACAACCTTGATGCTCGGGCACGGGAATCACCAAGTGAAGGCTTCCAAACTCCTCTTTTTGAAGCAATCACCAACTAATATCTTGCTAATGATCTGAAACTTAAAATCACAAGATTATTAGTAAACATAACTACATGAGTTAATCATCATCAAAACTAGGGTGGAAGGCCTTTGGGCCAACAATCTCCCCCTTTTTGATGATGACAAAACTCATGGAGTTATATATGCATGGATTAAAGTTAAGCTTCAAAGAAGCTCCCCCTTAACTCATGCATAAACAAATAAACATAATGAATATGTAATGAAGGCTCTTAAAACATAAATGCACATGTATATGCATAAACAATAAAAGGTTCTAGATACCAATGAAATGTTTAAAAACAAAACATGCTCTAGATACCAATTAAAATTAAACTAAATTAAACTTAATATATGCAAAACATAAACATGCATATATAAAACTCAATCAATATAAAACTCAATCAAACTCAAAATCTTTCTCCCCCTTTTTATCAATCATCAACAAAGGGGTAAACAATCAAAACAAAACAAAATTTTCTCACCCTTTTTAATACAAAGAATCAATCATCAATAAAGGGTTAAATGCAAAACTAAATCAATACATTTTTCTCCCCCTTTTTGTCTAAAAAAAAAAAAAAAAAAAAAACCAAATAGGGGTGACAATCAATTAAGATATCAATTGAAAATATGTCAATGAAGCATCTTGATACCAATTGAAAGGAAACAAACAAAAAATATTGATGCCAATTTTAAGCAAAACACATGAAAATCTTGATACCAATTGAAATTAAACATAATAAATTTTGAGTGTCTAAACAAAAATTTTGATACCAATTGTAAATATTTTTCATTTTGAACATATGTTACCAAATTTAAATTTTCAATCATAAAGTATGGGAGTACAAATACCAATTGAAAGACAAAATCAAATTTTCTCCCCCTTTATGAAATACCAACTAAACCAATGCGTAGGCTTGATACCAATTTAAAAATAATCAATTAAAACAAAATTGAAGCTCAAGCTTAGCATAAACACAAACATATATATGTATGAAAAATAGATACCAATTGAAATTGATATTCTTGAAATTTAAAAGCATATACATGCAAACATATATGAGTATACAAGAAAGGTCAAAATTGATACCAATTGAAAGAATTCAATGATACCAATTGAAATAGCAATAATGATCAAGTGTATACATCATATTATCTACCTCCCAATCATGGTTCAAGTTTTAAATGATTTTCATTTTAAGGCATACATGAACATGATCTCCCATCCAACCTCCCATTGAAGGTAGGGATTTTCAAAAATAGATTTGAAAATAAGCTTTGTTTGAAAAACTCTACCAAAATGAAGAATACCGTAACTAGTTATAAGAAAAAGTTGTAAACTAGTACGAAATCCTTCAAGTAAGGAATAAAATAAAATTATTTTTCATAAAACACATGCAAATCACATAGCACTTAAAAACACTCAATATTCAATAAAGTCCATACATGCTCATGAAAACATACTCATGAGAAATATCTTAAAAAAATGGTGAGTATACAAGTAATGTGTGACATGGCATTATGAAATTTCCAATTAAGCTCAAAATTCCTTGAAACATGAAAAACATGAAAATCATCAAAAACTATTTAATCTTCAAGGTATATGTATGTCCTATACAAATTAAAGTGTACATACATATCCAAACACAACGAGTCCACAAAGATATATGCATGAAGGCACATGGCTCAAAAGGATGTATATGTATAACAATAATTTGGATAAAATGGACATATACATGAAGTTAAACATATAAACATAAAACAATTCCAAAAAGGGAATACAAGTTTAAAATGTATGGATCATCAAAACTAGACTATACTAGCACATCTAATGGGTTCAAATACGCATTCAAGCTCAAATATATATAGATCTATTTGTGGCCCACTATATGCACAAATATACACCTAGTTTTAATGAAAACTAACATCTAAACAAGTAATCTTAACATGAAGCATCAAAACACGATAAAAATCAACATGATAAACAAAAACATGATTATTATGAATGTCCACATGTTATTGTTGGCCCAAAGGCCATTATCCCGGTTATTTTGATGATAGCAAAACGTATTTAGTTATGTATTTAATAATCTTGTTTTAAAAGTATTTCAGGTTCAAAGAAACAGATTTTGACGACTCCTCTAAAAGACTCACACTTTTGGAGTTCGCCCAACATTTGTATTCCCAAGCTAAAGCACATAGGAAGCTTCGGAATTTGCGTTGAAGAAAAGTTCAAGAAGAAGATCAAGACTTGCTAAAGAATCCAAGATGTGTACTTTGTTTATTTTCATTTTAGAATATTTTGTCAAAACTAAATAGTAGAAGTAGAGATATGGGATATCACACACACACATTTTCTAGAGTGGTTTATGGCTTCAAAATAATTTCTATTTCTATTTCCAAACTCAGTTTTAGTTGAACATATCTATTTTGGAAATACGATTTTAGAGAGACTAGTTTTTGGAAAAACATTTCATTGAAAATCAAGTTTTTATCCAAAGAATTTTTACCAAGTATTTTACCTTGATAGTAGTATGACACATGCTCATACTCTATGATTTTTCAAGACCAAAACATTTTATCCAAGACCCAAAACCAAAATCCAAAATTGTCCAGGTCTGTGAATTCTGATTTTTCAGAAATTCACAGTGACCGGTCGACCGGCAGTCGACCGGCACTCGACCGACATGCACAAATGTGCATGTGCGTATCAGTCGACCGGAGGTCGACCGATACTCGACCGACCCCAACCTGCTGCTCTCTGGAAATTGCCAGTCGACCGACCCGGTCGACCGGTGAGCCCCAACGGTCGGATTTTTGACCGTTGGCGGTCGACCGACCCGGTCGACCGGTAGTCTGTCAAAAATTCTGACAGACTCAACAGCTATTTTTTCTGACTTTTTGACTTTTGGGATTTGTCTCCAACGAATCTCTTGAGCAGTTTTTGACCCCTATAAATAGGTGGTCACTTCATATGAAATGACTAATGATTTTAGAGCTATCAAGTGCAATTTTACAAAAGTTTCAAAGATTTCCAAAGTTTTCAAAAGAAAAGATTTTTCTCTCCAAAGCCTAAATTTCCATCACCTTTCTTGGAGCCTATTCCTCTACTTCTCTCTAGCTTTGCACTACACAATCCCATACTCTAACTCTCCTATTTGGTTCTAGGATTGTGCTTAGTGAGCTCTTTTGTAAAGTGGTCAAGTGTGATCACTTCCATTGTAATTGAGTGAAGTTGTAGAGGCATCGGCCTCAAGGCGAGCTAGTGTGCTCAAGGTGGTGAAGTGTCATCACGGGAGACGGACAAGTGTTGTCCTTGTATTGTTGATCCGGTGGGATCCTCAATAGTGGAAATCCTTCAAGTGTGAAGGCGGGGACGTAGAGCGTGGCTCGAACCTCGGAAACATATCGGCGTGTTTGCGTTTGCTCAAATTCTTCTAACTCTATCTCTTTAATTACTTGCACCTTTACCTTGTTTAATTCTTGCAAGTATTTGTATTGTGATAATTGTTAGAGTTAAATTTTAAATTCCGCATAATTGCCATTATCATATAGCCATCACCTATTCACCCCCCCTCTAGGTGATTTCAATTGGTATCAGAGCCTAACCCTACAACTTAGGTCTAACAACCTTAGGGAGATCCATATATTTGGCTATATATTTGCTTGTTGTTGTTTGTTGCATTTTACTTGCTTGTGCATTCATGGCATCCATGGACTTTTCTAGCATTAAATCCCCTCCCAAATTTGATGGCTTGAACTTTCCTATTTGGAAAGTCAAGATGAACTTGTTTTTGAAATCCTTAGGTGTTAGGGTAGCTAGGGCCATTACCAAAGACTTCATTGAACCAACTAGTGATGAGAGCACATGGTCCGAGGATACCACCAAAGACTATGAAGCAAATGCTAGGGCACAATATGCATTAACACAAGCACTTAATGAAGATGACCTTGCACGCATCATTAATTGTAAATCGGCATATGAAGTTTGGAACATGCTTATTGTGACTCATGAGGGAACGTCACAAGTCAAGAGAGCAAAAGTTGACTTGTTACGTTCTCAATATGAGAATTTTTACATGATTGATAATGAGAGCATTGATGACATGCTCACTCGCTTTACAAAAATAACTAATGCTCTTTCTTCCTTAGGCGACAAGATTGACAACGATCAAAAGATAAGGAAGGTGATTAGAGCTCTTCCCAAAGCTTGGGAAGTCAAGGCGACAACCCTCAAGGAGCTAAATGACAAAGAGGAGATGGACTTCTCCGGCTTCATCGGCAATCTCAAAACACATGAGATGGAGATGAAGGTTCGAGAAGAAAGGGAGGCACCCAAGAAGAAATCTATAGCCTTCAAAGCCGCTCCAACCATTCAAGACGAGGATGATTCATCGGACGAGTGCGATGAAGACTTCGCCATGCTCATCCGGAAGGTGGGCAAGATGTTTTACAAAAAGGGAAGACAAAGCAATTTCCGGCGAGGGAAACCTCAAGGGAGATTTGAAAGAAAAAGAGAGGAGCCCGGTCCTTGCTTCCATTGCAAGAAGATCGGTCACCTCATTGCCGATTGCCCCGCTCTACAAGCGACCACATCCAAGAACGGGCAAAGAAAGAAGAAAGCAATGGTGGCTACTTGGGATGACACGGAGTCGGAATCCGAAGAGGAAGTCGACGCCGCGCACATGTGTTTCATGGCACATGGGGAGGATGCACCAAAGGTAACTCTAGAAAACTCTTTAGATGAGGATGAGTTAACTATGGATGAACTTGCACAATTTTTTGAAGAATTGCAAAATAGGTATGAGATTTCCCAATCTCAAAATAAGAAATTAAAAAGAGAAAATGAAGCTTTAAAATATAAAGTTGAAATAGTTGTTAAAGAAAAGGATGTTTTATCTAGCTCTTTTGAAAAATTGAAAAATGATTTTGATAAATATAAACTTGCAAATAAGGGTAAAACCACCATAGTTTCAATTGATAAAAATGATTTTGTTGAGATCCAAAAGCGTGTTGATGCTTTGGACTCCACACTTAAAAATTGTGCATTTGATTTGAAAAAGATAGCTTCTAAATTTCCTAAGGGAACACCCCAAGGGAAACATGCACAACATGCACATACACATGCACGGAAACATGCTCACACTCACAAGCATGCGTACATGTATGGTAATGGTAGGATTTATGTTTGCACTCATTGTGGCCGCAAAGGCCATTTAGAAAAATTTTGTTATGCTAAAAATAATGTTAAGAATAAATATGTTTGGGTTCGCCCCGGTACTAACCCTAAAGGACCCTCAAAGATTTGGGTACCAAAAGATCCTCCAAATGTAGGTGACACAGGTGGATCTACTTCCTCCAAGACTTAGGGGGAGACGGTGCCCGGGTGGTAGATGCAACTAAGCTCAAAGTTCAAATCTAGCTTGCATCGCTATCGTGGAGGCACCTATTTTGGAGACTACCCGTAAATTGGTAACATCTCCATTTAAGATTTTTTAATTTTGTATATACAATTGTTATAGGATTGCTAGTTTAGTTTTATGCTCCATTGATACATAATTAGTATAAACTTGCAACTCTAACATGATTGTATATGCCATGTTCAATTTTGATTTCTTTTTGACATGTATACATGTGTATAGAATTGTTAGTTTGTTTTTGTTCGTTATTGATACATGCTTATATAGAACTACCTTTCTATCATGTTGTGTACATGCCTTGTGTTAATTTTCATATCTTGTATTGTTATGCGTTATGTCATACTTGTCCACATGTCCATTTTGTTAGATAGTGTATCTACATGTATAGTTTAGATGTTGTAATTTTATACTTGTATACATATAGACCTATTTTTATAAATAAAATAAAACCTTTTGAAAATTTTCATATTTAAACAAATACCTTAAAGATGGCAATTGCGCACCTCAACTCATTCAAGAGGAATCAAGAGGATGAAGTTCAGAACCCGTCACTGGGTATTCGGCTTCAACATCTTTAAATCTTTGTTTAAATTTGTAAAATAAAATTAAAACATTTTGTGTGAAGTTTTGTTGATGTGATCACTAAAAGAAGATTTTTAAAACTGATTGTTATTTCCCTGTATGTTATTATATAACATATTTTTATTTGTTATAATTTTTCTTTAAAATTTTTTTTTGGTCAGAATCTGGTAGCAGAATTTTCAGACTTACCGGTCGACCGGCCCCTAACCCCAGTCGACCGGCTCTGTCTGAGAAGAAAAATTTTGTATTTTTTTTGTGCTACCGGTCGACTGTTGTTATAGGACCAGTCGACCGATCAAGATGCGTGACTCTCTGTATCTTTTCGGTCGACCGGTCCCTTAATCCCAATCGACCGATAGTCGTATTCTGGCGTATATTTGGACCTTTTCCTTCACTGTTTCGCTCATTCTCTCATTTCTCTCACAGCGACCCGTAGGAGCTCCTCTTCTCCAAAATTTCTAACTTCAAATCCGTTCACCTGATCACAAATTCCTTCAAAACCCATTTCATACTCCTCATTTCTACTTCAGATCTAGAATCTCAAGCCGATCCGTCCATCAGATTCTCAGAATTTCTGGATTTTCAAGCTAGGGTTTCAGATTTTTTCCAAAGGTAAAAATTTCGGATTTTTCACTTGTTCTTTCTTTCTAGCTTAGATATATCACTTCTTTTGTCTTCATATTAGGTTGATTAATCATCTAGATCGTGCCTTTACCTGCAAAAACCCTAAAAATTTGATTTTTGTCATGGCTCCTAAGAGACATCGTTCTGAGAAGGGAAAGGGCATTGCCCAATCCTCATCTCAAGCCTCTAGGACTGATCCTGTGTTCCGTAACGATCTTGCCTCTGATCGTTACACACATCTAGCCCCTAGGAACACTATTTCGGGTAGGTTTGTGGCTATCCATGATTTTGAACACCTCGATATCCCCCACATACTCCGTACCAACAATCTTGTGGATTTTCTCTCCATCAGGGAGAAGGTTTACACATCTTTGGTTCCCTATTTCTATGCCAATTTTGAATTTAGTGGGAACCGGATCATCTCCCGTGTGATGGGTAGGGACATAAACATTTCCCTAGGTCAGTTTGCTAGGATTCTTCATCTTTCCACTGATGGAATAGATGTTTACTCTTATGACCTACATGATTTTCCTGAATATCCGGAGGGTGAGTCTTCGCTCACCGCATCCACTCTCATTCACCGGGATGACAATCCCGATCTAGTGAGGAATGAGATTGTGAGTCAGTATTCCCTCCAATCTCAGGTCCTTGCTAAGATTATCTTTCATAATATCGTGCCTAAATCCGGTGAATTCAGCCATGCTCGAGGCCCTGTTCCCTTAATTATCTATTGCCTCCTTAAAGGCATTAGGATAAATTTCCCTCGAGTGATCGCTTCTCACATGAGTGGTGATCAGATTCGCACTGCTGGTAGGAGTCTGCCTTATGGCATGCTCATTACCCATCTGCTTAGGGCTTTAGATTTTGATCTCTCTGGTCAAGCCCCTTCAAAACCCTCATCTGATATCAATACTGCTGCCTTGAAGATGATGGAAGCTCAGTTGCGTCGACACGCAGCTGTGCAACCACCACCTGTTCCTGCAGCTGATCCAGCTCCAGCTCCACCTCCTGTTTTTCCTGCTCCTGAGTTTCAGGGTGCTTCTTCTTCTGAGCTCCGCTCGCAGATCGAGGCACATCAGGCCTGGGTCGGTGAGCAAGTCTCTGCACTTCGTGCAGATATGGCTGCTCGTGATGCTTCTCTTCGGGCAGATATGGAGGCTCGTGCTGCTATGGATGCTGCTTTTCGGGCGGAGGTCCGAAACGACTTGTCCTATATGGCTGAATCCATGAGATTTGTGGATGTTCAGTTTCAGTCTCTATTCACAAAAATGGACATAGTCGTTCCTGATGGGACTCCGGGTGCTCGTCGTCTCCCTGCTGCTGGTCCTCCTTTCCCTCCCAGAGCTCGCGTCTCTGTTCCACCACCGCGCCCCAGAGTTGATGCCGTGGATACAGAGGAGGTAGATTCCTCTTCTTCCTCAGATGATGGTGATGACCAGACGATGGCCGAGGGCTCTGATGATGACGAGGAGGAGGATGACGAGGCGACTGAGTGATGCTGCTGATGAGTGACCTCCCCTTTATTGATGATGTCAAAAAGGGGGAGAGATATTTGGAGAGAGAGATATTTTGTTATGACTCTTTATTATTTCTGTTATGTACTTGACTTATTTTGTTGTGTTGGACACCTTTTATTTTTTTGTTGTGGACATGTATTGTTTGTGTTATGTATTTATGTCATGTTGAGACTCATTCCTTTTATCTATGATATGACATGTGTAGTTGATATTTTCTATGGGCATGGATATATGATGTTTATGATTTATCAATTGTGATAATATGCCTGAGTATGATTTTTATATATGCATATGTTGAGGGGGAGTTTCATTTGAAGACTCTACCCAAAATATTTTGTGATAACTACATATGTTTTGCCATCATCAAAAAGGGGGAGATTGTTGGCCCAAAGGCCATTATCCCGGTTATTTTGATGATAGCAAAACGTATTTAGTTATGTATTTAATAATCTTGTTTTAAAAGTATTTCAGGTTCAAAGAAACAGATTTTGACGACTCCTCTAAAAGACTCACACTTTTGGAGTTCGCCCAACATTTGTATTCCCAAGCTAAAGCACATAGGAAGCTTCGGAATTTGCGTTGAAGAAAAGTTCAAGAAGAAGATCAAGACTTGCTAAAGAATCCAAGATGTGTACTTTGTTTATTTTCATTTTAGAATATTTTGTCAAAACTAAATAGTAGAAGTAGAGATATGGGATATCACACACACACATTTTCTAGAGTGGTTTATGGCTTCAAAATAATTTCTATTTCTATTTCCAAACTCAGTTTTAGTTGAACATATCTATTTTGGAAATACGATTTTAGAGAGACTAGTTTTTGGAAAAACATTTCATTGAAAATCAAGTTTTTATCCAAAGAATTTTTACCAAGTATTTTACCTTGATAGTAGTATGACACATGCTCATACTCTATGATTTTTCAAGACCAAAACATTTTATCCAAGACCCAAAACCAAAATCCAAAATTGTCCAGGTCTGTGAATTCTGATTTTTCAGAAATTCACAGTGACCGGTCGACCGGCAGTCGACCGGCACTCGACCGACATGCACAAATGTGCATGTGCGTATCAGTCGACCGGAGGTCGACCGATACTCGACCGACCCCAACCTGCTGCTCTCTGGAAATTGCCAGTCGACCGACCCGGTCGACCGGTGAGCCCCAACGGTCGGATTTTTGACCGTTGGCGGTCGACCGACCCGGTCGACCGGTAGTCTGTCAAAAATTCTGACAGACTCAACAGCTATTTTTTCTGACTTTTTGACTTTTGGGATTTGTCTCCAACGAATCTCTTGAGCAGTTTTTGACCCCTATAAATAGGTGGTCACTTCATATGAAATGACTAATGATTTTAGAGCTATCAAGTGCAATTTTACAAAAGTTTTAAAGATTTCCAAAGTTTTCAAAAGAAAAGATTTTTCTCTCCAAAGCCTAAATTTCCATCACCTTTCTTGGAGCCTATTCCTCTACTTCTCTCTAGCTTTGCACTACACAATCCCATACTCTAACTCTCCTATTTGGTTCTAGGATTGTGCTTAGTGAGCTCTTTTGTAAAGTGGTCAAGTGTGATCACTTCCATTGTAATTGAGTGAAGTTGTAGAGGCATCGGCCTCAAGGCGAGCTAGTGTGCTCAAGGTGGTGAAGTGTCATCACGGGAGACGGACAAGTGTTGTCCTTGTATTGTTGATCCGGTGGGATCCTCAATAGTGGAAATCCTTCAAGTGTGAAGGCGGGGACGTAGAGCGTGGCTCGAACCTCGGAAACATATCGGCGTGTTTGCGTTTGCTCAAATTCTTCTAACTCTATCTCTTTAATTACTTGCACCTTTACCTTGTTTAATTCTTGCAAGTATTTGTATTGTGATAATTGTTAGAGTTAAATTTTAAATTCCGCATAATTGCCATTATCATATAGCCATCACCTATTCACCCCCCCTCTAGGTGATTTCAGTTATTAGAAATATGATATACGCAATAGCAACTATATAGTGAGAACACAAAAGAATTTATCCATATTAAACATGGGTGTCTCAAAATAACTAAACATGTATATCACTAATCTAATAAGCATGGCATTTTCATAGTAATCAACAAACATCAAAACATGCTATGAAAGATAAACATGGAAAGCACGTAAACATAAGGAGTTAGAGATTCGATACCAAAACCAATGAGGGCACCGCTCTAGTTCTCCAAACCAAGGTGGTCCTCCCACCAAACTTCTCTTAAAAGTGATGCATCTAAATAATATCCTTTAAGTACGGAACGCATCCACTCCAAGGTACCGCTACTCTCACGTCATGTGAGAGCCCACACCTACATCAAAAACAATAGGGGTGGTCTTTGGTACCCATATCTTATTGGGTCCATGGGGGTTAGTACCGTCTCTAACCCAAACAAACTTCTTTGCTAAATTTGAAACATATAATCTATCATAACAAAATTTAGCAAGGTGGCCCAGACGTCCACAATGTGTACAAGTGTACACATGAGCATACATGTGATGGGTGTGTCCGTGAGGAGCATGTGTATGCCGTGGAGGGTGTGCATGCATAAAGGATGGAACTTGTTTCTTTCGAACCAAGGTTTCCAAACGTGAGTGGTTCATAGCACATTGGCTCATAGTGGAGCCCAAACAATCCATTTTATTCTTAATTAAATTTATATCATTTTCAATCAAAGAAGAAGTGGAGCATGCAATGGGTGAAGTGTGTGATACTACCCTAGAATGGCAAATATGTGAAACAATATCATTTTTCAAAGATTTATTTTTATTTAAACAAATTTCTAATTCTTTTGAAAAAAAATCAATTTCTCTTTTTAAAGAATTATTTTCTTTTAAAACAAAATCAACTTTTGAAGACAAATTTTCAATTTTCTTCAAAATAACGTGGCAATCATTTTTAGATTTTAAAAACTCATTTTCTTTAAGTGCAAGTTCTAATTGAGATCTCAATGAATCCCTTTCATTATAGACCTCAACCTTCTCTTGCAAAACATTGTTAAGTCTAGAATGCAAACTTTTATTTTCTTTTTCAATTTCTAGACTTTTCTTTTTCAACAAATTATATTTTTCAATTAATTTTTTACACACAATAGATAGTTCTTCATTTAAGGCATGGGCATCAACATAATCATTTGAAGAACTAGCACTATCATCACAATCTAAGTGGGGTTCCGAATGTACCTCAAGGGAGTCATTCCCTTGGACCATATAGCATTGTTGTGGTTCGGATTCTCCACTAGATTCCTCCTCATGTTGGATTGGAATTTGAAGCTTGGAGGTGGTGGTGGTTGTCAACATGTTCCACACTGCAAATGCGGAATCAAAGTTAGAAGCAAGCATAAGATATTCTTTAGGAAGTGTGCTTCTAATGGCCTCAAGGGCTTGTGCATTGGCCCCTATATGATTGCTATCACTAAGGTAGGATTCCTTGGTAATGGCAAGGTAAACCTTATGTCCTAGGGTTTGTAAATAAACGATCATCCTAATCTTCCAAACAATAATGTTGGAAGGGTCAAACATAGGTGGGGTCATGAAGTCCATGGTAAACTACATGAGTGTGCAAACAAGCAAATGCAAACAATAGATTAGCAAACAAATGGATCTCACTCCTAGGATGTTAAGCCTAAGTATCAGGAGCGTTGGCTCTGATACCAATTGAAAAACACCTAGAGGAGGGGGGTGAATAGGTGTACTTGCTAATCTAGAAACTAAATGCGCTAAATGCGGAAGCTAATGCAAATTTGCAATCACACTTAATACAACCAACAAGTGTAGCCGAATTCCCCGTGAAGGGCTCTGGATTAACTCCTCTTGATTCCCCTTGAATGGGTTGAGGTGCTATGTGAAGCTCTTGTGGTTAAGTATAAGTGAGGCACACACAAACAACCAAGCATATACAAGATATAGCAATATGAAATATGCAAGGCACAATGCAAGCAATGTATGATATGAATAATGAATGATACTTTGCACAAATAAAAGAGAGAGAGAGAGTTGAGAGACAATGGATCAAACGCAAAGACAAAGATATGTTTCGAGGTTCGAGCCCCTAGCTCTACATCCCCGCCTACACCACCGTGTAGGATTTTCAATCCACTATCTCACACCGAGGGAACCTCTACCGAAGAGGATTTGTTACAACACAAGGAGTACCAAACTCCTCTCTCAATACAAACACCACCTCACACAAGAGGGGTAGGCCCGTAGCCAAACAACAATCGATCCACCTCACACTTGAGGGATACAAACCAACAACCAACTCTACCTCACCAAGAGGGAGTAAACACCAATCTCCACCTCTATCAAAGAGGGAGCAAACCAATCACCTCAAATCCACAACCTCAACCTCTACCAAAGAGGGAGCAACCAAATAATGAGGGTTTACAAAGGGTGGTCTCTTTCAACCACAAACAATCTCTCCTCCCACAAACAAATGATCCTAAATAGATTAGGATAGAGGATAGCTCAAGTGTGGAAAAACTAGAGTTTGGAAAACAAAAACTCAAAGAAAAATACTTGGGAAAACTCTTGTAAAAGATAGAAATGAAGAACCAAAACAAATCTCCCAATTTTCTATTTTCTTTGATTTTTTTCAAAAACTCTAAAACAAATAAGATTGATCTTTTGAAGCTTTAAAACCTTTTGAAAACTTGTTTTAAACACCAGAGAATATAGAAATTTTTGCTCTTCAAAATCTTAGCCAAAAACCCAAAGGAGTGGGGTTTATATAGGCCAAAATAGAAACTAGCCGTTAGGCTGATCTGACAGCCTGACAGGCTACCGGTCGGCCGGCCCGGCCGACCGCCAACGATCAGAAATATGACCGTTGGGCCATCCCGGTCGACCGCCCGGTCGACCCAAATAAACAGAGAGCACTGCTCTCAGTTACGGTCGACCGTCCGGGTCGACCGCCCTTGTGTCTGCCAGACGTGCACGGCTCTGTGCACGTTGGTCGACCTCACGGGTCGACCGGCCATTGGTGCGGTCGACCCATGCGGTCGACCGACCTGGCCTGTCAGTCACAGTTCAGGGCAAAAAAACATAAGTTAAAATATTTCTAAAAATTCTTTTATCTCTTCTAAAATTCCATAAAACTTGTTTTTAACATTTTGTATTGAAACACATACTTGTGATAACAATTTCAAGACATATATCAACATATTCAAATCATTTTTGTGTCTTGTAAATTTTATCAAAAACCAACACTTGTATTTTATCAAACTTGATTTTTAATACATGAATAGAAAAGTCAAAATAAGTTTGTTTAAAAGTTAAGTATGCATGTATAGAATGAAACAACTATACATATATCAATTTAAACTTGTTTTGATCAACTATTCATGAAAACCAAAAACCAAACATAAAACGTGTGTGTTTGTGCACTTGAGCATATCAACTATACTAAGCTTTACAAATAGATCTAAACACACTATCTAAACTAGGATACCTAAGTCTTCTTGACGATCTTCAATCTTCAAGCCGACTCGATCCCAAACGTGATCCACCGAGTGCAAAGGTATGATCTTGATGCTCGGGCACGGGAATCACCAAGTGAAGGCTTCCAAACTCCTCTTTTTGAAGCAATCACCAACTAATATCTTACTAATGATCTGAAACTTAAAATCACAAGATTATTAGTAAACATAACTACATGAGTTAATCATCATCAAAACTAGGGTGGAAGGCCTTTGGGCCAACATAAAGAGCAAATGATAGTGTATGAACCAAATCATTTATTAATCTCCAAACTGATACCTTTATAGTACAGTATCTGCTCACTGTCAGCTGAGCATATAATGAACCCAATTGTAAGGAGACATAGGACATAGAAAAGTAATGACTAAGAATTGATAAGTTTCAATAACTGTAACCATAAGGAGAGCTGCGATTTGTTCGCCACCTCATCCCCCAGCAAGATAACTATAATCTAAAATTTCAGTGATAAAAACTGATACCAGACTAAAAGCCCATGAAACTGGAGAAAAAAGTGACAGTAACATAGCATACGTTTGTTGAAAAGTCATATATAAGAGACACAAACTCCAGTATTGATTGAAAACACATGTCTGAAAAAAAATCAAACTAAACTTGAAATCTCAGAGAGCCACCAACAAGTAGGATAGTGGTGGTTAAAACTTATTCCCAAAAATTTTGAGTATTCCTATATTATATAATACTGAAGGATCAACATACATGTCCATTAATGATACATGTTAGCAAACATAACAAAGGAAGAAAACAATGTACTAATAATGATTGTATGAAGGGAGAAATGCCAATACATGTTTATAACCTGAAAATGCAAGGTTGGTACTTGTTACCTGCCCAATTGTTTTAATAGACAATAACTGCAACTGTAAGGAGAGCTGCGATTTGTTCGCCACCTCATCCCCCAGTAAGAAACAATCTAGTTCATTATAACTCAGATAAGACCTCCCAAAATCTCATAGATAAAGAGTGAAAGTAGACTAAAAGCCCATGAAACTGGAGAAAAAATTGACAGAACATAGCATACGTTTGTTGAAAAGTCATACATAAGAGACACAAACTCCAGTTATGGTTAAAAATACATGTCTGGGAAAAAAAACCAAACATACTTGAAATCTCACAGGGCCACCAACAAGTAGGCTGTGATATGTGCATAATTATTCCAAGAATTATAAATATTTTCCTTATTATATAAAACTGTAGGATCAACATATCTGTCCATTAATGATACACGTTAGCAAACATAACAAAGATAAAAAACAATTTACTACAAACATATTGTAAAGGGAGATATGACAAAACCTGTAGATAACATAAAAATGCCTGTTTCATACTTGTTACCTGCCCAAAGTTTTTTAATGACACTTTATACATTCCCATGCATTTGTTGCCTGCAGTAACAGTAAGATGAAAAACCCATAGTTATTGACTGATAAAATGAAAAAGAATGAAACTAGAATAGTGAGGTAAAAGTCTACCAAGTAATGCTGAAACCGTAACCTGTTACCTAAATCAAACTTCATTACAACTCGCTTAGATCCAAACAAGTCACAACTAAGAAAATGATAGTTCATATAACTATAAAGCAACAACAAACCTAACAGTCCAGATTCTGCTTAAGTCCACCATTATATTCTGATTGCATGCAGTAATCTTAATATTACATACCTTAAATGCATAATTCAATAAATAAAAGCGATAACACCAAAGCAACATTCTTATTATGGAAGAGAAAGATAGCTAGCAAAGGGTTTTTCGGTTCATCTATTTTTTCTTCATAAACTGGAACAACCAACATGCCATCATTTCGTTCTTCCTTTTAAGAAACCCTTTTACTATATTTGGGTGCTCCACAAGGAAATCATTAGCGGCGTCCACCACCTCAGTACTAAATATGACATTATCATATTGTGTGTCGATCACCTTGGAGTACTTTCAAGCATTTTTCCTGAACCTTTTCTTCCTCCGCCTTTACCTCAATGAGGTGATTGGCGATACTGCCTAATGAGCCAGCAAAGTTCTCTATTATCTTAAGTTGAGGGTTCGTCCTTTTTCCTCTCCCCCTTGATCCTTGGGAAATAGACATGCTTTGGGCTTGGTCTCCAACACCTTCCTCAAACTCCTCCATATCTGCCTCATTTCCCAAACCTGCAGGGGTAACACCATCCTTGGCATGCTTCCCGGAGGCCATCTCATCTCCAAAAACGATAGCCACTTATCATACATATATATGGGCTTGTTCAGATACGGCTTGTCAAGCCTATTAGCCTACATTCAAGGGGTAAGCATTAATCATGAAATAAACACCAGGCATGGGATATAAAGAACTGATATTTATATGGAAAAAGATGTTATCTTGATATACACTTTATATTCCTCTTCTGACATCTGGAATGTTCGTGTCTCTGCCTCCCAAACAATGCATCTTGACAATTTCCGGCAATTTAAAACCCAGTTCCACTTGGCTCTCCATGTTCTCAAATGATTGTATACTTGGCCCTCAGAAATGTTCTCTCCAAACTTGTTGTTCACCACTTTAGCTGCGGCTGTATAGTTATTGCCCCTTAACCCCGAAGTGATTTGCTCGACAAAAAACTGAATCAAAAAGGCTCCCATCTCCTCTGACCACCTGAAATTTTGGGATACCTGTTTCCTCCGCTTCCTTCCCTCTTCAGAGGGCCCAATATCATTGTCACCTGGACGAGTCTCTCCCGACGTCCCCTACAGCAAAAGCGTTAAATACTATTGCCAAGAATATTTCATATGTTTGCCAATAATATTGAGAACTACAAAGAGATACATAACAAACCAATAGAGTCTAGTCAAATTCCAAAGACAAAATAAAACACTAAATTAAAGGATAAATTAAACAAACTGCATGGTACATAGTAGTAGCTTCAAAATATTACATACGAAATAAGAACACGCATACTACATCAATTCTCATTATCGTTTCACATTCGTAGTGCAATTTCTTCCCTAAGCTAAATCCAATAATAGGACTCCTCTCTAATCTCTACGAGATAGTCCAGCTTGGGAAATATTTTGCGTTATCCAATCCTCCTCACTCATGACAAACTCATCTGGCCCATGGCCAATGATATAATTGTGAAGAATGCAGCATGTTATAACAATGTCCATTTGAGTGCTAAAAGGGAAGAATGGTCTTGATGCTAGAATATTAAACCTTCCTTTCAAGACTCCAAATGCCCTCTCCACAGTTGTCTGGAGTGAAGAGTGAGGTAGTTGTAAAGCTCCTTATAATTTGAAGGCAATATCACATGAAAATCACTTAAATGGTACCGAGTGTCATGATACGTAAGAATCCCGGCCTGGTATTATAACCAGCATCACACAGATAAAATTTTCCTAAAAGTAAGACATTAGATATGGCGGAGACTTACAAACAAACATATCATATTTTCAATTGTTAAAATGTTGCATTTGTTAATGAACTACCTTCTGGGACTCTTAGACCATTTAGACGTGTGAGTGCATCACGTAGTACAGTGGCATAATGAGCTGATCCTTCCCATCCCGCTAGGACATAAGTGAACCTCAAATCGAAGTCTACAACTGTCAAGACATTTTGAGTAGGATACAGTTTCCTTCCATAGAAAGGTCCAACCTCAGTAGCTGGTAAGGTAGCATGAATGTGTGTCCCATGACTGCTCCGATACAATCCTATTCACAATAAAATTAAGTTGATTTCAAATCAACACTTAATACATAATGCTCACCTAAGACCGTAATGTTTTAGGAATTGGTACCTGAAAATAATTACTGAACCTAGGGTCTCCTGAGATCTTCTTATGAGCATGGTTGCTAGATCCACATATATACTACCATCTCAGTTCACCAATTCGCGTAGGGTACGTTGAAAATATCGACTCACAGTTTCACCAGAACGTAAGAAGTTCATATCCACGATTCTGTTACGAACGTTGTGACCTATAGTGTACAAGAATGTAGCAGTTGCTCTTCAACGGTCACTTGATCAGAATCTTGTAAGAGGCCCCTAGTCCTTAGCATCCCAGAAAGATTAAGGAAGAATTCTCTATCCATAATCCTTCTCTCTCTCGGGATTGGTTCTGTGATGTCATTGCGGCCGGTCATCCACATCATTATCACACACGCATAAGCACGAAGTATAATAATGCTCGTCTCCTGGTCGGCACCATCCAATTCCAAATCCATGAACCTATCAATTCACTACATAACGGGGAGAAATGATTGTAATTAAATTAACATGCATATAATAGTGTATAGTCAACCCGAGTAGGCTGTAACATGTAGGAATTGGGTGTCATGAATACCAATTTATCCGAGGACAGATTAAATTGAATAAAAGAGGCCCTCTTTGTTTACTGAATAAATTCTCATACAGCTCATAATTAACCAAAAAAGTTGGGATGTAACAAAAATATAATTCACAATTAGGTATATATTACTAACTGTGGATTATCATAATTCGGCTATAACACACAAAAGCAGGACTGTATAGGTATAGGATGAAAGCCATTCATGCCAAAATTTTGAGATTTTCTTTTTCCTTTTTTTAATATAAAACCTGAAAAAAAATGAAATCTTCTCAAATAGGTGATCCCATCATTTAACCCAAATTATCAAAAGCAAGGAGCACCGTAGAAAAGAAATTTGTTAAGATTAATGTTTATTCTTAAGAGGGAAACAAAAATTATATTGCAGTCTGCTGGATATGAACAACCAAAAATAGAATCTCTTCAGAACAAGGATGAGGAAGTCGGGAATTTTAAATAGACTTCTAATAAGCTACCAGATTCTGACTAATAAAGACTCCTTATGTTTGGCTTTCCTGTAAGGCCATCATAAAGCCACAGTTGGATAGAACATACAACCTATCAGTGCATTAAGAACATTTATACACGGTGCTCTGAAATTCAGTGAATGAGTTTCAGGAGGAAGAAAACAAATTAAAATTATACCGACGATCCCCAGTGCCAATCTAAAATTACATTTCAATAAAGTTAAATACTAACACATAATTAAATTTTTCTTCAAGACAGAAGATGAAGATTGGATAATAGTGAGTACCTCAACCTTTAGATTGTCGGACCAAGACTTTTGATCAAAGACTTCACTCAGCCTCCTCTTCCTCCCTTTCCCACAAGTGCAGCAAGCAGCAGTGATGTGCTCGCCATTGAAGGTTTGAGAGGTGATTTATGCTTGCCCTCTCGCCTCATCTTCAAATAATCAACACAGTCAATGATTCTTTGGGGAATCTTCCCTATGGCCTCGTAGCCAGAGAAAGCAATTCTCTGCCTTCATGTCGGGAATCCAAGCGAGAACAACACGATTTTAGCCAGTAGGAAGAAGCGACTGATCAAGGTGATGTTGAGCGCGAGAAATGTCGTTGCAGGATAATTTGGGAACTGGTCGAGGGCACAATAGGAAAGGTCACAGATAGGACAAGGAATTCTGATCGATTGGCAAGGGGACAAGGCTGCTCTTGGTGGCAGAGGCGGTGACGTCTAGGGCTAGATCTGAAGAGGTCTAGCTGAAGAGAGAGAGAGAGAGAGAGAGAGGGCATCTGGAGAGTTCTCGTGAGAGGGACAGAGAAAGGAAAGAGAGTGAGAGAGATCTGCTTTTTTGAGAGATGCAAAAAGTTTGCAGAAGTTGGCAAACACACTCCACCGCCTTACACCCTACATGCAGCAATTATGAAGATGGGGCTCACAACAGCGTAAATGGGCTGCAAACACAGCTTAATTACAATAGTGTGAGCCAAACAAATAGGTTTTTATTAGGCTGCATTTGGGTTACGACTTGCAGCCCAATTACACAAACCAAACAGCCCCTAAATCTATGGCCTATATCTCCAAAAAAAAAAAAAAAAATCAAAATCGGATAAATTATTACATTTAAATCCTCAAATTATTCTATATTTCACAATAGATTTAGTCCACTCTAGGATCCTATGAATTTTTATAATGAAATCTACAAGTTTGTGACAGCTTGAGTTCAGAAGGGAAGATTAGAAACAACTCTTGTATTGATGGTTCAACCCTCTTTCTGAGATCATGAAAACCCACTCAACCAAATAATGTCATGCTTTTGGACAACCCAATTCTTTTGAACGTTGTTAAGTCACTATGGTGTAGTTCAGCCCTTTGTTCGCAAAGACATAAAAAATAACCCATTTGACCAATAACTTTTTTAAACGAGCCTTGAGTCCTAAAACCTTTTGAAAAAGCTTTAACCGTTCAATTATAAGGCATGAGTTGTTTTCTTGCATAAGAATTTGCTATAGATTTTGGGGATTCTCGTGTTTGGCATAAGAACTTTCAATTTTTATTAGAAATATTGAATTTGATTCAGCATCACATTTTTTTTAATCTTGTGAAAATGTGTTCTATTAAGGTTTGGGGGGGGGGGGATCTTATTTACCAATGCTACTGTTAGATCTAATAATTATTTCAAATAAGATCTACACATAAACTAAACCTTTTTATCAAGATCAAAGAGAAAGAGGGTTTAGGCATACCTGATTCCTTCACGAAAGGATCCGAATGTTGCACGATCTCGAGGACGTTAGAGTTGAGGGAGGAGATTCTTCTCTCCAGCCACCAAGTTTTCTTCTTGATCATTAGAGGAGATGAGAGGCCTTCAAGAGAGAGATTAGGTCATAGTAATAGTGGTGGAGAGGGAATCCTACCCATGATATATATAGCATCAATGAATTTTAGTTCAACTCATCATAAATCTAGACCCTTGATTGATAACACGAGTTCCACACGTGTAGTTGATTAGTATCCAATATTGCATATTTTACATCATAACTCCCATGCATATTACAAATAAATATGTGATTTTTACTCTTCTTCTCTACATATTTGCAGGTACACACTTAAAGGAGAGATAGCCAATTAATCACCTTAATTAGCAATAATTAAGTGATTAATCAAGATTAAAGATAAAGCCAAATTCAAATCCAGATCCAGAAAGATCCGCCCAACAAACGAAGATTCTAGATATACCACGTGGCCAAACTAACTCTCAACAACCTTCAACAGAAAGATCTGGCTCAACGGCCAGGATCTTGCCGCGGGGCGCGACTTGGGCGCGGCCGTACAGTGGCCGTTGAGATCCCAGATTTTGTGGCAACAGACTTGATCTCGAAGATTCTCTCTTGGGCCTATAAATATGGGACCTTGGACCTGCGTGTAAAAACTGAATGGAGAAGAGAGGAGATTAGTTTAGTTGTTGTAATTTTCATGTATTTTTCTCTTTAGGTTTTGTTCTTTAGATCCCTCTTCTTCTTCCCTAGAATTCAATGTAAAAGAGAGTGATTGTGAGGGAGAGAGCTTGTGTAATCAAGAGTGACACTTGAAGCAACAAGGATTGATCCATCCTCCTTCCTCTACTTGAAGATTGGTTCTAGTTTTCTTGCATTCTTTAATTGCTTTCTTATGTGCTTTCTTTAATTCTTGCAATTTAATTCAAGCTTTGTTTTACTTCATGCTTTCTTGTATTTCTCTTATAGCTTGTTGTAGCTAATTCTTCTCCATGTACTAGTTTACCACTAGTCTTGTCACTTCACTAACTCATGGGTGATTGCTTTTGTTCATCTTGCAAGTTGTATGATCTTCTCTTCTCCGATGGTTAAACCACCATCTTGCAAGTGAGAAAGTAATTAGGTCAACACGCGAGACGAATCCTACGCTAATGGAGTGACAACATTAGGCACGCATTCGCTATCAAGGAGTCTAGTAAGTCTTGGCAAGCTAGCAAGGTAAGCTAGTCATGGATTGCTTCTTCTTTAAGTTTCTTTCCTTTTCTTGTGAATACCAAATCCTCTTCTTGATTTCTTTTCCCGACTTTTCCACCATGAACATAGCCATCCTTCCTTTTAGTTTCTTTTACATTTGATTCACTAAGTTTATAAGCAAGAGAAGAATACTCGTTTGTTCACTTCACTACCACACGTTAAAGCTTCCATCGCGAGCTCTCCCTGAGAATCGACTCGGTATAGCCCTATGCTATAGCGGAGACAAGAAAGGGTACATCAAATACATTTCTATACTCATAATAAGTACACCTTCTACGTCTAATCAGTAGTGAGTCTCACATCTTAATTTAAATACATTCATGACTAAGTGTAATTGAAACATGTCGAGACTCAAGCCACTAGGCTTGATCAATTCTTTATTGGGTCCAACAACATAGGCTTATAAAGACAAGTGTATAAATTCAATTAGACTTGTATATGCCCAAATTAATTTAAACTCTAATCTAAATAAGTCTAACAATCTCCCACTTGGGCCAAACAGGTCATACTGGAAGGATGTGATACATAACTTTATGGTACAAAAACTTTAACCGTCAATAAATCACATTTCAAAACAATCTGATCCATTAAGTGTCCTGCCACCGAACATAGCGGTCATTACCTTCCGTATAATCGAGATAAGACCAATCACATCACAAGTTTCAAAACTCTTAACGACATAAATCAAATGTGAACGTCTGGCATAGAAATGTCCTCTGATCAAATAAGATATAATTCTAACTAGTTTTCACATTATGACTCCAATGAGTCTAATCTTATGACTCCAACGAGTCTAACTTTATGACTCGTCTAACTACTAACAAACTCAAATGTGCAAATTAAACTCAAAAAGAATTTAAAAAAATAGTTATCACTTTATTATCTAAATCAACAAATATACATAAAGTGCACTTAGAAATAATATATGTTACATAAAATTATCCACTCCTACTAAACCAGAATATCATCATGACTAGCCATCCACATATGAGCAATATGCTCTAAGAAGACTTTAGGTGAAAGTCTTTTAATGAGTAGATCTGTAATGTTAAAAATAGTACTGACACTATCAACAGACACAATGTGATTACAAACTTTATCCTTGATGACAAGAAACTTGATGTTGATATGCTTCGACTTTGCTGAACTCTTCTCACTATTGCAGTAGAGTTTTATAGCTCTTATTGTTACAGTGTAACTATAATGGCCTCTCGACTAAATCTATCATCTTCCTGTAATCAGGAAAATATAACCTGAAGTGACATCCTATTGTCGATACATCCAGCATAATCTGAATCTTGTAAATCACCTAGAGGGGGGTGAATAGGTGATAATGCTAATCTAGAAACTAAATGCGGAAGCTAAAATAATTTTGCAATCACACTTAATACAACCAACAAGTGTAGCCGAATTCTCCGTGAAGGGCTCTGGACTAACTCCTCTTGATTCCCCTAGATAAGGGTTGAGGTGCTATATGAAGCTCTTGTGGTTAAGTACAAGTAAGGCACACACACAAGCAAGCCAAGCATATAAAGATGAACAATACGAAATAATGCAAGGCACAAATGCAAGCAATAAGATATGAATGAATGATGCTTTGCACAAATAAAAGAGAGAGAGTTAGAGAGACAATGGATCAAACGCAAACACAAAGATATGTTCCGAGGTTCGAGCCCCTAGCTCTACGTCCTCGCCTTCACCGAGAAGGATTTCTAATCCACTATCTTGTCCACCGAGGACTCCCACCGAGGGAACCTTCACCGAGAAGGATTTTACAATAAAGGAGTACTGAACTCCTCTCTCAAACACCGCCTCACAACCGAGGGGTAGGCCCGTAGCCAAACAACAACCAACGCCTCTACCGAAGAGGGTTACAACCAATTTCCACCTCACAATAGAGGGAGCAAACCACAAGCCTCAACCTCTACCAAAGAGGGAGCAAACCAATCACCCGATCAACCTCTACCAAAGAGGGATACAACAAAAGTAAGGGTGTTTACAACTTAGAGGCTCAATCAACCTCAAATAATCTCTTTTCCACAAAACAAAGATCCTAATAGATTAGGATAGAGGATATAGCTCAAGTGTGGAAAAACTAAAGTTTGGAAAATAAAAACTCAAAAAAAAATACTTGGGAAAACTCTTGTAAAAGATAGAAATGAAGAACAATACAAATCTCCCAATTTTCTATTTTCTTTGATTTTTTCAAAAACTCTAAAACAAATAAGATTGATCTTTTGAAGCTCTAAAACCTTTTGAAAACTTGTTTTAAACACCAAGAAAGGAGAGAAATTTTAGCTCTTGAAATCTTAGCCAAAACTCTCAAGAAATGGGGTATTTATAGCCCAAACAGAAAACTAGCCATTAGGCTGAACTGTCAGCCTGACAGGCCTGCGGTCGACCGGCCGGTCGACCGCCAACGGTCAAAAATATGACCGTTGGAGCAATCTGGTCGACCGCCCAGATACAGAGAGCAGAGCTCTCTGGTCCGGTCGACCGGTCGGTCGGCCGGCCCACTGTGCTGACAGACGTGCACAGCTCTGTGCACGTCGGTCGACCGTACGGTCGACTGGCCCTTGGTTCGGTCGACCGTACGGTCGACCGACCTGGCCTGTCAGCCACAGTCTGGATCAGAAACTGGGTTAGAAAAACAGTTAAAACATATTTCTAAAAATTCTTTTAAGTCTTGTAAAAGTCCCCAAAAATAGTTTTAACATTTTGCATTGATATATAAACATGTGATAAAAATTTTAACTCAAATATCAAGCAAGTTAGACTATTTTTGTGTCTAATCATTTTTACCAAAAACCAAAACTTGTATTTTATCAAACTTGACTTTTTCAATACATGAATAGGAAAGTCAAAATAAGTTTGTTTAAAAGTTAAGCATGCATGTATAGAATGAATCTACTATACATAAACCAATTAAACTTGTTTTGATCAATCTATTCATGAAAACAAATATCGGTTAAACTAAAAACCGAAAAACTATAAAACGTGTGTGTTGTGCACTTGAGCATATAAACTATTCTTATCTTTACACATGGATCTAAAACACACTAAACTAAAACTAGGATACCTAAGTCTTCTTGATGATCTTCATCTTTAAGTCGACTCGATCCAAAACGTGATCTACGAGCTAGGCTATGTATGATCTTGATGCTTGGGCCCTGGAATCACCATGTGAAAGCTTCCAAACTCCTCTTTTTGAAGCAATCACCAACTAATATCTTGATTAATGATCTGAAACTAAAATCACAAGATTATTAGTACACATAACTACATGAGTTAATCATCATCAAAACTAGAGAGGAAGGCCTCCGGGTCAACAATCATCCCCTTTTTGATGATGACAAAACTCATGGAGTTATATATGCATGGATTAAAGTTAAGCTTCAAAGAAGCTCCCCCTTAACTCATGTATAAAACAAATAAACAATAAATATGCAATGAATGGCAATGCAAAAACAATAAAAGGCTCTAGATACCCAATGAAATGTTCAAAAACAAAACATGCTCAGATACCAATTAAAATTAAACTAAATTAAACTTAATATATGTAAAACATAAACATGCATATATAAAACTCAACCAAACTCAAAATCTTTCTTCCCCTTTTTGTCAATCATCAACAAAGGGGTAAAAATCAAAACAAAACAAAATCTTCTCCCCCTTTTTAACTAAAACAAAAACAAAACCAAATAGGGGTGACAATCAATTAAGATATCAATTGAAAATATGTCAAAGTAGCATCTTGATACCAATTGAAGGTAAACATAGATCAATCAACAAATGGTATATGTGATATACATTCATGAAGAGGAAGATGTGAAGCTTCCCTACATAGATACATTACATGAAGGAGGGATGACAAGCCCTAATTCATGAAAAACACCTAGAGGGGGGGGTGAATAGGTGTAATTGCTAATCTAACAATCTTTTTAAAACTAAGATGGATGAATGATGCAACGATCTCTCAAAATAAGACTAAGAGCCGAATACCCCGTGAGAGGTTCTGAACTCCTTCCTCCCAATTCCCCTTGAATGGGTTAGAGGTGCGCAATGCAACCTTGTTGTATGAGAATTGATCGAACAAGGGATGAATAATATGCAATGATGAAATGCACACAAGATATCACAAGTATCACAAACTTGAAGTAATAGCACAAAGAAAGAAACAAGATCACAAGCAAGTAATTAAAAGCAATAGAGTGCAAGAGAAATTAAAAGCAAGAATTGACACAAGGTAATCGCAAACACAAGATATTTGTTTTGAGGTTCGAGCCACCGCTCTACTCCCCGCCTTCACCTCCGTGAAGGATTTCCACTATCCACCGAGGACGATTACAATGGTCTACCGAAGACCCGAGCACCGAGCTCCACCAAGTACAATAACCTCTACCGAAGAGGTGTCTCCACAAGAACAAGAAGAGGAACAAGTAACCAAAGTGATCACAACAAGATCACTTAAACTCTTTACAATCTCTCACTCTTTTACAACTTCCTTATAGAATGAGTAAGGGATTTTTGGCTCTAAGAAGTGTAGTGAGAAAACACTCAGTTGTAGGATGATTTTTGGCTAGAGAACACAACTAAAAACAAGCTCAAGAAAGAGTTGGAAATGAAGAGCTTAAACACTTTTCTTTTCTTTTTGAAAACTATGAAAACTTGAGGATTTTTCTTGGTGTTTTGCAAGAGACTCTTCTCCTCTATTTATAGGGAGAGAAATAGGTTAAAAACAATTTATTTTAAGCTTATTTGCTCTGAAAAAGATCTCCAAAACCTTAGAAAAAGTCTGCCAAAACAGATTAAAAAGACAGATTTCAGAATTGCACAAAAGAGGAAAGAGCCGTTGGGCTTTTGCAGGCCTGGCGGTCGACCGGGCCGGTCGGCCGCCAGCTCTGCTGGCAAAGAGCCGTTGGGCTCGGGTCGACCGGTCCGGTCGACCGTCCTCTAAGAGAAAACACAGTTTTCTTCGGGCGGTCGACCCAGAAAACCCGAGAGCAACTGCTTACAGTCGGTCGACCCGGGCGGTCGGCCGACAGACATGCACAAACGTGCACGTCCTGGCACTGGCGCCGGTCGACCGTGCCGGTCGGCCGGTCAGCCTGAAACAGGAAAAACAGCAGGATTTTGAAGTTAGAAAATTTTGTAAAAAATGTTTTGAAGTAAGGAAAGCTAAGTAATATGCTGGAAAGAGTATACATACATGATCTAAACATGATATTTATATTTGTAAAACTTAGGGTCATGTAAATATATTTACTAAGGCATAAAACAAAAGTTTTGACCATGAAAACTTGAATACAAAAACGTGTGAGTGTATCCTAGAGCCAATTTCCAAAACTCAAACTTTAACAATCTAATTCTTACATTGGTTCTAAGTAATACAAGTACTTCAAGAGGGCTTTTCACCATATGATCTTCAAAGCTTGATTTTTGAGCCCAATTTGAGTTGACTTGAGTCCAAAACACTTGCTTATGGGGAATAAACCTTCTAGATGAGTTAGATCCCTGAAACACATTTAACCAATAAACAATATTAGTACAAATAACTAATATGTTTTGTGATTGGTAGTCAAAAGTGCATTTTTATCATCATATTTACCATCACATTTTCATATTTATTCATTTAATTCTGCACATTTATTAATAATTAGTAATTTATTGTGTGCAGGCCTCGAATTATTATGTTAACAATAAATAAAGCCTAAAGAGCCCAAAAGCCCAAGATCCAAGCCCATGTTTGAAGCCCAGGTGAAAAAGCGCAAATACAAAGAGTCAAAATGCAAATACAAGAGCTAAAAGTTGCAAATATCAGAAATTAGGGAAGGATAGACTTCTATCTAACCCTAAACACATGCAGGATGAGGATAAAAGGTCAAGATAAAGAGGAATTTCGTGGAGAGAAGATTTGAAGAAATCTGGATTAAGGGTAACTTGATTACCAAGTTATCTCGAAAATCCAGATTAAAAGGCCAGGATCAAACTTCCAGAAGCAGAAGCCCACAGGGACGGACCAGGAGAGGCCACGCGCCAAAGCGCATGGCCAGCCGACTCTACCAGGCCGCGGATCCGCGGCAAAAGCCGCGAAAACGCGGCACTTTGAGCTTATCCTTGGACCAGATTTCGTTGGCACGTTTATCCGGGACTCTGTAGCCTTCTGCACCTATAAATATCACCTGCAGTGCAACGCAAAGGGTGTCCAGCGTCCAGCAAAGGGCCAAAAGCTAGGGTTTTTAGGTTTTAGGTTAGATTCCATTGTAAATTTTTATTTTCTTTTTGTGAAAGCTGAGAGGAGATGTTGCATTCATGGAGGAAGGGATCCTCTTGTACCGATGGTGACAGCCGGTGTAAGTTGTAAATTTTCCTCCATTGTTTAAATCAAATCAAAGCTTGTTTTGTTATTTTTATGTTTTATTGTGTCTCTATCTTTGTCTATCATTGTTTTTCTATTTTTGGTTTATGACATTGTTTCTTTCTCTAATGTCTTGCCCACCATGAGATCCAACTGCTTCGAGAATACCTAGCCGAAGAAGGAACCTTGATGGCCTATGGCGATGAACAGGTCTTCATAGTTGCTTTTTATTCCCTAGTTGCTTTTTATTCCATAGTTAAGAAGGCGGACGATCCTATATGCCATGCTTGTACGCCTTCTAAGAAAAGGTAAATCATCGCAACGGTTCAAACGGTAAGCCGACTGAAGAGGTAATCTTTCTTTCTTTTCTTCCTTTAGTTTAGATCCACATCTTCCTAAATTCTTCTTTTCCACTTCACTGTAAAAACCACCCATTGTAAATACCATCGTGACTAACAAAATAACTAAAAAAGATAAATTTTTAGAGAAACTTGCTTAACGCTTCCATCGCAGTCCCTCCCTGAGGATCACGACCCGCGTAGCCTTGCTACCGCGGATTAGAACTGATTCCTCGCACGATCTATTCTTAATCTAATATTCTAATTTTTGTGTGCAGGAAAAATCAGTCAACAAATTGGCGCCGTTGCCGGGGAGGGACGGTAAGTTATCTCTAAAACAAAAAAATTTAATTTTTAACTAATTTTTTATTCTTTTCTGTTTGCAGGTTTGGAGAACAGGAAACAGAAACTTATCGCAGCAGTGGACATATAGCTATCCTGTGCCTCTGCCCTCGAAGGCAGAGCACAAGGACCTGCAACTTTGCCGCGGAAACGCGGCCAGAGCCGCGGATCCGCGGCAATTGCAGTGAATTACTCACTGAAATTTTTTGCAGGTCTCTGTAAATTAAAATTCTGCTTATTGATATATTCTGTTTTGTTCTGTGATACACCTGTAAATTGCTAATAATTCAACAGTAAATTATTGGTTGTTAAAAATAAAAATTTGATTAGACGTTTGCATATTAGGCACGTGTCTTTTCAATTATTTTTATTTACTGTTGAAGAGTGCTGGAGGAGCAAGGTACGTACGCATTGCATGTAGAATAGGATTCATCTCTTGGTTGATTTTCTGCTTTGAGTGATTCTTATCTATTTATCTTGTACACTTGCACTAATTCATCTTAAGGGCATAACCCATTAACAAGATAAGGTGGGGATTTCATCACCCTTCCTTAGCCCAAAAATCATATCCCGAGCACTCACTAACCCAAGCCTAACTTAAAAATTAGTAGACGTTGGCCCTAGGGACATCTCGGACTCAATTAGGAGATTATCCTAAGGGGGAACGGTGTTGGAAGTTGACTCCTGCCAAATCAGTGTCTAGGAAGGGGATTGAGGGCCGAAAGCCCGAAGTGTGGTGGTTATTTAATTAAGGAACGTCTTTGACGGAAAACCTCCCACCACTCTTGCCCCGACCTGGCTGATTAACTTGTGGTCAAAGTCTACACCCTACCTCCCGTGGACAGTCTAACCAGTTAGGAGTCGTCTAGGTCATAGGTCTACCCTAACTTAGGTTAGAATTTTTCTTTTTGTTTGTTGTGTTTGTGTTGGTGTGATATGGCATATAAGAATAATTCCAATTTTAATCCATATTACACCCCTAACTATTATTCGGATATTACCAACCCGGCATACCCTAACTTTGACCAATCTAGTGTGCCGGAATGGTCTTATCCGAATGAATATAACCCACACCCCCCATCTTATGACTATAATTTCCATAATAATTTCAACTCGTCACAGAGTTCATGGGGTTTCGAGTCCCCCGAGTCTAATTCTCAACCAAATTGTCCTCCATATCCATCTAGTCCACATTCTTTCAATGATTTATACTTAGATCCACCAATTCATAATAGACTACCATCTATTGGGGAAATGATAAGTATGCATAAGTCCAAGCAACAATCACCATCAATCTTAGATAGGATGATGCGTGAGTCCACCGACTCACAATTTCATCATGATGACACTTCATCTTTTCAAGACCAATCAGAACAAGATGATCCTATCGACTATAAAGAGATGCTAGCTGCCATGACTGAGGCTCAATTAGCCCGTGATCATGACATAGATTTGATGGTTCAAGCTTTACATGCTCACAGTTCGGCCGTTTCTGCTTTCATTGACCACTCACTTAGAGCCGACGAACCAAGTTGCTGTGGACAACAAGATTCTAATTCAGTACCATCAAGTGAACTTGCCGAAACTCCAATTCTTGATAACTTGGCAAGTTTTTCCTTTCCTGAATTAGAACTTGAGCTTGAATATGATCATGATCTTCCACTTGATGATTCAATTTTATTTCCTGATCCAATAATGACTCCAGTGTCTCCACCTGATTTCACTTTTCCCGAGTCAACATTGGATCCTATTCCAGTTCATTATGAAATTAAATCACCCATTTTAGATGATCATATTGAACTTGACCTAGATTCTCACAATCTCTTTACTTCTGAAATTGATTGTACAATTCTGACGGACGATGTTGACCTTAGTTTTGAAGAATTGTATGGCGATGAGCTAGAATTCCTTAATATTGAAAGTAAAGAGATATCATCCATATTAGGTCACATTCCATTGTGGGAAGAAGATTGTGGACTTGAGTTTCAATTTCTTGACTTGGACCCAATTCTTGAACCTAGCCCGACTCCTGAGCCCTTACTTGATTTGAGCATCTTCCCTGAGTCGGTATTCGTTCCCGCACCTATAATGTCCAAGTCAATAATTCCATCCTTTCATTCTCCATTTTGGGACAAGGAGGTTGAGACAATTAACTCTGAAACTTATTATGAAATTTGGAAATTCGATAGGGTGGAAATTTTTAAAAATAATTATACATATATTTTTGTGGGTTATGTAAGGAAAGTTTCTGGTGGGTTCCACCAAATTATCTGTTATCTTGATTGGGCCGCATTTCGTGGACCAATTAGACCACCTCCGGAACCACCACCCTAAGGTAACTTCCGCCTTCCCTTGTTCTGTTTCATGCATATATGCATTCATTCATACATTGAGGACAATGCATGAGATAAGTGTGGGGGTGGGCTTTACTAACATACTAACATAGGTAAAAACTAAAAAAAAAAAAAAAAAATTGCTAATAAAAAAAAAAAATTGTTATAAAAAGGAAGTATTTTGACTTATTTTTTGAAAGAAATCTAAGTTAGTTTTAAGGATTAGGAAAATCACGATTAGGATTTCTAAAAACTTGGTCAAAATAAATAAATTGTTTAATTTTTAGGTATAGGAGAGAAATTGAATAAATAATTAGTCCTGATTTTTACCTTAATGAAATATGCATACCAAATGCATATCTAGGATTCTAAGACAAAGACCTTGTGCCTCATAAAAAAAAAAAAAAAGAAGAAAAAAAAAAATCACCAATTAAGCTGATACATGTGCCTCAAGAAGCATAAGTATTCATGCCTAAAGGTGAGTAAATAAAATAAAGTCCTTAGTTTTGGGGCCTAGTTCACTCGAATTTGAGTCCGCGGGGTGTTTTCTCACTTGGTGCCCTAAAGCCAACCGGTTTGGGAGTCATCGACTTTAAATTCGTTACATGGGTGGATTAGAAAGCCTAAGAAGACTAAGAAAAATAATATATGTATTAACATATCTAATAATCAATTAGTTAGGTATGAGGGCCTCAAGAAGCCTTGATACTTATACGAAAGAAAATTAGATGAGTTATACATGCAAAAAAAAAAAAATAATAAAAAAAAAAAATAAATATATTAACACATCTAATAGTCAATTAGTTAGGTATGAGGGCCTCAAGAAGCCTTGATACTTACACGAAAGAAAATTAGATGATGTTATAAAAATAATAATGAGGCATGAGAGTCCAAGTTAAGGAATTCCTAGATTCACAAGGGTGCGTATGACTTTTGGTAACGAAAAAGACTATATTAGAAATTCAAGTTTAATCCTTACCTAAAATGAATAACAATTTACTTTATAAAGACTAGGTTTGAAGAATGAATAAAAATGAGGATCCTAAAACTTATAGACTACTTAGTCTCTTCAATAATAATTCAAATATTTTCCTTTTTATGGATTTTGTGGGTGCAATCCGCTGAAAACCCTCACGAGACAACACTCGTCCTCTAGGGTAACCTAGAGGTTTAACGGCTTGTTGCACGTGCTAAGTGCAACCGTGATTCCTACGAAAGTGAGTTAGGTTAGATTAATTTTTCTTTTTCTTTGTTTTTACTCGAGGACGAGCAAAAAGATAAGTGTGGGGGTGTGATTGGTAGTCAAAAGTGCATTTTTATCATCATATTTACCATCACATTTTCATATTTATTCATTTAATTCTGCACATTTATTAATAATTAGTAATTTATTGTGTGCAGGCCTCGAATTATTATGTTAACAATAAATAAAGCCTAAAGAGCCCAAAAGCCCAAGATCTAAGCCCATGTTTGAAGCCCAGGTGAAAAAGCGCAAATACAAAGAGTCAAAATGTAAATACAAGGGCTAAAAGTTACAAATATCAGAAATTAGGGAAGGATAGACTTCTATCTAACCCTAAACACATGCAGGATGAGGATAAAAGGTCAAGATAAAGAGGAATTTCGTGGAGAGAAGATTTGAAGAAATCTGGATTAAGGGTAACTTGATTACCAAGTTATCTCGAAAATCCAGATTAAAAGGCCAGGATCAAACTTCCAGAAGCAGAAGCCCACAGGGACGGACCAGGAGAGGCCACGCGCCAAAGCGCGTGGCCAGCCGACTCTACCAGGCCGCGGATCCGCGGCAAAAGCCGCGGAAACGCGGCACTTTGAGCTTATCCTTGGACCAGATTTCGTTGGCACGTTTATCCGGGACTCTGTAGCCTTCTGCACCTATAAATATCACCTGCAGTGCAACGCAAAGGGTGTCCAGCGTCCAGCAAAGGGCCAAAAGCTAGGGTTTTTAGGTTTTAGGTTAGATTCCATTGTAAATTTTTATTTTCTTTTTGTGAAAGCTGAGAGGAGATGTTGCATTCATGGAGGAAGGGATCCTCTTGTACCGATGGTGACAGCCGGTGTAAGTTGTAAATTTTCCTCCATTGTTTAAATCAAATCAAAGCTTGTTTTGTTATTTTTATGTTTTATTGTGTCTCTATCTTTGTCTATCATTGTTTTTCTATTTTTGGTTTATGACATTGTTTCTTTCTCTAATGTCTTGCCCACCATGAGATCCAACTGCTTCGAGAATACCTAGCCGAAGAAGGAACCTTGATGGCCTATGGCGATGAACAGGTCTTCATAGTTGCTTTTTATTCCCTAGTTGCTTTTTATTCCATAGTTAAGAAGGCGGACGATCCTATATGCCATGCTTGTACGCCTTCTAAGAAAAGGTAAATCATCGCAACGGTTCAAACGGTAAGCCGACTGAAGAGGTAATCTTTCTTTCTTTTCTTCCTTTAGTTTAGATCCACATCTTCCTAAATTCTTCTTTTCCACTTCACTGTAAAAACCACCCATTGTAAATACCATCGTGACTAACAAAATAACTAAAAAAGATAAATTTTTAGAGAAACTTGCTTAACGCTTCCATCGCAGTCCCTCCCTGAGGATCACGACCCGCATAGCCTTGCTACCGCGGATTAGAACTGATTCCTCGCACGATCTATTCTTAATCTAATATTCTAATTTTTGTGTGCAGGAAAAATCAGTCAACATTTTGTAATCATCAAAACACACTAACCATGGGTGATTGTAACCTTGGGCCAACAATCTCCCCCTTTTTGATGATGACAAAACATATAGGTTATTTAAATAAAAATGGAAGAAGAGCTTGGAAAGCTCCCCCTTAAATAATGCTATGTATCAATAATGCTATGAAAGGCTAAATACATAAGGCATTGGAAACACATAGTCATTGGAAACACATAGTTTTGTCAAAAACTCAAATACATCAAAGTAATACACCATAAACAAAACAACAAACAAACTTATACTTTTTCTCCCCCTTTTTGTCATACATCAAAAAAGGGTTAAACAAAACAAAAACAAAAGAAATTTTTCTTTAAGAATCCATAATGCAAACATTCAACTCACCACAAATAAAAGAGAATCTAGCATAATCTAATGGTTTAGTAAAAATATCGGCAAGTTGAAAATCGGTAGAAACATAATCAATATCAATATCACCTTTGTCATAATGATCTCTAAGGAAGTGATACCTAATGTCAATGTGTTTGGTTTTACTATGTTGATTTGCATTCTTTGTCATGTGAATAGTACTAGTATTATCACAAAATATTTTAACATGATCAAAGTGTAAATCATAGTCGAGGAGAGTATGTTTCATCCAAAGAACTTGTGCACAACAAGCTCCGGCTGCAACATACTCCGCCTCGGCGGTTGATAGGGCTACCGAATTTTGCTTTTTGGAAGACCAAGATACAAGACAATTACCTAAGAATTGACATGTTCCACTTGTGCTCTTCCTATCTACCCTACAACCCGCATAGTCGGCATCCGAAAAACTCTTCATATCAAATAGTCCGGTTTTCGGATACCACAAACCCATTTCAATAGTGCCCTTAAGGTATTTAATAATGCGTTTTACCGCTACTAAATGAGACTCCTTAGGACATGATTGAAAACGAGCACAAAGACAAACGGAAAACATAATATCCGGCCTACTAGCCGTCAAATACAATAAACTACCAATCATGCTACGATAAAGCTTAATGTCTACACTTTTACCTTGTTCATCCTTGTCAAGCTTGGTAGTTGTTGCCATGGGAGTTTTGCTCACTTTAGATCCTTCAAGCCCGAACCTTTTGATTAATTCCTTTGTGTACTTGGCTTGATTGATGAAGATCCCATCCTTCCTTTGCTTGATTTGGAGTCCAAGGAAATAGTTGAGTTCCCCCATCATAGACATTTCAAATTCTTCCTTCATGCATGATTCAAAAGCTTGGCAAAGAGATTCACTAGTAGAACCAAAAATAACATCATCTACATAAATTTGCACAATAAGAATATCATTTTCTACATGTTTTGTAAACAATGTTGTGTCAATTTTTCCTTTCTTAAAACCATTTGAAATTAAAAATGAAGAAAGTCTTTCATACCAAGCCCTAGGGGCTTGTTTTAAACCGTAAAGAGCTTTATCTAATTTAAACACAAAATCCGGATGTGTAGGATCAACAAAACCGGGGGGTTGTTCAACATACACTTCCTCTTCAATAAAACCATTTAGAAAAGCACTTTTAACATCCATTTGAAATAATTTAAAATTTTTATATGAGGCAAATGCTAGTGTCATCCGTATGGCTTCAAGCCGTGCTACGGGTGCAAAGGTTTCTTCAAAATCGATTCCTTCGATTTGAGTGTAACCTTGGGCAACTAACCTAGCTTTATTCCTAACAACGTTACCCGATTCATCCAACTTCTTCTTAAAGATCCACTTAGTACCAATTGTTGGTCTATCGTGGGGCCTAGGAACAAGGTGCCAAACTTGGTTGCGCTCAAATTGATTGAGTTCCTCTTACATGGCTAGCAACCAATATGAATCGGCCTCGGCTTCGAGGACGTTCTTGGGTTCAACATGAGAAATGAATGCATAATGACCACAATAATCATGAAGTTTAGAGCGAGTGGTTACCCCTTTAGATACTTCACTTATGACGAGGTCCTTGGGATTATGAGGATTGTATCTCCAACCCTTTGGAAGTTGTTGAGTAGGCTCCATGTCAATTGATTGAATTTCATGTCCTTGAGCCTCTTCTACTTTAGCTTCACTTCCTTCATCATCCTTTGGCTTGTCTCCCATTGTAGGTGTATCCTCCAAGGTCACTTTCTCCAAGCCTTCATCCAATGCATCTATTTCTACAACATTCTTAACAAACAAGTTAGATTCTTCAAACTTAACATGTATAGATTCCTCAATAGTCAAAGATGATTTATTGAAGATTCTATAAGCTTTACTAGTATTAGAATAACCCACAAAAATTGCCTCATAAGCTTTAGCATCAAATTTTCCTAAATTATCTTTTGTATTTAAAACAAAACATTTGCATCCAAAAACCTTGAAATATGAAACATTTGATTTTCTAGAAAAGTACATTTCAAAAGAAGTTTTCGAAGTATTTTTACACAAGAAAACACGATTTGATACATAGCATGATGTATTAACGGCCTCGGCCGACAAATAATGTGGTAGACCATATTCACTTAGCATTGTCCTAGCCATCTCTTGTAAAGATCGATTTTTCCGTTCAACTACTCCATTTTGTTGTGGAGTTCTAGGACAAGAAAGTTCATGCTTAATTCCATGTTCTTCACAAAAAGTGGTAAAGGGTAGGTTAATGAACTCACCTCCTCTATCACTTCTTATTCTTAAAATTGAAGACTCTTTTTCCTTTTCAACTCTTTTCTTAAAAGATTGGAAATATGAAAATGCTTGATTTTTGTGTTCAAGAAAGAAAACCCAAGTAAACCGTGAAAAGTCATCAACCAAAACAAATACAAATCTATTCCCACTTAGACTTTTGGTTTGTGTAGGGCCAAATAGATCCATATGAATTAGCTCCAAAGGACGTGATGTCATGATATCCTTAATTGACTTGAAAGAAGACTTAGTTTGTTTCCCAAATTGACATGCGTCGCAAACTCGGTCCTTTTCAAAACTTAAGCAAGGAATACCTTTCACCATTTCCTTTGTGTTTAACCTAGATATATGGTCAAATGAAATATGGCCTAATCTTCTATGCCACAACCAAGAGTCATCATCGAGGGCTTTTAAACAAGTAATATTACAAGACATATTAGACATATCTATCATATAAACATTACTTTCACGAAAACCGGAAAACACACAAGTATTAGAAATTCTATCAATTACTTTACAAGCTACATTATCAAAAACTACATCAAAACCTTTATCACAAAGTTGACTAACACTCAAGAGGTTATGCTTGAGGCCATCAACTAAAACAACATTCTCAATTAAAGGGGATGTGCCGAGTTTCACATTACCAATACCGATGATTTTACCCTTGGCATCATCTCCGAAGGTGACGGTGCCACCTTCATGGTATCTTGATAGGGTTGCAAAGTTGTTGATGTCCCAAGTCATGTGCCTTGAGCAACCACTATCAAGATACCACAATCCTCTACGTCGTTGGGCCTTGGAAGGTACCTACATCATTTAACAAAATTGTTGACTTTGGTACCCAAATTTTCTTGGGTCCTTGAAAGTTAGTGTTTCGAACCCAAACATTATGACAAGATGCACTTAATCTATCATAGCAAAAATTAGCTAAGTGCCCTTTCCGCCCACAACGCGAACATGAGAACACTCTTCTATACATAAATGCGTGATGTGTGTGTGAAGTGTGAGCATGTCTTGGGGGTTTGCCATGATGTAAAGGTTGTGTGGTATGAACATGAGCATGAGCATGGTAAATATTTTTCTTAGGGGCTTGTTTCTTAGGAAACATGGCCTCTATCTTCTTCTTATCAAACTCACAATTTTTCAAAACAATTCCTAATGAGTCTATTCTTTCTTTAAGCATGGTAATCTCATTAGAATCAATTAGTGGGGACTTGCCTTTACAAGAAATCTTATATTTGTCAAAATCTTTTTGGGTGGAAACAAGAGTGGAAAGTAATTCATCTTTTTCTTTAAAAAGAGTAAAAACTTGATGATTAAGAGATTCATTTTTCTTTTTCATTTTTAAATACTTTTTCTTAAGAGAATCATAGTTATGTGATAATTCTACAAAAGCTTCTCCTAATTCATCCATGGAAAGTTCATCATTAGGAGAAGTGGAAGGGGTTACCTTGCTTGTGCTTTCATTGGCCATGAAGCACATGTTGGCGGTGTCGATTTCCTCCTCGGATTCGCTCTCGGAGTCCCATGTAGCTTTCATTGCTTTTTTCTTGTAGGGCTTCTTGGAGGTGGAAGGCTTTACTTTATCCGGACACTCCGCCACTATGTGTCCCGGCCTTTGACAATTGAAGCAAATAATCTTCCTTTCTTCTTTACCTCCTTGCCATCTCCTTCTTCCTTGAAATTTAGCCTTGTTGTACATCCTCCGGACGTTCTTCACAAGAAGTGAGAGCTCTTCGTCATCTTCTTCTTCTTCATCGTCTTCGTCGGAGTGAGTGGATTGACTTTTGAAGGCTATAGTCTTCTTCTTGGAAGGAGCCATGTCCTCCCTTACTTTCCTCTCCATCTCATGGGTTTTGAGGTTCCCAATGAGACCAATTAGCTCCATCTCCTCCTTGTCATTGAGTTCCTTCAAGGTGGTTGCTTTTACTTCCCATGAAAGAGGAAGAGCCCGGATGATCTTTCTAACTCTTTGATCGTTGTCGATAGCATCACCTAGAAAAGAAAGTCCATTAGTGATCTTTGTAAATCTTGTAACCATATCATCTATGGTTTCATTTTCTTGCATGCAAAAATTCTCATATTGGGACCGAAGAAGGTCTATTTTAGCCCTCTTCACTTGTGAAGTCCCCTCATGTGTAACTAGCAAATGTGTCTAAATTTCATATGTGGACTTGCAATGAATAACTCTAGCTATATCATCATCATTAAGGGCTTGAAGAAGTGCATAGTGAGCCCTACCATTGGCATCAAATTCTTTGGTCTCTATTTCGGACCAAGTGGATTCATCACCGGGGGGTGCACTAAAGGGTTTGGTCACGGCCTTTACAACTCGACTACCTAGAGATTGCAAGAAAACGGTCATCTTAACCTTCCATATGGGAAAGTTAAGTCCATCAAACTTAGGGGGTGTCTTAATACCATCGGCCATCTTTACTAAGTGAGAATGAATGAAATGATTAGCAATATTAGGATCTCTCTAGGGTTGTTAAGCCAAGAGCCTAGTAACCAAGCTCTGATACCAATTGAAAAACACCTAGAGGGGGGGTGAATAGGTGTAATTGCTAATCTAACAATCTTTTTAAAACTAAGATGGATGAATGATGCAACGATCTCTCAAAACAAGACTAAGAGCCGAATATCCCGTGAGAGGTTCTGAACTCCTTCCTCCCAATTCCCCTTGAATGGGTTAGAGGTGCGCAATGCAACCTTGTTGTATGAGAATTGATCGAACAAGGGATGAATAATATGCAATGATGAAATGCACACAAGATATCACAAGTATCACAAACTTGAAGTAATAGCACAAAGAAAGAAACAAGATTACAAGCAAGTAATTAAAAGCAATAGAGTGCAAGAGAAATTAAAAGCAAGAATTGACACAAGGCAATCGCAAACACAAGATATTTGTTTCGAGGTTCGAGCCACCGCTCTACTCCCCGCCTTCACCTCCGTGAAGGGTTTTCACTATCCACCGAGGACGATTACAATGGTCTACCGAAGACCCGAGCACCGAGCTCCACCAAGTACAATAACCTCTACCGAAGAGGTGTCTCCATAAGAACAAGAAGAGGAACAAGTCACCAAAGTGATCACAACAAGATCACTTAAACTCTTTACAATCTCTCACTCTTTTACAACTTCCTTATAGAATGAGTAAGAGATTTTTGGCTCTAAGAAGTGTAGTGAGAAAACACTCAGTTGTATGATGATTTTTGGTTAGAGAACACAACTGAAAACAAGCTCAAGAAAGAGTTGGAAATGAAGAGCTTAAACACTTTTCTTTTCTTTTGAAAACTATGAAAACTTGAGGATTTTTCTTGGTGTTTTGCAAGAGACTCTTCTCCTCTATTTATAGGGAGAGAAATAGGTTAAAAACAATTTATTTTAAGCTTATTTGCTCTGAAAAAGATCTTCAAAACCTCAGAAAAAGTCTGCCAAAACAGATTAAAAAGACAGATTTCAGAATTGCACAAAAGAGGAAAGAGCCGTTGGGCTTTTGCAGGCCTGGTGGTCGACCGGGCCGGTCGGCCGCCAGCTCTGCTGGCAAAGAGCCGTTGGGCTCGGGTCGACCGGTCCGGTCGACCGTCCTCTAAGAGAAAACACAGTTTTCTTTGGGCGGTCGACCGGGGCGGTCGACCCAGAAAACCCGAGAGCAACTGCTTACAGTCGGTCGACCCGGGCGGTCGGCCGACAGACGTGCACAAACGTGCACGTCCTGGCACTGGCGCCAGTCGACTGTGCCGGTCGGCCGGTCAGCCTGAAACAGGAAAAACAGCAGGATTTTGAAGTTGGAAAATTTTGTAAAAAAAGTTTTGAAGTAAGGAAAGCTAAGTAATATGCTGGAAAGAGTATACATACATGATCTAAACATGATATTTATATTTGTAAAACTTAGGGTCATGTAAATATATTTACTAAGGCATAAAACAAAAGTTTTGACCATGAAAACTTGAATACAAAAACGTGTGAGTATCCTAGAGCCAATTTCCAAAACTCAAACTTTAACAATCTAATTCTTACATTGGTTCTAAGTAATACAAGTGCTTCAAGAGGGCTTTTCACCATATGATCTTCAAAGCTTGATTTTTGAGCCCAATTTGAGTTGACTTAAGTCCAAAACACTTGCTTATGGGGAATAAACCTTCTAGATGAGTTAGATCCCTGAAACACACTTAACCAATAAACAATATTAGTACAAATAACTAATATGTTTTGTAATCATCAAAACACACAAACCATGGGTGATTGTAACCTTGGGCCAACAATTCACATAACGTACACTATGCAATGCATAAGAGGAGATGTGAAGCTCTCCCTACACACGTTTACCACATAAAGAAGAGACTGTCAAGCTCTTCAATACAAGATACACTCATCATGAATCTATATGTAGAAGAGATATTAAGCTCTCCTTGCATATAGGCAAAACAAATCAAAACTTTTTGACTATTTTCTTTAAACAAAATTTTGAGATACCAATTTTAAAACATTCAAATAAACATCTTGATATCAAAAGAGAGTATTTTTCTTTTTAAGTATATGATATCAAAATTTTTTTTATTTTCTATCATAAAGCTAGGGAGTGGAGATACAAATACCAATTGTAAATATGAAAATCGAATTTTCTCCCCCTTTATGAAATACCAACAAAAACAATGCGTAGGCTTGAAATGAGATACCAATTGAAAAGCAATTGAAAACTAATCAATTGAAACAACATTGAAACTCAAGCTTAGCATAAACACAAACATATAAATGTATGAAAAATAGATACCAATTGAAATTGATATTCTTTGAAGTGAAAGCATACATACATACAAACATATATGAGTATACAAGAAAGGTCAAAATTGATACCAATTGAAAGAATTTTAATGATACCAATTGAAACAACAATAATGATCAAGTGTATACATCATATAACTACCATCCAACTCATGCACATGTATCATTGGATTCTTTCAATATAGAGCATACATAAGCATGGTCTACCAACCAACCGCCCTTGGATGGTAGGGGTTTTCAAAAAAAAAATTTGAAAAATAGAGTGTGTTTGAAAACTCTACCAAAATGAAGAGTATCGCAACTAGTTAAAAGGAAAATTTGTAAACTAGTACGAAATCCTTCAAACAATGAATAAAATAAAATTATTTTTCATGAAACATGAAATCCACATGGCACTAAAACACTCAAAATCCATTAAGCTCAAACATACTCATGAAAACACAATCATGAAAAACATTGTAAAAGAGGTGAGTGTGCAAGTGTTATGTGAAACATATAATCATGAAAATTGGCAATTAAGCTCAATATTCCTTGAAACATGAAAACATGTAAATCATCAAAACTATTTAATCTTCAAGGTATATGTATGTCCTATACAAACTAAAGTATACATACATATCCAAACACAACGAGTCCACAAAGATATATGCATGAAGGCACGTGGCTCAAAAGAATGTATATGTATAAACAATAATTTGGATAAAATGGACATATACATGAAGTTAAATGTAAACACATGGAAACATGAAAAACTAAATTTTCATTAAAACAAATTTCATCTCAAGGTATATGTATGATTTGTCAAAACAAAAAGTATACATACATATCCCTAAATATAATTGATTCCATATGTATAGATTTGTATGAAAGGCAAATGACTCAAGAGGTATACATGTATATCTTAAAGTTTGGCAAAATAGACATATACATGAAATGAAAACTCATACACATAAAATAAATCCAAAAATAGGAATACAAGTTTAAAATGTATGAATCATCAAAACTAGAATATACTAGCACATCTAATGGGTTCAAATAAGCATTCAAGCTCAAACATATATAGATTTATTTGTGGCCCACTATATGCACAAGTATAAATCCTAGTCTTAATGAAAACTAACATTTAAACATATATTCAAATCATGAAGCATCAAAATAAGATATGAATCATCATGATAATCATAAACATGATTATTAAGAAAATCCACATGTTATTAAACCTATGATAAACATGATAGCTAAACAAATGGTGAGAACACAAAAATAATGGTCCATATTAGACATGGGTGTCTCAAAAGGCTATACATGTATGTCAAGGATCTAATAAACATAGCATTGACATAATAATCTATAAACAACAAAACATGCTATAAACAATAAACATGAAAAGCATGCATAAATAAATAAGGAGTAAGAGACTGTTACCAAAACCTATGAGGCAACTTCTCCATGTCTCCAAAACAAGGTGGTCCTCCCATCAAACCTTCCCTTGAAAGTGATGTTGGCCCAAAGGCCTATCGCCCTAGTTTTGATGATGATCAACTCATGAAATTATATTTACTAATGATCTTGTGCTAATTAGTGACAGATTCATGATCAAGATCTTAGTAGGTGCAAAGCTCAACAAAGGATAAAAGATCAAGATTTGGAGCTTGCATGTTGTGATCCAAGGAGCTTTGGATCAAGCTTGGACCAAGTCAAGATGATGTGAAGCTTCAAGTGAAGACTTCAAGAAGTTGAAGACTTGGGTCTAGGTATAGAATTTGTATTTTTGTTTTTAGTAAAAATGTAAAGGATAGATAGTTGGTGGATTGCTCAAGTTATATCACACACACACACTCTTGATAGAACTCTTGATTTAATTGATTTCATAAAAGATTTTCTTTGAGACAAAATATAAAAACTTTGGGTTTTGGTATTTCTATCATATATATATATCTTTTCAAACCAAAATCTTGATTAGAGCTTTATATCAAAAACATAGATATTTCTTATTGATTGTGTAGTGGATCATATCCATACACACTATGCTTTAAAATGAACTCAAATATCTTGTTTTTGTATTTGATGAAGATTTAGAAAAACAAGTTTGGAAAAACATGTTTTGGAAAAATACATTTTGGTTATTAAGCTAATATTTCCAAGTTACAAAAATAGACCAAAACATCTATAACATGTCTTGATTTTGTGCAAGCATGTTTGTTCTTTCAAGTATATTGGTAAAACTATTTTTGTAGAATTTCTATGTATTTTTAGGATTTTATAAAAGATTTTTAAATCCTATTTTCTGACCTGGAGACTGGCTGACAGGCCAAACCGGTCGACCGGTCCGGTCGACCGATGTGCACAGCCCTGTGCACGTTGTCAGCACAGTGGCCGGTCGACCGGGTCGGTCGACCGACCAAGAGAGCTTTGCTCTCTGGAAATATCAGTCGACCGGGCCGGTCGACCGACAGTTCATTCCAGGTTATCGGTCGACCGAGCCGGTCGACCGGTGGCTGCAACGGTCAGAAAAATGACCGTTGGCCGGTCGACCGGCGGTCGACCGACAGCACTGACAGATTCCCAACGGCTCTATTTTCTGCAGCCTATAAATTGGGATCTTGTCATCTGTTTTGAGGTTAAGATTTTTGAGACTTCTTGAGCAGTTTTTCCCACTCATTTCAGAAGTTTTCTCCACAAAATAGAGTGCTAATACTTCCAATCAAAAGGGAGTTTTTATCAAGAGAGTGTTAAAGTGATTTCTTGTGTTTTCTACCAAAGCTTTCTTTCCTTGATTTCTCACACTACACTTGAGCATCCATAGACATATCTATCCTATAGGAAAGTGTTGTAGTGAGCTTTTGTAATTGGTGATCAAGTGTTAGATCACCAAAGAGATTTCCATTGTATTTTGAGGAAGCGGGCAAGTGTGCTCGTTGTGGTTGGAGTTCGGTTGTGAACTCTTGGTGATTCGAGGTACGGCCTTGGCGAGTCGGTGGACTTGCGTGTGTACGGGACTTGGGAGTCCGAGGGTTTGTAGGTGTACGGCACCGAGGAGAGATCCGGTGGGATCTTGCATAGTGGAAATCCTTCGTGTGTCGAAGGCGGGGATGTAGAGCAAGTGTGCTCGAACCTCGAAACAAACCCTTTGTGTTTGCGATTGCTTACTCTATCCCTCTCTCTCTCTTTGTCTCTTTTATATCTTGCATTACTTTCATTGTCTTTACTTTACATGCTTGATATACCCTTGTGCTTAAATTGCTATACTTGCTTGGGATTGCTTGATAACACTAGTATTCAACCAAGAGAGCCAACGCGGCACCTCAACCCATTCAAGGGGAATCTAGAGGAGCTTGTCCAGAGCCTCGCAAGGGGAATTCGGCAACACTCTTGAGTTATACATAAGTGTTTAATTAAAAGAAGTTTTATTTGGTCAACTTAGATTTAATTCCGCATTATTTGTTCACAAGTGACCATTAGATTAGCCATCACCTATTCACCCCCCCTCTAGGTGATCTTACAATTGGTATCAGAGCTAGTGCTTTTGATAAGGGTCTAACAACCTAAGAGTTAAAGATCCTACATTTGGGCTAATCACAATATTTATTGTACACACACACCTCACCATGGACTTTATGTCACCACCCACCTTTGACATCCTTAACATCCAAACTTGGAAGGTTAAGATGTCCTTGTTCCTCAAAGCCCTAGGATTTAGTGTCTATCTTGCTACTACTAATAATGATTATTGTTCAAATAGCAAGTACATTGAGGCTAATGCAAAAGCCCTTCATGCTCTTAAATATACCCTAAATGATGATTATTTATCTAGGGTTTCTAACATTGAATCGGCTTTTGTAGCTTGGAACACCCTCATCTCCCTTGGCGAAAATGAACAATACTATGCGGGGAGTGATTCAGATGTTGGAAGCGACACCTCCAACAAGTGCTACATGGTCCAAGGGGATGACCCCCTTGAGGTAAATACCGAATCCGATGATGAGGATGCTAGTATGTCATATGATGAGCTAAATTCTTTATGCCAATTATTGCTTGAAAGATATGACATAATTAAGAAAGAAAATAAAATTTTGAAAAAGGACATTGCTTGCATGCATAATGAACATGATTCATGTAGAGATAACATTGCATGCTTAGAAAAGAATAATAAAGATTTGAAAAAGAACATTGATTGCATGCATGTAGAAAATGATTCTTTTAGAAATAAACTTGCATGCTTAGAAAAAGAAAATAATGATTTAAAAAATGAGAATGTTTCCTTATTTTCAAAATTGAATGATCTTTGTGAAGGGAACAATATTTTGAAAAATGATATTGCTATGGTGGAACAACAAAAAGAAAGTATTTTACAAGAAAATAAATCTTTAAAAAGAAAATTTGTTGAAAAAGAAAAGGATAATGTTTTTTAAAAGAAAAAGAAAAATGATTCTTTATCTCACCATGCTTTACATGCCACAACTAATGAGATTAAAAATTTGAAAAATAAAATTGATAATTTGAGCTCTAATTTGAGCACATGTGCATTCAATCATTCTAAGTTGGAATCTTTGTTTCAAAAGAAACAAGTTCCTCATGCTCATGCACATCATCATACTCATCATGCTCATGCTTATGGTGCACATCACGATCACAATCACACTCATAAGCATCATGCTAAGGTGTACATTTGTACACATTGTGGCCGCAAAGGCCATCTAGCAAAATATTGTTTTGATAAGAAACCATATTTATATTTTGCTAAATATAATAGATTTTGGGTTCCTTATAACAATGCTAACCCCAAAGGACCCAAGAAAACATGGGTACCAAAACCCCCACCTTTTGATTTTGATGTAGGTGGAGGCTCTCACAAAACGTGAGAGGATTGGTGCCTTGGTAGTGAATGCAATGGATATGATGGACACTCTTATAGATGCATTGCTATCAAGGAAATTTTGGTGGAAAGACCACCATGCATGGAGCTTTGAAGTTGGTAACAATTTCTTAACTCCTATTTTTATATACATGCTTTTACTTATTTCATACATTCATAGCATGTTCATGATTTTGTTTGATTTGTGCTTCATGTGGTATTTACATGCTTAGATGTAGAATATATCAAACTTGTATGTATACATATACAAATAGTGAATTACAATTGACTCTTAAATAATTGAACCTCATGGTCACTTGTATCCACTTTATGCATATGTATAATCTAGTTTTGATAATTCTCATATATACATGTTTTGCCAATTTTTGTGATTTACTTCATGTATATGCATGCTTAATTCAAATCTAATAAATATACATGTATACTCGTGAGTCTCTTGCCTTCATGCAAACATTTAATAGACTCTTTTATTTTTGGGATATGTATGCATATTGTTGAATTTGTATAATTCATACATATACCATGTAAATTTTTTTTGATGATTTGTTTTGATACAAATGATTTTTGTGTGTTGTTAAACAAAAATTTTAGTCATGATTTGATTTGGGCTTCTATGACTATTTTCATGTAGATACTATTTACATAACCTTTGAACACTCTATCTTTAAGAAAATATATATGTTGAGCTTTATGGAATATGAGTGCTTGAACTTTTATGTATTTAGTATTATTCATGAAATACATATGATTTCATATTTATGAAGGATCTTTAACTAGTTTGTCAAAAATCCATTTAAACTAGTTATCTATTCTTCAATTGATGCACATGATCCTATTTTTATGGATAAATTCTTTTGTGATTTCAAAATTTTGATGCTTCATTGTATTGAATATTAGTTTAGATGTTAGTATTTGTCAACACTTGGATTTATACTTGTACACCTTATGGACCACAAATAAATCTATATATGATTGGGTTGAATGCTTATTTGTGCCTATTAGATGTACTAGTATAGCCTTATGTTGATGATCATTACATTCTTAAACTTGTATTCCCATTTGGATTTATGTTATGATCATGTGATTTCATTTCATGTATATGGTTATTTTGCCAAAACATTAAGATATACATGGATATCTCTTGAGTCATTTGCCTTTCATGCAAATCTATATATATGGACTCAATTGTGTTAGAGATATGTATGTATACTTAATGTCTTGTCAAAACATACATATGCTATGTAATATAATTTTGTTGATTTTCATGTATCAAAATTTGTGATGATTTTCGTGTTTTCAAAATTTATGTTATTTTTTAAGGAATATTGAACTTCATTGTCATTTTCATGATGTCATGTTTCACATAACATTAGTACACTCACCTCTTTTAAAAATTATATGGACTTTATGGATTAGAGTGTTTTTAGTGCCTTGTGTTTCATTGATCTTTCATGAAAAACTTTTTAACTTATTCCTTGATGGAAGGATCTCGTACTAGTTCTTAAAACAAGTTCATTTAACTAGTTCGAATTCTTCATATGGCAGATTATATGATGTATACACCTATGCTTACTTTTCAATTGGTATCATTGGTTATTTGCAATTGGTATCAATATGACTTCATGTTGTGTATATCCATATTTTGATTGTATGTATAAATGCCTTCAAATTATATCAATTTCTATTGGTATTATCTTGTCATACATATATGTTATCTATTTGTGCTTATTTTACAAGTGGTATTTCCTTTAAAGCACAAAGATTGTTGATGCTAAGCTTAATTAGATTTCAAATTGGTATTTCATAATAAGCTTATGCATTGTGTTTTGAAATTGGTATCAAAAATTCAAAATTTGTTTATTTTACAATTGATATCTCAAAATGTGTTGTTACTAAGAGAAAGTTAAAATTTTGTTTTGATAAAGAAAAATTCAAAATTTTTGATTTGTATTGTCTATATGCAAGGAGAGCTTAACATCTCTTCCATATGTAGATTCATGTTGAGTATATTATAAATTGAGGAGATTGACAACTCTTCTTTATATGATATACGTGTGTAGGGGGAGCTTCACATCTCCTCTTATGCATGACATATTATACGTTATGTGAATTAGGGCTTGTCATCCCTCTTTCATGTAATGTATATGTGTCGGGAAGCTAACTTAACGTCTTCCTCTTCATGAATTTATATCGCATATAAATTTTATTGATTGCTTTGTATTTTACCCTCCTTGATTTCCTTATTTTTGACAAAAAAAAGGGGGAGAAGAATTTGTTTGATGTATTTTTCTTTGAACCCTTTGTTGATGATTGACAAAAAGGGGGAGAAGAATTTGTGATTTTATATGCATGATTTCATGATTTCCTTACTTAAGGGGGAGAAGTATTTGGTTCCTTGCTTAAGGGGGAGTAAGATTTGTATTTATGCATATATGTTATTTTGCAATTAGGAGCAAAAGATTTGATTTATGATTTGATTTATATGATTGCATCTCCTACATTGCATACATGTCATGTGCTTTTATTGCCATATCTTTTATTTATTTGGTATGCATGAGTTAAGGGGGAGCTTCTTTGAAGCTTTACTTTAATCCATGCATATATAATTTCATGAGTTTTGTCATCATCAAAAAGGGGGAGATTGTTGGCCCAAAGGCCTATCGCCCTAGTTTTGATGATGATCAACTCATGAAATTATATTTACTAATGATCTTGTGCTAATTAGTGACAGATTCATGATCAAGATCTTAGTAGGTGCAAAGCTCAACAAAGGTTAAAAGATCAAGATTTGGAGCTTGCATGTTGTGATCCAAGGAGTTTGGATCAAGCTTGGACCAAGTCAAGATGATGTGAAGCTTCAAGTGAAGACTTCAAGAAGTTGAAGACTTGGGTCTAGGTATAGAATTTGTATTTTTGTTTTTAGTAAAAATGTAAAGGATAGATAGTTGGTGGATTGCTCAAGTTATATCACACACACACACTCTTGATAGAACTCTTGATTTAATTGATTTCATAAAAGATTTTCTTTGAGACAAAATATAAAAACTTTGGGTTTTGGTATTTCTATCATATATATATATCTTTTCAAACCAAAATCTTGATTAGAGCTTTATATCAAAAACATAGATATTTCTTATTGATTGTGTAGTGGATCATATCCATACACACTATGCTTTAAAATGAACTCAAATATCTTGTTTTTGTATTTGATGAAGATTTAGAAAAACAAGTTTGGAAAAACATGTTTTGGAAAAATACATTTTGGTTATTAAGCTAATATTTCCAAGTTACAAAAATAGACCAAAACATCTATAACATGTCTTGATTTTGTGCAAGCATGTTTGTTCTTTCAAGTATATTGGTAAAACTATTTTTGTAGAATTTCTATGTATTTTTAGGATTTTATAAAAGATTTTTAAATCCTATTTTCTGACCTGGAGACTGGCTGACAGGCCAAACCGGTCGACCGGTCCGGTCGACCGATGTGCACAGCCCTGTGCACGTTGTCAGCACAGTGGCCGGTCGACCGGGTCGGTCGACCGACCAAGAGAGCTTTGCTCTCTGGAAATATCAGTCGACCGGGCCGGTCGACCGACAGTTCATTCCAGGTTATCGGTCGACCGAGCCGGTCGACCGGTGGCTGCAACGGTCAGAAAAATGACCGTTGGCCGGTCGACCGGCTGTCGACCGACAGCACTGACAGATTCCCAACGGCTCTATTTTCTGCAGCCTATAAATTGGGATCTTGTCATCTGTTTTGAGGTTAAGATTTTTGAGACTTCTTGAGCAGTTTTTCCCACTCATTTCAGAAGTTTTCTCCACAAAATAGAGTGCTAATACTTCCAATCAAAAGGGAGTTTTTATCAAGAGAGTGTTAAAGTGATTTCTTGTGTTTTCTACCAAAGCTTTCTTTCCTTGATTTCTCACACTACACTTGAGCATCCATAGACATATCTATCCTATAGGAAAGTGTTGTAGTGAGCTTTTGTAATTGGTGATCAAGTGTTAGATCACCAAAGAGATTTCCATTGTATTTTGAGGAAGCGGGCAAGTGTGCTCGTTGTGGTTGGAGTTCGGTTGTGAACTCTTGGTGATTCGAGGTACGGCCTTGGCGAGTCGGTGGACTTGCGTGTGTACGGGACTTGGGAGTCCGAGGGTTTGTAGGTGTACGGCACCGAGGAGAGATCCGGTGGGATCTTGCATAGTGGAAATCCTTCGTGTGTCGAAGGCGGGGATGTAGAGCAAGTGTGCTCGAACCTCGAAACAAACCCTTTGTGTTTGCGATTGCTTACTCTATCCCTCTCTCTCTTTGTCTCTTTTATATCTTGCATTACTTTCATTGTCTTTACTTTACATGCTTGATATTACCTTGTGCTTAAATTGCTATACTTGCTTGGGATTGCTTGATAACACTAGTATTCAACCAAGAGAGCCAACGCGGCACCTCAACCCATTCAAGGGGAATCTAGAGGAGCTTGTCCAGAGCCTCGCAAGGGGAATTCGGCAACACTCTTGAGTTATACATAAGTGTTTAATTAAAAGAAGTTTTATTTGGTCAACTTAGATTTAATTCCGCATTATTTGTTCACAAGTGACCATTAGATTAGCCATCACCTATTCACCCCCCCTCTAGGTGATCTTACAAGTGATGCATCCAAATGATTTTCATGAAGCTCGAAACGCATCCACTCCAAGGTACCACTACTCTCACGTCATGCGAGAGCCCACACCTACATCATAAACATGAGGGGTGGTCTTTGGTACCCATATCTTATTGGGTCCATGGGGGTTAGTACCTTCTCTAACCCAAACAAACTTATTTGCTAAATTTACATCATGTAATCTATCAAAGCAAAATTTAGCAAGGTGGCCCTTACGTCCATAATGTGTACAAGTGTACACATGAGCATACAAGTGATGATGGTGTCCGTGAGGAGCATGTGTATGCCGTGGAGGGTGTGCATGCATAATAGATGGAACTTGTTTCTTTCGAAACAAAGATTCCAAACGTGTATGGCCCACAACACATTGGCTCAAAGTGGAGCCCAAACAATCAACACTCTTCTTAAGCATAGATATATCTTTTCAATTAAAGAAGAGGTGGCACATGCAATAGGTGAAGTGTGTGATACTACCATAGCATGGCAAACATGTGCATCAATATTATTTTGTAAAAAAACATTTTTCTTTAAACAAACATCTAAATCATTTGAAATAGAGATTATTTTATTTTTCAAAGCAACATTCTCTTTTAAAACAAAATCAACTTTTGAAGACAAATTTTCATTTTTCTTCAAAAGAGTTTCACAATCATTTTTAGATTTTAAAACTTTATTTTCTTTTAGTGCAAGATCAAGTTGAGACCTTAATGAATCCCTTTCATTAGAAATCTCCACCTTCTCTTGCAAAACCATATTAAGTCTAGAAAACAAATCTTTATTATCATTGTTAAGGCCTAGACTTTTCTTTTTCAAAATCTTATATTTTTCAATCAATTTTTCACACACAATACATAGTTCTTCATTCAAAGTATGGGCATCAACATAATCATTTGAAGAACTAGCATCATCATCATCATCTAAGTGGGTTTCCGAGTGTACCTCAAGGGAGTCATTCCCTTGGACCGTATAGCATTGTTGTGGCTCGAATTCTCCACTAGATTCCTCTTCTTGTTGGATTAGCATTTGAAGCTCGGAGGTGGTGGTGGTTGTCAACTTGTTCCACACTGCAAAGGCGGAATCAAGATTAGAAACATGCATAAGATATTCTTTTGAAAGCGTGCTTCTAATGGCCTCAAGGGCTTGTGCATTGGCCCCTATATGCTTGCTATCACTAAGGTAGGATTCCTTGGTAATGGCAAGGTGAACCTTATATCCTAGGGTTTGTAAATAAATGGACATCTTAGTCTTCCAAACAATGATGTTGGAAGGGTCAAACATAGGTGGGGTCATGAAGTCCATGGGTCCAAACTATATGTGTGCAAACAAGCAAATGCAAATGATAGATTAGCAAATAAGGATCTCACTCCTAGGATGTTAAGCCTAAGTATCAGGAGCGTAGGCTCTGATACCAATTGTAAATCACCTAGAGGGGGGTGAATAGGTGATAATGCTAATCTAGAAACTAAATGCGGAAGCTAAAACAATTTTGCAATCACACTTAATACAACCAACAAGTGTAGCCGAATTCCCCGTGAAGGGCTCTGGACTAACTCCTCTTGATTCCCCTAGATAAGGGTTAAGGTGCTATATGAAGCTCTTGTGGTTAAGTACAAGTGAGGCACACACACAAGCAAGCCAAGCATATAAAGATGAACAATATGAAATAATGCAAGGCACAAATGCAAGTAATAAGATATGAATGAATGAATGATGCTTTGCACAAATAAAAGAGAGAGTTAGAGAGACAATGGATCAAACGCAAACACAAAGATATGTTCCGAGATTCGAGCCCCTAGCTCTACGTCCCCGCCTTCACCGAGAAGGATTTCTAATCCACTATCCTGTCCACCGAGGACTCCCACTGAGGGAACCTTCACCGAGAAGGATTTTACAATAAGGGAGTACCGAACTCCTCTCTCAAACACCGCCTCACAACCGAGGGGTAGGCCCGTAGCCAAACAACAACCAACGCCTCTACCAAAGAGGGTTACAACCAATCTCCACCTCACAATAGAGGGAGCAAACCACAAGCCTCAACCTCTACCAAAGAGGGAGCAAACCAATCACCCGATCAACCTCTACCAAAGAGGGATACAACAAAAGCAAGGGTGTTTACAACTTGGAGGCTCAATCAACCTCAAACCATCTCTTTTCCACAAAACAAAGATCCTAATAGATTAGGATAGAGGATATAGCTCAAGTGTGAAAAAACTAGAGTTTAGAAAACAAAAACTCAAAGAAAAATACTTGGGAAAACTCTTGTAAAAGATAGAAATGAAGAACAATACAAATCTCCCAATTTTCTATTTTCTTTGATTTTTTCAAAAACTCTAAAACAAATAAGATTGATCTTTTGAAGCTCTAAAACCTTTTGAAAACTTGTTTAAAACACCAAGAAAGGAGAGAAATTTTAGCTCTTGAAATCTTAGCCAAAACCCCCAAGAAATGGGGTATTTATAGCCCAAACAAAAAACTAGCCGTTAGGCTGAACTGTCAGCCTGATAGGCCTGCGGTCGACCGGCCGGTCGACCGCCAACGGTCAAAAATATGACCGTTGGAGCAATCCGATCGACTGCCCGGTCGATCGCCCAGATACAGAGAGCAGAGCTCTCTGGTCCGGTCGACCGGTCGGTTGGCCGGCCCACTGTGCTGCCAGACGTGCACAGCTCTGTGCACGTCGGTCGACCGTACGGTCGACTGGCCCTTGGTTCGGTCGACCGTACGATCGACCGACCTGGCCTATCAGCCAAAGTCTGGATCAGAAACTGGGTCAGAAAAATAGTTAAACATATTTCTAAAAATTCTTTTAAGTCTTGTAAAAGTCTCCAAAAATAGTTTTAACATTTTGCATTGATATATAATCATGTGATAAAAATTTCAACTCAAATATCAAGCAAGTTAGACTATTTTTGTGTCTAATCATTTTTACCAAAAACCAAAACTTGTATTTTATCAAACTTGACTTTTTCAATACATGAATAGGAAAGTCAAAATAAGTTTGTTTAAAAGTTAAGCATGCATGTATAGAATGAATCTACTATACATAAACCAATTAAACTTGTTTTGATCAATCTATTCATGAAATAAATATCGGTTAAACTAAAAACTGAAAAACCATAAAACGTGTGTGTTGTGCACTTGAGCATATCAACTATTCTTATCTTTACACATGGATCTAAAACACACTAAACTAAAATTAGGATACCTAAGTCTTCTTGATGATCTTCATCTTCAAGTCGACTCGATCCAAAACGTGATCCACGAGCTAGGCTATGTATGATCTTGATACTTGGGCCCTGGAATCACCATGTGAAAGCTTCCAAACTCCTCTTTTTGAAGCAATCACCAACTAATATCTTGATTAATGATCTGAAACTAAAATCACAAGATTATTAGTACACATAACTACATGAGTTAATCATCATCAAAACTAGAGAGGAAGGCCTCCGGGCCAACAAATCTGTGTATTCGATCAGCTGCAACTGATCAGATTTCAAGTAGTCTTCTTTAGATATCGCATTACCTTCTTGACAGTCTTTCAGTGATTAATCCTCAAATAGATCAAGTATCTGCCAAGTTGCTCGGTATATGCTATGCTTGGACGAGTACAAACTTGAGTATTTATCAAACTTTCAACTGTCGATGCATATAGAATGTCTTTCATTTGCTTTTTCCATAGGTAATTTTTGGGACATTAGAGTAGACTCAACTTATCTCCTCTAAAGCAATTCTTTATGTCACATCTATCTAGCACCTTATCGGTATAGGCCTTTTGTGATAAACTTAATATTTCACGTGTCCTATTACGTTGAATTTGAATGCCTATCATAAAAGAAACGTCTCCAAGTTCTTTCATCTCATGTAAATGAAAACTTCTAGTCTCAAGTAAAAGAGTCATATCGTTACTTGCTAGTAGAATGTTATCCACATATAGCACAAGAAATATAAGTCTACTCTCTATAAATTTATGATAAATGCATTGATCATCTACATTCTCTTTAAAACCAAAATCGAATATTACTTGATCAAATTTCAAATACCATTGAGAGGATGCTTGCTTTAAAGCATAAATGGTTTCTATAATTTGCAAATCAAATATTACGAACCTTTGGCTTCAAAATTGTCTGGTTGCACCATATAGATTTCTTCCTCAATGTCACCATTAAGGAAGGCAGTCTTGATATCTATTTAGTGTAACTCCAGGTTGAAATGGACCACTAGTGCCATGATAATTCTAAAAGAACCCTTCATGAAAACTGAGGAGAAAGTCTTCTTATAGTAAATGCGCTCTGTTTGAGTGAATCCCTTTGTGACAAGACGTGTCTTATACCTTTTGACATTGCCTTTCGAATCCCGCTTGGTTTTAAATACTCATTTACAATCTATCGGTTTCTTTCCTTTAGGCAACTCTACTAAATCCCAAACATCATTGTCCTTCATAGATTTTAACTCATCTTTCATTGTATTTGACCACTTAATTGAGTGAATACTGAGTTTGACCTCATTCAAGGATGTGTGATCATCTTCTAGCCCTATATCAAACTCATGCTCTTGGAGATAAACTATATAATCATTTGCAATAGCTGATCTTCTCTCCCTAGTTGATCTCTTAGGCACTTGTGGTTAAGAATTTTAGGTTCTACCTCATCAGCATAATTTATTTCAGGATGAATTGTATATGTACCTTATAAGGGTACAACTGTATTTTCATGTTGAAGTGAAACAACTATTTCTTCATTTTTGAATAGTTGTCATGAGTATAATAATTTATTCTTTCTTAAATGTGAAATTCTTATATAGTTGACTCCCACTATTCTGAATATCCTAAAAAAAATTTAGCGTTATGCGTCTTCATGTTCTTAGTGGAGGGACAATAAAACCTAAAGCCTCTATACCTCTCAAAATACTCAACGAATAAACAACTAAATGTCCTTGAGTCTATCTTCTTCTCATATCGTATATATGGTCGAGCTTCAGCTGGATAACCCCAAATATGTAGATGCCTAATACTGAGAGAATTTTAGTTCAGAACTTGTATTAGAGTTTAGTTACTGTTTGCTAGGTACTCTATTAAGGAGGTGACAACCGTCTTTAAGGTTGCATTCCATAATGACTCTGGTAGAGTAGTGTGAGCTATCATACTCCTAACTATGTCCTTTAGTATGCGGTTTCGTCTCTTAGCAACACCATTTTGACGAGGTATCTCTGGCATGATGTACTGGGCTACAATACCATATTCTTCCAGAAAATTAGCAAAAGACCTGGACATCTACCTGATCTGTCATATCTGCTATAGTACTCACCACCACGGTCAGATCTAACGGCTTTAATCTTTCTATTCTGTTAATTTTCAGCTTCAGCTTTATAGATTTTGAACATATCTAGTAATTAAGATTTCTCATGAATCAAGTATAGGTACTCATAACGAGAGTAATCATCTGTAAAAGTGATGGATTATCTGTGGATATTCCAAGAAGCTATAGGGCATGTGGGCTGTCCAAAAATCACTAAGCACAAGTCATCAGATGCGAACCTCACTTCAACGCGAAGGTTGCGTTTCAACTAAAATGCAGACCTCCCATCCCAAGAAGCATGAAGACTTCAGACGCAAGTCTGAGTAAACCCGCGTTCAACGCGAGTCTGAGTAACTCTGTGTCCCATTTCAAGCGCGGGTCTGAGCAACTTGGCGCCCCACATCAGACGCGAGTCTGAGGAACCCTGCGTCTCACTTCAAACATGAGTCTGAGCAACTTCGCGTTCTGAGATGCCCGAGTCTACAACAAGCAATGTGAGATCCGCGTCCAACGCGAGACCCGCGTTTCTATTGTAACAGACCCTCATTACTGGGCCAATTAACTCCCTACGTAATGGGAGAGTTAATCCCCATTATGGAGGGATTTTAAGGGACAATCATACCCCTATGACTCCATATAAATAACTTGAGTAGCTATGAAGGGAAGAGGTTTTTGGTTGGAGCAGAGAGGAATGTAGTATCGAACGATGTCATTCTGGCTCGTTTACTCATTGGCACTCTTAAAGGAGTCGCCTTTGAATGGTTCATGAAACTTCCTGCCGGCTCAATTAAAGCATGTACCAACCTCGAGAAGGTTATTTCTGGTTCGATTCTTTAAAGACAATTCAGAGATTTCAGTACTGACTCTCCTTGCAGCCAAGTAGAAGAAAGAAGAGTCTATCAAAATCTTCGTCGAGAGATTTCGGAGCATGGCACTTTGTTGTCCTAGCGGCATGACCTAGTCAATACTGGTTGAGACGTGCCATCATATTCTGCAAACTTCCTACTCGCTCAAATGAAAGTGGTGAAATATTGCACTTGGAAGCAGCTGGTGCTACAAGGCGAACAGGCAGAAGAGATCATCGCCATGGTCAGGGCTGAAGAGAAAGATAACAAACTGAGAACCGACAAGTCAACACGACACCAGAGTCATCTTCTTAACCGAGAAGAAGAGATACTCTGGCAACGAAAGTCAAATCACCTTCAAAGATCCAATCATTCAAAGGAGGAATGGCTCCCGGCCAACCACGTACTAACAAATCTTATTCTTTCAAGGATGAGCACGGGATATCTCTGTTCAAGTTACTCCAAAAGTGTAACAGACTCAAACTTCTAAAGATCAGACGCCCTGAAGAGGTGGGGAGACTGATGATCTCAACTACTGTTTATATCACAGGATGGTGGGACACCCTACCAAGAACTGCTACATCTTTAAAGATGTCCTTTAGGCTCTGATCGATGCAGAGGTATTAAAGCTTCGTCCAGAACAAAAGAAGGTGAAGTATGCACATGTCTATATATTGAACTTTTACTCTCTAAGAATTTAACAGTATAAGGATTTATTTCTCTTCTAATTTTCTTATTTAGATTTTCTTCTATATAATTTTGGGTACTAGTAGGATCATCTTCTTGAAAACTTTCTGATGTTTCCAATACTCTCTTACTTTTACATTGCATTAAGGCCATTTTTCAAATATTATTAGTTTACCTACTAAGTTTTTTCTCGATTGAGTAGTAGTTATATTCTTATTTTCTAATTCTAAGGATTTTAATTTCTGATCTAAGTCTTTAACTTTTTTATTTAAATTAATAGTTAATTCTATTAACAAGTTAAGCTGACTTTGATATATTTGATTTTAGTCTGCGGTAAATTTATGATCACTAAATCTAGTTTTACTATTTGGATATTTTTTGACACAACTTTTAATGCTTTAATATAATCTTTGTCAGTATTGCTCATTCAAAAACATATGCTAATATTTTATCTAAATTATCTTTTAATTCTTTTTGTATTTCTTTAACAAGTTTTCCTTCTTCAGACTGAGCAGCTCGTCATCAGACTTACAAAAATCATAAATTTTTTTTTTTAACAAGTGACACTCTCTCACACAGAATTCTTTTCTTTGTGATCTTGTGTCTTCTTTTCTTTTTGTTCTTGTATTATTTTTTCAGTTTGATAATCCGTATTAATTCTGTCACTGATTTCTCCTTCTATTTTATTAATTTAGTTATCTATTGTAATAGAATCTATTGATAACTCAGCCTTAGAAGCATATTTTAAGTAATTGGAAGTGTATTCATCTAATAATCTGATGTCACATAGTTTTATTTTACTTAATTTGGTACCATAATTTGTTCTTTCTTCAAGTTTTTTATTTCCTAAATTATTTCCAAACAAGAATGCATTTACTAATGATACAATTTCATTATGGTTGGTTCCTTTTTTAGACTTTCTATTTTCTTGGTTTGTGTTTCTTCAGTTAGATCTATAAGATTAGGGAATTCTTTAAATAGTTATATAGATCTTCCTCATTTATTTCGTATATATATAGATATATTATGATGATAATTCTTTTTTCCATTTTCTACACGACTATATCAGTCATCTAATGGTACATCATCTATATCTAAGAAAGGATGTATATTGTCTGTTGAACTAGTTTTTAGTCTTATATTATTCTTTCTCTGTCTTTCTACGTATGATATTTCTTGTTCTTCTATATTACTTAGATGCTTCATCGTCATTATTTGCATTTATATCAATTTCTATGTTGTGATCATTATAAGTACACCTGTTATGTCACTATTAGTTTCTTCATTTTCTTCTTCTAGTGACCTATTTAATTGGTTATCTTTTTCAAAAAAATTTAATGGATCAGATTCTATGTTTTTAATATAATCTAATGTATCTATTTTTAATCTAGATAACTCTTCTAATATCTCAGATACTGCTTCTTCATCTGATGTTTTAGAAATATTTTCTAATTTATTAATTTCATAATATATTGGGTTTATATTTTTATTTATTAATTTTTCAAGATTTTCATGACTTAATTTGCTAATAAATTCTAATTTTTTATTATAAGTTTCTATTCTAGAAAATTTTTGTTGAACTCTATTCTTAGGTCTTTTGCCCCTATAGATATCTTTCAAAATTTTCTCTATTGTAGATTTTTCTTTTTCATAGAATATAAAACTATCCAATGGTTGTTCTTCTGATTTATCAATTAATCCAAACAATATTGAGGTTTATTTCTGGTGTAAGCATATTTATTTCTATGGATTCATTAGGATCAGCAGTAGAAGTAGCAAAAAAGGTTAGAATGGAATTATGTAAAGAATATTAGTTAAGTAAAATAGTAAAAAGAATAATACAAGATAAAACTAATTTAGGAAAACTGTGCAAAAATAATATCAAATTAGAACCAGAAGACTTCCGATGCAAAACTTTTAAAAAATTAACTAAAAGAAGGGGCAAAAATAGATTTAAAATAAATAAAAGAAAGCAAATACATAAAAAAAGGTAAAAAGTACTATAAAAAGAGATAAAAAAAGATAAACCATATAAAAAATAGATAAAAAAGAAGTGCGATGAAGAATGTAATTGCTACTTGTGTGGTGAAAAAGGCCATAAAAAGCCAAACTGTCCAAAGTTAAAGAAACCAGTAAACATAATAGAATTACAATAGCTAGACTTAGAATCTACTTATTCATCAGACACTGACTCAATATATAGTATAGAAGAATTAGATTAAGAAGATAGTGATAGTGATATTAATAACGATAACAACAAAAAAACATGAGATTGTAATATAATAACTATCAGAAATACAAGTTTAAAAGATTGTATGATAATAAAAACTTAATTCATACTAGATAAATATGAGCATGTAATTGTTAATGCACTAATAGATACTGGAGCACAAAAGTCTATAATTTCTTATAACTTAATTCCAGAAAAGTATTGGACAAAATTAGAGAGGACAATAACACAATAAACATTTGCTAAAACGTCCCATCCGGTAGAATATTGTATAAAAAATATACCAATAATTATACAAAATATTATATTTAATTTACTAGAAGCTATCATCATACCATTTTTGATCATATGACCAATGACTGTTTATTAGGAATAGATTTTTTACTAAGTATATGAGGCTTTCAATTATTAAATAATTAAATTATTTTTTTCAGCATACAGCTAATCAGAGTTTGCATGCCGAGCGTGGTGGACAACTTATAAATTCAACAAAACCAATAAAAAATTCTTGAACAATTAATAAAGCAAGCTACTAATAAGAATATACTAGGTGAAAATCCTTAAGAACATTGGGAAAGAAATAAGTTATTAGCTAAATTAGAAATAATAAATCATGATATTACTATTACAACTGCTAATATTAAACATAGTTCGTTAGATGTACAAGATTTTCAGTATCATATAAATAAACTACTTAACCTACAAATTATTAGAAAATCAGCAAGTAGACATAAAAGTGCCGCCTTTATGGTTAGAAATCATGCGAAAGTAAAAAGAAGAGAGTCAGGAATGATAATCAATTACAAAAGACTAAATGACAACACCATAGATGACAGTTATCAGATACCAGATAAAGATATGTTATTAAATAAGATAAATGAATTCAGAATATAAGTAAGTTTGTTTGTAAAAGTGATTTTTGGCAGATTAGAATGCACTCAGACAGTATAGAATGGACAGCATTTAGCACACCATTATGAATGGTTAGTTATGCCATTTGGAATAAAAAATGTACCATCAATATTTCAAAGAAAAATGGATAACATATTTAATAAATACTATGATTTCACTTGTGTACATATAGATGATGTCTTAGTATTTTTGAAAACCGTAAAAGAACATAAAAATATTTAACATTAGTATTCAAAGAATTCATAAAAGAAGGTATAATCATTAGCAAGAAGAAAATACTAATAGAACAAAAAAATAGAATTTTTAGATTTAGAAATAAAAGAAAATGGTATTGTAGGATTACAAAACCATATAGCCACAAAGCTATTAAAATTTCCTGATAAATTAGAAGATACTAAACTATTACAACAATTTCTAGAGCTACTAAACTATTCTAGACATTTCTTTCCTTATCTAAGTAAGTTCACACAACTGTTATACAATAAATTAAAGAAAAATGGTCAAAAATATTTTAATAATAAAGACGTAAAGGTTATACAAAAACTAAAAGATAATAAATAAATTACCAAAATTAACCTTACTATTAACTGAATCTACTAAAATTGTACAAACAGTTGCCTCAGAAAATGCTTAGGGAGCAGTATTGTTACAAGAGTCTGATAATAAAAGAACAATATGTAGATATAGTAGTGGAACATTTAAAGTTAAAATAGTAAATACTTTAGATGCAGAAATTCAGGCTATTATAGAAGCAATAGATAAATTTAGGATATTCTTAGACAAAGAATTTACCATAAAAACAGATAGCAAAAATATAGTAAAACATGTAAACAAAAATATCTTTAAAATATCCACTGCTAAGTTAGGTCATAGAAGATGATTAAATTTCGTAAACCAAATAATAGGTAATGGATATAAACTAATTTTTAAACATATTAAAGGTAGTGACAATATTTTTGCAAATTTCCTATCCAAAGAATCAATACTGTAATTTGCTGTCTATCTATATTTCATCTTTTCTAGCAGGTATTAGAAGTACTTCAAAATATTCTTATCAAGAATCATATAAGTGCCAATAGTGATCGATCATCAATAGTGTAAAAATGCATCTTATATTGCGGAGTCAATATCCTTGCCATTAATAGCATATAAAGAGCATATTGAGTCAATAATCAATAGCATCAATAGTTGTGTTGCATAAAATATCATATCATTGCATCTACCATAAGGTAACTTATTTATCACGAATAGTTACTTCATCAAAAGAAAGTTGCTCTTGCTTGCAATAGAAAAAAGCCAACATCATCAATAGCAATCAGTAATCAAATCATGGTTTTAGGATAAGTACTCCTATTGAGCATTACCAATAAAAGCTTGTTGATAGTCTATTCATCAACACTGCGGCTAGAAATAGACAATTCATAGTATTCTTGCATAATATCTGCTACTACTTTACACTGTTTAATAATAATATTAAGAATATTTCTCATTACTAATCATTATAAAATTTTAAATGAAAAATATCAAAAATTTTGTATGTTTTTAAAATTTAAAGAAATTATGAATAAATTAAATTTTGCTACTAATCCTTTTCTTAGAATATCATCAACAAGATTACTATCTGCTCTACCAATCGAAATTGAAACATCTATTCGACAGATGGTAACAGAAACGCCCGTAGTTAATTTTCTAAAAATACAACATTATTTATGGTCAAAAGAAAATGATAAATCCTTTTGCATATGAGGCATATATAAATTGGGAGTTATTTTAAATACTTTGACTCCTTTGAAATAGAAGGAATTTCTAATAGAATTACTATTTCTTATCTTATTGATAATGGTCTCCTTGAATATTTAATAATCAAATGAATAGATAATTATCTAATAGAAAATATTAATCTCCCTAGAAAACTCTTATATTGTATAAAATATATGTTAAGAAAATACGAAGAAAATTGGATCCAATTTGTCCAGAGTGGATTAATGAGGGTGAACGACTTCCAGTTTACTCTGTGAATTTCATCCATAATAATTTTGCTGGAGATGCGAGATATTCTCTGGGGTATCCTCTTAAAGAGATTTACCCTGATACACATCCAATTACTACCTCAGATGAAATGACAGTGGCGAAGATGAAGTTAATCAAAAAAATAAGGGATTCTTGCAGTGATCTATTTATCCTCAATTGCCAAAGTCTTTACCATGAAGTCAGAACTGAAGAAGCATTTGAAGTACCAAGGCTTATGCAAATGTCCGAAGAATGTGAACAAGTCCTACAATAAATGGACAATGGAGACGGATTAACCAAACAAATGATAGCTGAATTGAAGAAAGTCTAATAACTCAAAACATTTCATCTGATTCAGTTATAGAACATAATATTCAGAATGCCTTGGAAGAATAATGACCATCCTTCAAATACTATAAAGAGATTTCCAAAGACACATGGAGCCAACTGACAAAATGAAGTGATGGAAGTCATCTTAGATACCCTTTAGTTAGAGACAGCTAGAGGATTCTTATCTTTATTTGGTTGATCCTCGAGGAGCCGTTGTTTTCCATTGATTTTTGCAAAGGGGAAAACTTATAAAAAAGTGTCGAGGAGCTAAATTACAAGTAATTGAAAAGAAAATTATAGGCAAATCTCCTCTAAGATTTCTGGAAAAATGTGCCGGTAGGAATCTGATCAGCGCGCGACCACTTTATCTCTTTGAGATGCAATCGATCAGATGATCGAACTGCCTCCGCTTGGGAATTCCTCCTCGCCTGGTTCCAAAAGTTCCTTGAGAGAGAGAGGAAGATCTTAGGGTATTAGCACCCTGAATTTATCCTTGTAGGATTAGAGAAGTAATTCTCTGAATTCTTGAAAGTGAGAGAGTAGATCTCTAATTTTCTTTCTATCCTGGCCTGTTTCTCCTCTCTCCCTTGTGCGTGCCTCTGGTAGGCCATTTATAGGGAGAACAGGGGTATAATCACCCTGAAAATTTGAAAACAGATTGAGTCAATCTGTTTTGTATCTGGAAAGTAGCCTTGCCGCGAGGCTAGAATTAGCTTCTGCGAAGCTAGGAATAGTATGTGGCGCCAATCCCTTGATTCGCTCCGCTAAATGAGGGATACTCTCCTGATCCTCTCTAGTTAATTGAGAGATCTCCCCTGATCTTCTTACTTGATCGGGAGAGTCAAAAGATCATGGCAGGCAACTGCTAAATTTGATTTCAATCAACGTGATCTCATCTGGAGATTTGATTTCATCTGAAAATTTGATTAGTCAAGATGACTATAAAGGACTCGCAGCAGAGTCATTGTGTTGAGCTCATAGCGGAGCTGGGAGAAGCTTCTGCCGAAGCTAGAAGAAAGCTCTCAGCGGAGCTAGATAAAACTTGTGGCGAAGCTACCAGTCAACCTTTTGCGCGGCTGCGTGAAACTTCGAGCGAAGCTAAATTTTTGCGGAGTTAACTTAGCATTTCCAGGCAAAGCTGTAAGTTAGCTCGCAGTGAGGCTAAGAAGGAGCTTCCTGCGATGCTAAGCAACTTTGGTTTCTCATGCGAGACTTATCCTGTGGGTTCGTGTGAGACTAAGTGTTGAGCTATGTCTCTGGACCTGCTTGGGCCTTCTCACGAGCTTTTAAGGACGATATTGGCTTACTGTCTGCTTCACTGGATCAGTAGAGTCCAAGTTACTGATTCGTCTCTTTGAGATGGGTGAAGAACTGGCCGTCGGCTTGTCTGCCACTTGTCTTTTATAGATGTCAACAAGTTAAACATTGTTCAGATTAGTTAGGAATCTTGTCTTTTTAGAGTGCAACAAGACCCTCTCCAAAATTTTCGTGAATCTGAAATGGAATGGTTCATATTTTGAAATACTTTGAACTGCTTTGATGGTGTGTGGGTATGAACATCGCCTTTGAGGTTGAGTTTAACTTCGTCTTTAGCCCCACTTTCAAGCTAGAATAGGTTCGCCAAGGAATTGTTTCCGCTTCCATGTAGCTTCGCTCTTTTGGGTAGCCTCGCGCTTATGGGTAGCCTTGCGCTTGGGTCTTCCGGGTGTGGCTTCACTTCAGATCGGGCTGGAACGGCGTTTCTTTCCTGAGGTTAACTACTTTTTGCAATTTGCGAGAAGGGTTGCTCCCTTTTTCGACATTAGAATAACCTCTCTTGCATTAACGAGGGAGATTATTCCTTTTTCTGAAGTTCAAATAACTTCGTGTGCATTCCCAAGGGAGACTATTCCCTTTCTCAAGGCCAAGCACTTGCATGCCTTAAATTCGCCCGCGCCTCCAAGCTTGAAGTAGCGGCAGCGTGGTCAGGTCATGAGGCCTATAAATAGGACACTTGTAGTCCTCTTCAAAGAAACATAATTTTCTCTTTCTGAAAGTCTATTTATAACATCTCCTCGTTGTCCAGGAAAAGAGATTCAGATTTCTGAAACAGTGGGGACGCCCACTCCTGTTGTTAACTGGCCAAGAGCTAGTGAGTCTCGGCCGTCCATTGATTTTCATGGAGTTTATCTCCCTTAGCTTTACCAGCTATCTTAGGGATTAAATTCCCTTGGTCTTTGCATTCGGCTGACTTTCAGAAAAGGGTTTCGGCCCTATTTTTCAGCTTCTCGCCGAAGCTAGCATTCTTGCTCTTTCCATGCAGGGTCGCTGCCTTTATCTGTCTGCCTGTTAAGTCTGCCATATAGGCAAGGCTTTGGACTTGGTTCTTTTAAGGTTCAGCCAGTTTTGCCATATAGGCGAGGCTAGGACTTGGTCTTTTTTGAGGCTTCTCCAGCCTAACTGCCTTGGGAGGGGCTAAGACTTGGCTTATGCTAAGCTAGTCTATCATTACTGTGCAAGCGAGGCTATCCTCTACTTAGCTGAAATCCGTCTTCAAGGCACAACTAGATAGCTTCGCCCAAAAAATTTTGACTTAGCATTCCACCCTCTTTTTGATTTGATGCTAACTTGTTTTCTGTTTGCATTGCAGTGAAGTATGCTCCCCATTCCTTCATTTTGATGAAAGAGACCAAAAACTTGCCCCTTGATTTTCAAGTTAAAACTTTGATCATAAGCAGGAGGAACATACTGGAGCAGCAGATGCGCGTTCCAAGAAGAGGCTGGCAGTCGCTTATCCGAGATTATCCACTTCGGGAAGGGGCTGCTAGTTGCTTATCTGAGATGATCCACTTCGGGAAGGCGGACGTCACCAGTAAAGTCTTGAATCCTTCCTTTGCCAATTTTATTTAAGGAAGATCCTAATTTCTGGTGGCAACCAGTCCTTTGCCAATTTTGATCCAGCTCCCAATCTCTTGCCAATTTTAATCAAAGAAGATCCAGCTTTTTGATGGCAAAATCTGCCATTAAGCGAAGGATTACGGCCTTGTGCAGGAGGAAGGCCTTTCGTGTCTAGTTGGTTTGGCTTATCACCTTGGAAGTAGATAGAATAACTTGTATACCTTTGGAGCAAAGATTCTGTTGTATGAAAGACAATCTTGATGTAGCATCAATGTATCTTCCCTTTTGAATCAGTAAAAATATTTATTTTTCCCTTGTCTACTTTGTTTCCCTCCTTTTTGATTCGAGAACACCTGAAGTGGACTAGCTTAGGTAAGTCTTTTCCTTAGGAGGAAATGAAAGTTCTTAGCGGAGCTAAGCTTCCAACGAAGTTGAAGACAGATTTTCAACTAAGTCAGGAACAAGTTTCTGGCGAAGCTAGCACTGAATTTCCGCAAAGCTAGAGATGTGCTCTTAGATGAGCTAAGGCATGTTTCTCAGTGAAGCTACTCAAGAGTCGCGCGCGGTCAATGCTAAACTCACAGCGGAGTTAGCCCTTGGCGGGGCTGGCAGTCTGGCTTCTCGGTAAGGTGCTTACGCGCCGTTTCAAATTGATTTGAAACGACCTCGTGCGCTCCTTTTGAGGAGTCGAAATTAAGACGTTTTATGTCTATAAAAGCCTGATTGGGCTGAAAGAGAGAGAATCACTTCTCTTTGAATTTTCAGAGAAACAAATCTCTTTTTCCTTCTTCTCTTTTGTTAAGATTTTCTAAACTTTTTAGCTCTTCTATGGCTCCTAAAAGACAAGCAGGCAAAGAGGCTACAACCTCTGTGATGGAGGGGCCTTCTCCTCCTCTAGTCATCGAACGCCCCATTGCGGGTAAGGATTTTTTTCCCTTTTATTCAGAGATTTTCATCTCTTTTCGACGCCAATTTTTGGCTATTTCATGATGAACCTGGAGTAATTTGTCATGCTCCAGTGATGTCAGGGAGTCACTTTCCCTTAATTCAAATCCACCGAATTTTTAAGGGATTTAATTTCCCTTCAATTTTGTAAACTAAAATTTAGAAATCGAATGGTCTCTTCTCTAAGCTTCTATGTGAAGTTAACCCTTAGAACTGTCCACGTTCCATCACATGACAGGACACGAAGCTAGCTCTTAAAGCGTAGCTGGGAAAAGGACCTTAAAGACCTTTGAACAGTTTTAGGCACAAGTGCCTTCCAGCAAAGTTAGCCCTTAGGGGCTTCTTTGCATTCTATTCAGTGACAGAACGCGAAACTAAGCTTTTGGAGTGAAGTTAACACTTGGTTATTTTTTACATTCTGCCTTCGTGCAGAGTGCGAAGCTAAGCTGCAGAGTGCGAAGCTGAGCTTCAGGACGAAACTAATGCTAGGCTAGCTTCGCTCGGAGAGCGAAACTATGTCTTAGCAAAATTTTTTTTGCTTTAGCTTTCTTTTCTTTGGCAGATGAACTAATATATTTTCTTCTTGTTTTTGCAGTGCATTATACCCCGGGTCCTTTGAACAGTCTCTTCGGAACAGTCAGGGGACTGGATGGCAATGTTAGCCTGCAATTCCAGGGGCAAGCCTCATTATTCAGTGAGCGAAGTGCTCCCGGTAAGGATGCCTTTATCTACGCCAGAGTTCAGCGTACTATGAGGAGCATCTTAACTACTGCTCCCCTCGAGGATTATGACTGGAAAATCTATCGAAAACCCGGCTTTATGTTCAGGGATGTAGCGCCAAATACCGATCATCAGCTGTTGGCTGGAGAAGGGCAGTGAATTTTCAATCTGGATGGCGAGAAGTATTATCTCCCATCTAGCAAGCGTCATTTTCCATTGTCTTTCTTCCAATGCGTGACGAGGGTTCGGAAGATGAAGTGGCAAGTGACTCAGACTACGGACTCCGTCCACGTGGGGAAATTGATAGTTCCTTCTCCCGGTTATACAAGGGCGGGTCCTCCTCGCTGCGTATTGGGTCTCCACCCTGGGAACGTTCTCCCAGACATCCCAGTGGGGGAAAATCCCGTCGTGGCTCAGACTTTTGAAAACCAATTCTTCAAGGCTCGTGGTAATTATCCAGCCACTGATTTCAGGACCCCTGTGTGGATTCATCCCCCTAAGGCCTGGTGGAGGGACTTGACATTATATGTCTTGACCCATTTTGAAGAGGATCTGGAGAGATTGGGACTCTACGAGGCTATCAGGGCAACCTGTTACGGCATTCAGATGAGCGTAGCGAACTTCTACGCCATCTTTTAGTTATACTGTCTAACTACAGGGACTTTCTTCACCCCTGTAGACGAATTGGGCATGGCTTTGCACGAGATGTGGGAAGTCTCTGCCCTGCCTTTGGGATCTCTCCCATATGAAGAATATTTCCCGTGCGAGGCAGAGTTGCACTTCTGGAGAAACAGGAGCCTGCCTTATTTGAGACTTACCGGGAGTTAATGTGCCACCTTTACATTTGCTCGAGTATGCATGGGAGCCATAAGGGAGCTTCATGCAGTTCGAAGAGCTGGGGGAATTATTTGTTCCCCAACCTGGAAGTTGCTCTTGAAGCAGCTCACTGCAGGGTTGCAGACGGGGACATTTTTCGAAGGATGCAAGAACACTCCCAAGGGGAAATGATTTTGGAAGAAGACGATGGACCCTATGAGAAAGGTGAAATTCTCTGGAGTTTTCATCACCAGGCTCGTTAACCAATGTCCCAGAGGGCACTTTTGGCCGGGTTTTTATCGGTTTGGCTGAAGAGATGCGTGATGCCATCTTCTTCTGGCAACGTCATTCTTTCGACCGTCTTATTACTGGCTGTTCGTCTAGTCCACGGTCGTTCCCTTAGACTTCTCCCGGCAATAGTATGCTGTATTGAGCGGGGCCTTCGTTCGTTGATGGAGGCTTTCTGTAGGCCACCAACGACGAAGAGGGGAAAAGGCACCATCCGACCTTGCGACCGACCAAATCCCAGGATCAGTTTGCCATGCACCTATTTAATGGCATGGTTCGCCCTTCACTGCCCTTCTATTATCCAAACTGGTGAGGAGCCTCCAAAAGGTGTCGGAATGGCGCTTCTTCGTGCTGGCTTTGTGCCCTATCCCTCTAGTGAGAGGTTGATTGGTGTTTGGCTTTGTGCCCATCCCTCAAGTGTGAGGTGAAAGATTTGTGGTGGCTTTGTGCCTAGCCTCTAACTGTAGAGGTTGTGTTTGTAATTGAGAGAGGAGTTGTGTACTCCCGGTTGTATTGCCCCAAATCCTCAGTGGAGGTTCCCTGTGTGGGAGTCCTGTGTGGACAAGTTAGTGAAAATCCTTCTGTGTGAAGGCGGGGACGTAGAGCTGGGTGCTCGAACCTCGAAACAAATCTTGGTGTTTGCGTTTGATCCATTGACTCTAACTCTCTCTTTTTTTTATATTGTGCCTTGCATCATTTCATATTGCTCATTCATATATTATATACTTGGCTTGTTTGTGTGTGCCTCACTTGTGTTTAACCACGAGAGCTTCATATAGCACCTCAACTCTTATTCAGAGGAATCAAGAGGAGTTAGTCCAGAGCCCTTCACCGGGAATTCGGCTACACTCGTTGGTTGTATTAAGTGTGTTGCAATTTAGTTTTTAAATTCCGCATTTTGTTCATTAGATTAGTCGTACACCTATTTACCCCCCTCTAGGTGTACTTACAATTGGTATCAGAGCCTACGCTCCTGATATTAGGTTTAACCACCTAAGAGTGTGATCTTTATTTTGCTAATCTATCATTTACATTTGCATTTGCACACATATAGTTTGCACTCATGGATAGCCCTCCCATGTTTGATATCTTTAGACTTGATATATGGAAGGTTATGATGAGTTGTCATTTGAAAGCCCTAGGTTATAAAGTTTACCTTGCCATTACCAAGGAATCCTACCTTAGTGATAGCAAGCATATAGAGACCAATGCACAAGCCCTAAAGGCACTTAGAGCATCTCTTGATAAAAAAATATTTACATGTGTTTTCTCACTATAATTCCGCTTTTGCAGTATGGAACATTTTGACATCTCCTGAGCTACCAACGCTTATCAATAAGAAGAGGAAATCTAGTCGAGATGAGTCCGACGAACGTTGCTTCATGGTCTAAGGGAATGACTCCCTTGAGGTACAATCAGAACTCAACTAGATGCTAGTACTAGTTCATATTACAATGAGTGTATGGATGCACAAGCCTTAAATGATGAACTTGCTAAAAATTGTGAAAATTTGATTTCAAAATACAAACTTTTGAAAAAGGATAGTCTTGGTTTAAAAGAAGAAAATAAAAATTTATCTTCTAGACTTGAGATTGCTTTGCAAGAGAGGAATGAGATTTCAAGTGAACTTGACTCACTTAAATCCCAACTTGAACTTGTCCTTAATGAAAACAAAATTTTGAAAACCAAAAATGATTGTGAAAATGTTTTAAAGAAAAATGAGTCTTTAACTTTAAAACTTGATTTTGTTTTAAAAGAGAATGATTCCTTGAAAATAAACATTGCTTCTATTTCAAAGGAATTGGACATTGCTTCAAATAAAAATGTTTCTTTGAAAAATGATTTGTCTACACATGTTTGCCATGCTATTGTAGCTTCTTCATTTAGCTCACCTATTGCATGCACCTCTTCTTCTAGAATTAATAATGATATTTATTTGTTAAAGAAGAGTGTGGAATGGTTGGGCTCCACTTTAAGCCATTGTGCTTTGAATCACACACGTTTGGAATCTATATTTCGAAAGAAACAAGTTCCTTTCATGCATGCACACAAATCACGGCATACACATGCTTCCCATAACACGATGTATGCTCATGTGTACACTTGTACACATTGTGGACGTAAGAGCCACCTTGCTAAATTTTGCTATGATAAGTTACATGATGTAAATTTAGCAACTAAATTTGTTTGGCTTAGGAAAGGTGCTACCCCCATGGACCCAAAAGAGTATGGGTACCAAAATCCACCCCTATGCTATTTGATGTAGGTGTGGGCTCTCGCATGACGTGAGAGTGATGGTGCCTTGAGGTGGATGCGTTCCGAGCTAAAAGAGGACTATTTGGATGCATCACTTTCAAGGGGAGTTTGGTGGGAGGACCACCTTGCTTTGGAGATATGGAGAGTTGAACTCATAGTTTTAGTAACTATCTCTTACTCCTTATTATGTTTACATGCTTTCATATCATTCATTTATAGCATGTCTTGTTTTAATGTTCATTATGCCTGTAGGCTGTCTAAAAATCACTAATAGACAAGCCATTAAAAGGCAGAGTTTCAGACTTAAGGCGCGTGGGCTCGACACCCGCGTCTCAACATCAAGGCGCGTGGGCTCGACAGCCGCGTCTCAGCATCAAGGCGCGAAGGCTCGACACCCGCGTCTCAACATCAAGGCGCGTGGGCTCGACAGCCGCGTCTCAGCATCAAGGCGCGTAGGCTCGACACCTGCGTCTCAACATCAAGGCGCGTAGGCTCGACACCCGCGTCTCAGCATCAAGGCGCGTAGGCTCGACACCCGCGTCTCAGCATCAAGGCGCGTAGGCTCGACACCCGCGTCTCAGTATCAAGGCGCGTGGGCTCGACACCCGCGTCTCAACCTCAAGGCGCGTGGGCTCGACACCCGTGTCTTAACCTCAAGGCGCGTGGGCTCGACACCCGCGTCTTAACCTCAGGACGCGTGGACTCGACACCCGCGTCTCGCGCCTCGGTTATAACCGCCCTGGTTATTGGGTCAGTCACCGCCCACATAGCGGGGAAGTGGGGAAGTTGGCCCCTCATCGTGGAGCATTTTTAGGGGGCAAGTTCACCCCCTAGGACCTCTATAAATAGCCTCGTTTGCTATGAGGTCGGGCAATCAGAAGAAATCAGAGAGGAGAGGGGATAGACACAAGGGCAATCAGAAAGACATCTGGCATCAGAAGATCATAGAGAGAGACAGACCGAGACAGGAGAGAGCTCAACTCTTCGTCAAGCTTGCTGCGTACAAGCTGCTCTTTGCCTATCTTCTCTTTGAGAGTTTTGGTAGACAGAGCTGTGCTACTCCCTCTACCAGCCAAAGAGAAGATTCCCCGCCAATCCCGACGGTCATCCGGTCAACGGAGAACAAGATTCACTCTCCACCGCCACACGAAGAACCCAGCCTTAAACAAAGGGAGGATTCAAGACTCAACATCCTCCCTCCCTTGTAACTGGAAGGAAAAAGCAGTTTTTTTGTAATTTTTTTATCTGATTCAAGGAAAATTTTACAGTAAAGACTTCTTTCCCTTTTTTTTCCGGCGCGTACAAGAGATGGCGACTCCGCTGGGGACTACATTTGTCACTGAGGAGCAAATCGTGGCGCAGGATGACGTCCTCCGTAAGGGGAAGATGGTCGAATCGCTCATTGTCGAGCTCGACCAGGCGAAGTACGAAGAGTTTCTCTCTTCCGGCTCCAAAAGCCCAAAGACCCGCGTCTGCCGCCGGGTCTCGACGGGGAATGACCCCGAGGCCCGATCTGTGGCTCTCTCGGGCGCTGCTGCTGCCAACTGTGCCAAGCAAGGTACACGCGCCAACGCCTCTCAGAAGGCCCGCGTGGTCCCAGGCACAACTGCCTTTGCCACCAACCGCGTTGCACAGAACACCCGCGTCAGCATCTCTCAGGAGACCCGCGTGGTTAAAATCTCTGATGTTCAACATCAGGATATTGTTGGTCTCTCTCCACCTCCGCGACGCAACCGGAACGCTGAGCGTCGACAGAGGAGACGTGCGCGCCAGCTGCAAGTTGGAACCTCTGGTTGTCTGACTGAGGCTGGACGCAGCATACAAACTGGCGCCTTGCTCGCGCCTCGCGAAGTCCGCGTTTGGCGGCCCAAACGCGAGATTCCTTCAGTTAGGTCCTCTGAGGACTAACTCACCAAACGCCAAGGTGAAGCCTCTGCGCCTTGTCAAGCACAAGAGGCACGCGCCTATAGACGTGGGGCCCAGCAGCCCACTCCCTCTCAAGTGTCTCTGCCCCGACACACCAAGCAGTAACGCGACAGGCGCGTCTTGTCTCAACAGAGACGCCAGACGCGCGCTGAACAGCTGCGGCGCGAGAACCGCGTCCCTGAAGCCTGCGTCCAGGCTGTACGGCACATGGATGCCTCCTGTCTTCGACGTTGCGAGGCTAATCTTTTCAATCCCCCTCCCATGGACTTGAGGGATTATTTGACGAAGAAAAGAAGTGCCAATCAGGCCACTTCGTCGTGTTACTGCCAACGGCTTATCCATATGCTCTCTGAGTGCCGTTGCGGATTAGGTGTGCACCAGCAGTCTTTAGTTAGACAGCTGACCCTGATTCCCCCGTCAGCCAAAAGAAGGCGCTCCCACAGAAGGAGAACCTTCTCTGATATTGAGTACCCGGAGCTCACTGCGAATATGACAAGCATCTGAACCGGAAGGAGTGTACCGACACACTCGCACCCGGATCGGGGCCATTCCCCCAATTGACTATAATGCCTTAGCCCATGGCATTAAAATGAATGATTCTCACTCCGCCGTAGCGGAATCAAGGGCTTCGAACTCTTCCGTCGAGAAGGAGACCTCTGCCTACATGACAGGCACTCCTGAGGAGACGGCTAAACGTTTAGAACAGATCCAGAAGGCACAAATGGATATGATTCTTTCTCAGTAGGAATCTATCAACTCCCTTAAGCAGGCGATTGCACAGCTGCTCGAAGACAGGAGGAGGTCTCCTCCTAAAAAGTCAAAGGGCAAAGGGAGAAAGGGAGAAAGCTCATCTTCCGAACCTTCTGAGGAGACGCGGCGATCTACTTCCGGCTCGTCCAAGTCCTCGTCGCAAGTAAAGGGCGACCAAGATCCGGGGAAGGCTCATGCTAAAAGAATGAGTCAACTGGAGCGACGCCTCGAGGCCCTTGCCAATCGCAAAGACCTCCAAGAAGTAGGAGTGGTCCGGCCCTACCCGGCTGAATGGGACTTGGTTCCGTACCCGCCCAAGTTCAAAGCTCCAACCCTCCAAGCCTTTGATGGGAAGGGGTCACCCAACCAGCACATCTACTACTTCAAATCCCAAACCGGGAATGTAGTAGATAATGACGCCATCCTGGCGCGCCTGTTCATCGGCACCCTGAAAGGGTTGGCCTTTGAATGGTTTATGAAGCTCCCAGAAGGTTCTATCAAGAACTGGGGCGATTTGGAGAAGCTGTTCTTAACACGCTTCTTCGAGGATGACTCTGAAGTCACGATGCCCACCCTTTTGGCTACCAAACAGCGAAAAGGGGAGTCCGTCAAATCTTTCGTGGAAAGGTTTCGGAACGTGGCACTCCGGTGTCCAAGCGGTATGACCCAGGCCACCCTGGTGGAAACATGCTGCCACAATCTCCAAACCTCACTCCTTGCTCAAATAGGAGTTGCTGAAAGCCGCACCTGGAAGCAATTAGTCCAACAAGGTGAACAGGCTGAGGAGATTGTCGCCCGCGTCAGAGCGGAGGAAGGTAAGCCTAGGCTGGAAAGGTCGACAAGGCGTGCGCCAGACACATCCCTCCAAACAAAGCGGAAGGATAATTTGGCAACGGAGACCAAATCTCCTGCCAAACCTCAATCAGGCAAGGCGAGTGGCTCTTCAAGCCAGCCACGCGCCAACAAGCAATATTCCTTCAAGGAGAAACATGTCGATTCACTCTTTAAACTACTCAACAAGAGCAACCGACTGAAGCTCCCTGAAGCTAGGCGCCCCGAGGAAGTCGGCAAGACCGACAATCCCACGTATTGCTTGTACCACAGGATGCTGGGGCACCCTACTAAGAGCTGCTACGTCTTCAAGGACATCCTTCAAGCTCTGATTGACGCGGAGGTGTTAAAGCTCCGACCAGAGCAGAAGAAGGTGACGGCTAATGTGACGTCAGTTCTCCAGTTTGGAAGACAACCCCCAACGCCTGCGGGGGTGGTCCCTGTTCCAAGAGGAGAGCTGAGAGTAGTCAACACAGACCCTCACCAGCAGCAAGAGAAAAGCCTGGTACCCGTCCCTACACCTCAAGGGGAAATCATGTGGGTCCACCCTGACCTTATCAATGAACAACAATGGACTACTGTGACCAACAGGAAATCCAAAGACAAGGCAAAAGCCTCATCCTGCAATGTGGTGGGTGCCTCCTCTCGAGAAGTCGAGACAAATGTTCCCTCGTTAACCGACTCAGAGGAAGAAACAATAGTCTTGGCCGCAAAGCCCAACCAACCGATGGCGGGAACCCGTTCGGGACAGCCGTACTTGAAGCAGTATGGTGAAACGGCGGCAACTCCTCCACAACCAGCTACAGAACTAACCAAGCCCTCCACAAGACAACCTGTGGAGAAACAAAAAGAAACTCGGTTTTCTCCAGTTCTTTCGAAAGGTATGGCGGAAGGATCCACGACACCTTACCGCTTTGATGTCTTGGCTCAACTAGCCAACATCCCGGCACGCATTACCTTGTATGAACTTCTTAGACTATCAAAGTCGACCAGGGAAGCTCTACAAGAGGCTCTGGCAAATGCTGAGGTCTTCATGACCCAGGTGCCAAAGGAGGAAGATGTAGAGAATTGTCTCCACACCTCGCAGAATGCCCCCTGCATTACCTTCACAGCAGATGACATGCAGGTTAAAGGGAAGCATGATCGACCCCTGTATTTCACAGGGTATATCGGATCGTCTGAGGTAAACCGCATTCAGGTAGATCTAGGGTCCGCGTTGAGCATCATGCCTCGCCGGGTCATGCAGCATCTGGGCATTCCTACTCATCGTTTGAGCCCTACTCAGACAACTATCTATGGGTTCAATGCCAACCAGACCCGTCTGATGGGGAAAATCAAGCTCAAGTGCCAGATTGGAAGCCTCAAGTCGGAAGTGACATGCTACATCATCGACGCTGACACTTCCTACAATCTATTGCTGGGACGACCGTGGATTCACCGCAACTCCATCGTTCCCTCCACTCTCCACCAAGTCATGAAATACATTGACGGGAGTGGAAAGGTGCAGACGTTGATCGCCGAAAGGTATCCGTTCAAAGGGGTCGAGAATTATTTCACCGACTCTTTGCTGTACCAAGATCCGGTGGAGACGGATGAAGTCCCACGACCAGAGGAGCCAGACTCTGGTAACGAAGCTGACACCGAGCCCGAGAAAGAAGAGTGCTTGTGGGAGTTAGAACCACTTGTAAAGAGCACTAATAAGCTTGATGTTGATAATACCACTGACGATGTAGGCGGTTGGTATATTAATGAAGATTTAGATTTTGCGTATTTTTCTGTGTTTGCTTCTGATTCAGTACCATCAGACACTAGCACCGAAGTAGACGATGACCCCTGGTCGGCAGTAGATGCTTTGACATCGTTGCATGTACCGGTGAAGTCATCCTTCGAGACATACCAAGATAATGGTAATGCGCAAGAATCTATATTTATGGTTCCAGCAAGACGGAAAGGCCAAAAACTAATTCTTTTTGGGCGAATCTCATCTGAACCAACGCCCCGCGAAGAATCGGAAGGCGAGGAGGAATCCCCTCAGTTCGGTCATTATGAACCAAAAGTACTCAAAATGATGAGATGCATGGGGTACGACCTGACCAACAGACCCGGGTTGAACTTCGGCAAAGGAAGGAGGACGCTGCTTCGATCCTTTGTGCCGAAAGGGAAGGCCCCTGATTATTATCATCGGACGCGCCGGGGGTTGGGCTATATATCAACTCCGGTCCCATCAGCCTCCGATTCTCAAGAATTGTCGTGCAACGATTACTCTTCAGACACATCATCTTGGGAGTCAGATGTCAGTGTCGGCAACATCTTCAAGGAACTTTCAGTGAACATGGTTTCGACATGCCACCTGGAAGATGAAAATGAAGAAATGATCCAATCTGATACAGATCCTTGGATCAAACATTTAAATGCTCTTTGGGACACTCGCTTTGAACAGCGCGAGCCACCCACAGAAGACAAGGTTGTTCAAGTCAACCTAGGAGATGAGGCTAACCCTAAGCCCATCTTCATAAGTGACAGCCTGTCACCTTCGGAGAAAAAGGATCTAATATCTCTTGTACAAGAGTATATAGACGTCTTCGCCTGGAATTACGAGGACATGCCTGGACTTGATCCTCAAGTGGCCATGCACCGCCTCAACATCAATCCGGACGCAAAACCTGTCAAACAACAGCAGCGACGGTTCCGTCCAGAGATAATGGAGGCAATTCAATCAGAAGTCAGAAAACTTATTGATTCTGGCTTCATCAGGGAAGAACAACATCCCGACTGGGTAGCCAACATTGTCCCCGTCGCCAAGAAGAACGGGAAGATCCGGATCTGCATCGACTTCCGCGATCTAAACGAGGCCTGCCCCAAGGACAAATTCCCATTGCCGATCACAGATGTCATGATTGACAATACTTGTGGATTCGAACGAATGTCCTTCATGGACGGATTCTCAGGATACAATCAAATCAAAATGTATCCTGATGACGAAAAGCATACCTCCTTCAGGACACCTCTAGGGGTATATTGCTACACCGTCATGCCCTTCGGACTGAAAAATGCAGGGGCAACATACCAAAGGGCCATGAATGCCATTTTCCATTATCAAATACACAAAACGGTGGAATGTTATGTTGATGACATTGCGGTAAAGAGCCGCACTAAAGGTAATCACATAGCAGACCTGAAGGTGGTCTTCGACATCATGCGGGCTCATCAATTGAAGATGAATCCCACAAAGTCCTTCCTGGGGGTGGCCAGTGGCAAATTCTTAGGATTTGTTGTAACATCCACCGGAATTCACTTGGACCCGGAAAAGGTTCGCGCTATCCAGGAGATGCAACCCCCGAGAAATCTCAAAGAACTCAGGGGATTGCAGGGACGATTGGCGTACATCCGCAGGTTTATCTCAAACCTCTCCGGAAGATGCCAACCCTTCGCTAAGTTAATGAAGAAGGGCGTCTCATTCATTTGGGATGACGCTTGCCAACAAGCGTTCGAGGAAATCAAGCAATACCTCACCCAACCACCAGTCCTTGCAGCTCTGGTATCCGGAAAGCCTTTCCTGGTGTACGTCCGGGCAACGGATCATTCTTTGGGAGCTCTACTAGCTCAGCATGATGACCAAGGACGAGAGCAAGCAATTTACTATCTGAGTAGAATAATGATCGGAGCCGAACATCGATACAACCCGATTGAGAAGGAATGTTTGGCATTAGTGTTCGCTATTCAGAAAATGCGGCACTATCTGGTAGGCCAAACTATAAACGTCATATCAAAAGTTAACCCCTGAGGTTACTTATGACTAAACCTTCATCATTAAATGGCCGGCTGGCAAAATGGGCCATATTGCTCTCCCAATATGAGATGCACTTTTTACCACAAAAGGCCATTAAGGGACAAGCAGTGGTGGATTTCCTAGCTGAGCACCTAGATCCGAGGGCAGCCAAAGTCTACGATGATCTCCCAGATGAAGTTGCTGAAGTCTGCCTGACTCAGACATCGTTCGAAAGTCAAGTATGGCAACTTTTCTTCGACGGTGCATCAAGAACAAGCCCAAAGGGACACGTAGTAGCGGGGGTAGGAGTAGTACTCGTATCCCTACAAAATTATGTGATTCCCTGAGCTGTCTCATTAACTGAGCCTTGTTCCAACAATGTGGCGGAGTACAACGCTCTTTTGATTGGGATGTGTTTTCCATTATGTTTGCAAAGGGGGAAAACTTACAAAAAAGAGTTTGAGGAGCTAAATTACAAGTATTCTAAAAAAAGATTACAAGTAGATCTCCTCAGAGATTCTGGAGAAGTGTGCCGATAGGAGTCTGGTCAGCGCGCGACCACTTTGTCCCTTTGACGATGCGAGCGATGAGATTCCCTTCTCGCCTGGTTCGGGGAATCAGAGAACAGAAGGTTGGTAGAACTCTCTTGCTGCTTCTCAAAATCGCCTTCAATTAGGAATTCCTTCTCGCCTGGTTCCGGAGATTCCTTGAGAAGAAGGACGATGTTAGGGTATCAACACCCTGAATAGAGAAAGCAATTCTCTAAAAGGTCTCTGAATTCGAGAACGCATGGTGCGTTATGAAGAAGCCTCTGCTTGTGGAGTCCTCCCGTATGCCTCTCTGTTTTTTTCCTTGTACCCCTGACGGGCTATTTATAGGGAGAGCAAGGGTATAATCGTCCCTTAAAAATATGGAAACAGATTGAATCGAATCTGTTTAAAATCTGGAAAGTAGCCTTGCTGCGAGGCTAGGATCAGCTTCTGCGAAGCTAGAATTGGCAGGTCGGTTGATCTTCTTGATCCTTTCCATATCGTTGGAGGATTTCCCCTGATCTTCTTACTCGTTTTAAGAAGAATCAAGAGATTGTGGCAATCAACTGCCAAATTTGATCTCTGATTTGATCTTAATTAGATTTGATCTGATTGGATCCGATCTCATCCGGAGATTTGATTGGTCAAAGGTTGACCACAGTAGATTCTTAGCGGCGCTGTCCGCATTGAGCTCGTAGCGGAGCTAGAGACGGTTTCTGGCGAAGTCCGAAAGAAACCCTTTGGCGGAGCTGGAAGTCCTCTGTGGCGAAGTTTGCGAGTTAGCTTCCTGGCGAGGCTTTGAATGGCTTCAAGGCGAAGTCGAGTGATATTAGCCTCTCAAGCGAGGCTATCCCTCTGGGCTCATATAATGCTAAGTGCTAGCACCTTAGACCTGCTGAGGTCTGTTTAGAAACAATCCGGGTTCACTGTCTGCTTGCTGGATCAGTGGAGTCCAAGTTGCTTCCTTGTCCCTCGGAGATGGGTGAAAACTGGTCTTCAGCTCGTCTGTCACTTGTCTTTTGTAAATGTCAACAAGTTTAGACATTGTTCGGACCAATAAGAATCTTGTCTTTTTTAAGTGTCAACAAGACCCCCTTCAAAGTTTTCGAAAGTCTGCAATGGCTCAGACTTCGAAATACTTTGAACTGCTTTGATTGGTGATGTGTGGAGTATGAACGTCGCCATGATGGTTGAGTTCAGCTTCGCTTTAAATCCTGCTTTGGGATGTAGATTCGCCAAGGAATCATGTAGACTGGGTAGCTTCGCAGCTAGTAGCCCCGCATCTGGGCTTCTGAAGACATGTTCGCTTGGGAGGGCATGTCGCTTTCCCGAGATCAACTGCCGTGGGCTGGTTACGAGGAGGATTACTCCTTTCTTCGTGCTGATCGAGGGAGATATTCTCCGATTTGCACGTTTCCGAGGGAGGATATTCCCTTTCTTCAAGGCGCAATAAGTGCCTTTATGAGGGAGACGTTTCTTCCTTTGCACGGTTCCGAGGAAAACCGTCCCGATTCTCAAGGCGCAGTAAATGCCTTAAATGCGCTCATGCTTCCACGCTTGAGGCGGCAGCGCTCAGGCCATGGGGCCTATAAATAGGACACTTGAGGTCCTCTGAAGAGAAGTGCTTTGCCTCTCTTCTCTTCTCTTGGTTTGAAAGAGATACTCAGATCTCTGAACTAGTGGGAATGCCCACTCTGGTCATTATTCGGCCAAGGACCGGTAAGTCTTGATCATTCAACGACTTCACCGATTTTAGGGAATTCATCTCCCTTAATTCAGCTTTAGCGGCTGCTTCAGGGATTAGTTTCCCTTACTCTTCATCTTGCAATTGACTGATCTGTAGAGAAGGATTTTGGCATAGCTTCCTAGAAAGATCGCTTCATGTTAAATCCGCTGCCCAGACAAAACTTGGGACTTGGTCTCTTCAATAGTTGAGCCAGTCTTGCCATATAGGCGGAGCTAAGACTGTATCCCACGGGGTCAGTCTGGCTAGCCATATAGGCGAGGCTTGGACTTGGCGTTTGCTGAACCAGCCCATCAGTGCTGTGCAGGCGAGGCTTGTCCTCTGCTTTTACTGAAATTGGATTGCTTTGACCCAAAAGATTTCTGATTTGCAGTTTTTTCTGTGCTTAACTGCTAACCTGTTCTGATTTGCCTTGCAGTGGGCTATGCTCGCCAATCTTGTGACTTGATGGAAGGAACCATAAAATTGCCTTATGCTTTCCCGGTTGAAGCTTTACTTTTAAGCAGGGGGAACAATTCGGGGCAGCGAGTGCATGTCCCAGAGGTTGCTGGCAGCCTCTTATCCGAGATGATTCGTTCTGAGGTGAGGCTGGTAGCCGCTTTGTCAGAGATTATCCGCTTCAAGATAGTGGGCGTCGCCTGTGAGATCACTGGCATCATTGCCAACTTTCAACTTTGGTGGCGTTTAAGGGCGATCCACCTCGGGAAAGCGGCCCTCACACCTGTTAGATCACTGGTATCACTGCCAATTCCCATTATACGTGATCTATCGTGTTGGCGGCGATAGGTTTTTATTGCCAGGCTTCAACAAAAATGGCCTGGCAAGACCTGCCATTTTTTTGTGGAGAATAATGACCGTGTCCTTGCGGCACCACTGATTACGGCCTTGTGCAGGAGGAAGGCCTCCTTTGTCCAGTCGGTTTGACTTAGAAGCAGATAAAACCACTTGTATTATTTTTTGCACAAATTACCCTGTCGAGCAACTGGGTGTGTTGTATGAAACACAACTTCGATGTAATATCAATGTACCCTTCTTTTTTAATCCAATGAAAGTTCATCTTCTAATCATCTGATCTTCGCTTGCTTTCTTTGAAGGTTTGGCCATAGCGGGGCTAAACCGTATGCGGAGTTAAGGACATAGTCCTTTCTTTGAGTGATCTTCGCGAGACTGGCATGTCAGCGCCTTTTTAGAGGGCTAAGGTAAGCCTCTCGGCGAATGTCCTTGAAGGATTGTGCGAAATCCGCACTTTAAGCCAGGGCGAAGTTAACCCTTAGCGGAATCGAAGAGCGCTTCTCGGGAAGGTGCTTTGGGCGGCGTTTCGAATTAATTCGAAACGGCGGCACACGCCCTTTTCGAGGCCTCGTTTCAGGCGCTGATTGGCCTATAAAAGCCCGATCGGGCTGAACAGGAAAAGATCTCCTTTTTCAGAGAAATTTCTTGACTTTCCCTCTTCCTCTTCCTTCTTCGTTCAGAGAACTTTGAGAACTCTTGCAGCTCTTCAATGGCGCCCAAAAGACGAGCGGGGAAAGAAGTGGCGACTTCTACAACGGAGGGTCCTCCTCCTCCGGTCATCGAGCGACCAGTCACCGATAAGGGATTTTCCTACCTGATTAGAGACTGTGATCTCTCTCCTTTGGAGCCAACATTTGGCTATTAGGATGATCGAATATGATCTGTCCTCATTAGGGAACTCGTTTCCTTAAACCTCCCTATCTTCCTTGCACAAGGGGATTAAGAACCGAACAGTTCTTCGTACGAAGCCATTACTCGGGCAGTCTCCATCCTGTTGAGGAACAGGATATGGGTCTGACCATAATGCCCTCTTGGTGACGTTAGCCCTTTAGGGCTATACCACTTCCTGTTTAAGCGAAGTTGGTACTTTGGACGCCTTCTGCAAAAATGCAGTTTTATCCGCGAGATCAAGCTTCATCGAGGCTATCGCCTTGCTGGCCTTGCTTGCTGAGCGAGGCTATGCCTCACTTGATTGTTGAACAAATCATAGTTCGTTTCTGTCTTTGCAGTGCATTACACTCCCGATCTCCTGAGCAGTCTGTTTGGGCTGACCAGTGGAGCAGATGGTAACCTCAGCCTGCAGTTCCATGGACAGGCTTCTTTGTTCAGTGAACGGAGCTCCCTCGTCCGGGATACACTCATCCAAGGCGGTCATCCGCAGACCACGCGGAGTATCTTGACCACGGCTCCTCTTGAGGATGTTGACCGTCGGACTTATAGAAAGCCCGACTTTATGTTCGGGGATGCCGCATCCGATCCCGATCGCCAGTTGCAGGCAGGCGAAGGACAATGGATCTTTCAACTGGATGGCGAGAAGTTTTACCTTCTGTCGACTAAGCGACACTTTCCTTTATCTTCTTTCATGAATGTGACTCAGGCTCGGAAGATGGCGTGGGGCGTAAGCCGAAGCGTCGAATCCGTCCATGTTGGGAGATTAACCTTTCAGTCGGGCTATTCGAGGGCGGGCCCTCCCCTCAGCATAATGGGGCTATACCCTGGGAAGGTATCGCGGGAACTTCCAGTGGGAGAGAACCCGGCTGTGGCGCAGACCTTTGGCACTCAATTCTGCGCAGTTGACGGGAACTATCCTGCAACTGACTTCAGGGCTCCCGGTTGGGTTCATCCTCCTAAGACATGGTGGGCGGAGTTGACCAACTATATCCTCGCTCACTTCGAGGAGGACTTGGAGGGGTTGAATCTCTATGAGGCCGTCAGGGCGACCTGCTACGGCATTGAGATGAAGGTGGCGTGCTTCTACGCCATCCTTGAGTTGTACTGCCCGGCTTTGGGGACCTTCTTCACCCCGGTTGGCGAGTTGGGCATGGCTTTGCATGAGATGTGGGAAATCTCTGCTTTGCCTTTCGGGTCTCTTCCATACGAAGAGTACTTTCCCTGTGAGGCGGAGTTGGCCCTCCTGGAGAAGCAGGAGCCTGCTATGCTAGAGACTTATCGGGAGTTGATGTGCCACTTGTATATTTGTTCTAGCATTCATGGTGGTGGCAAGGGTAGCTCGAAGAGCTTAAAGAGCTGGGGAAGTTACCTGTTCCCAGACATGAAGAATGCTCCTGAAGCAGCTCATCGCGGAGTTACTGATGGCGATATTGTTGAACGGATAGAGATGTGTCTCCAAAGGGATATCGTCGTAACAGAAGACGTAGGTCCCTATGAGAAGGGTGATACCCTTCGGAGCTTTCACCATCAGGCCCGTCGGCCTATATCTCGAAAGGCGCTGCTGGCCGGTTTCTTAACCGTCTGGTTAAAGAAGTGTGTTGTGCCTTCTTCCTCGGGTGACATCGTCCACCCGAATGTTCTGCTACCCGCCGTTCGCCTAGCCCATGGTCACCGTCTGGGTCTTATCCCAGCCATGGTATGCTGTATTCAAAGAGGCCTTCGCGCACTAACGGAGGCTTTCTGCAGGCCACCGGCGACAAGACGTGGGAAGAGTGCTATCCTTCCTTGCGATGGACCCAATCCTAGGGTGGGTCTACCGTACACCTACTTGATGGCGTGGTTCGCCTTACACTGCCCTACTTTGATTGGAGCTGGGGAAGATCCTCCGCAGGGTGTTCGAACGGCGCTTCTCCGCCGATTCGAAGGTTGCTCTTGGATGAAAGCCTACGTGGCCGAGGCCCGTAAGTTAGTGCGTCGTCATGACGCTTATAGCCTGTTCCGCTATTTTCCTCGCATTCGGGGCGCGGGATACAACGAGGAATTCCGAGATACGGAGTCAGGGCAGTCTCCCATGAGTCGGGGCATTTTCGAGTGGCTGATCAGCATCTGGCCCTCGCATTTGCTGTACAAGAGTGGGGATACCTGCTACCTGGAACCCTACGTCCCGAGTCGATTTGCCCGCCAATTCGGGTACGACTAGCTGTATGTGGGCAACCCCAATTCGGACTTGGCTTTCATGGGGAGTCTTATTGATGGGGCCCGTGCCTAGCGGTTCTTTACTGCGGATGGCACTGGGGCGTGGCTACGCACGCCGCTGCAGGATCCCGGCCTCTCGACGACCCATGGTAATGACGCACAAGACAAAAGGAAAATTCTAACCCAAATGGGAAGGACCATTTGTAGTAGAGTCAGTCTACTCGAATGGGTCATATTGCCTCATAACCTCAAATGGCGATACACTCATGATGCCGATCAATGGTAGGTTCCTGAAGAAATACTATCCTTAGATGGTATTCTTCCGCTGATCAAGTTAAAAGTACACCTCTGATCAAAGTAAGAAGAATTTCTTCATTATAACATCCGACGCCCCCGACGGCTAAGGATAGAGGAAAATGTTGGCTTCTAAGCCCAACATAAGTCTTCGACAACTCATCATGCTGAGGGGAATAGCATGGCTAGCCCAACTCAAACGGTAGTTAGTAAAGGCACCTCAAATCCGTTGATAGCTGAGGGTTTGCTAAAAATCCTAAGTGGACTTGGCTCCACTCTTTCCTCCAAAATCCCTTACCAATTCTCATCCACAGAATGGTAGGTCTACAAAATACAACCATTACTAAGTTAACACTATAGCTCTGGTAATGGAAACTTTTCAATATTCCTTGTCGAGTACAAATTTTGTTTGTCAACTCTACACGGAGTATCAAACTTTCAAATTTGCCAAGTTAACACCATACCTCTGGCACTTCAAATTTTCACTTGTCAATTCTCACCAATAGAATGACAGGTCCTCAAATTGCTCTTATCATGAGTCAATCTTTGTCAAGTTAATACTACACCTCTGACAAATTACTGTTAAAGTTTAACACCACACCTCTAAACAGTAATCAGGTTTCTGTCAGGTTTAATATTACACCTCTGACAGTCACTTTTCTTCAGACTTCCATATCGAAGCTGAAATGGATGATGCTAAGTTAACATTACACCCTAGCATCAAGTCATTGCTAAGTTAAACAATACACCTATGGCCATGACTTTCCCTCGGACTTCCTTATACAAGCCGAGATGACCAATGCCAAGTTCAACATTACACCTCTAGCATTACCCTCACTGTCAAGTTAAACATTACACCTATGACAGTGACACTTCTGAGTTAAGTTAATATCACACCTCTGACTCGCATCCTTGTCAAGTTAACATTACACTTCTGACAAGATTACTTTCAACCCGTTAAGTTAATATCACACCTCTAACGGTAACAAACTTTCCTAGATTCCCCACGAGTCTAGTCTCACTTGTTATTCTCATCAACAGAACAGCAAGTTTACCTAAAAACATTGTTAGGTTAATACTACACCATCAACAGTGTTTCCATCAAATCCCCAGCTGAGCTCAATCAAGTTAATCCCAAACACTTGATGAAAGTTCACCCTCCCTGGGGATACCAATTCTACTTGTCACTTTCTCTTATAAAGTGGCAGGTCCACCAAAAATTATTTCATCTCTGTCAAGTTAATATTACACCTCTGACAGTATTGTGAGAGTTCCTGAAATAGGATCTTTCCCTACAAAGTTTGACTTATTAAGATTATCATCATAATTTTGACAAAGTCAAAGATTCTTTGCTTCTATGAGTCTAACCGAAGACAAAAAGTTCAAGACAATGAAAGAGGCAAAGAGAAAAGTGTCACTTTTATTTATATCCAGGCATACCAAAGTGATACAAAACGCTCTCTTATACAATAAGATTGAGTGTTACAATTAAGGAGTACAAGGAAGTCCCTCTCTCAGAGGCCGTACTCACTCCTTGAAGCCGCATCTGATTCCCAGTGCACGATGTCTGGAAAAGCGCCAAACTGTGGCGACAGTTGGAGCCGATTACACTAGCCCTAGCTGGCTAAGCTAAGAGCAATGGTGTTCTTGAGGTCCGGTGGCAGCAGAAAGCCCTGCAACCCTTCATTCATGAGCATCTCTTTCGCCAGAAGGCCATCCAACAAACATGGAGTGTCCTCGATGTCACTTCTGGGGTGAGAGAGGAAGGGGATGCTAACCACCACTATATCCACCGTAACCCCCTCGCCGCCATCCTTACCCTGACCATCCCTTGCCAGCAGGCATGACTGGTGCGTCGCATTCAAAGAGATCTTGGCGAGGGTTAAGTCCCCGACAAGGTCCATGACTTCTTCCCTTGTAGACGACGAGGACCATGACTTCTTCCCTTGTAGATGAACATCGAACGAGTTCGTCGACCGGAATATTCTTCCAGGGGCCCAGCGAACCTGAAAAAGGACAATCAAGCCTACCTACAAGGAATAAACAAGGGGGTTAGAAAATCTGGAACTTAGTATACTTCAACAAAGAAAACTAAGTGACAGACGCGGCTATTGTCGAAGACTTCAAACGCGGGAATGAGCCCGCGCAGTGAGTCAAAATACCGCGGTCGACGCGAATCAAAACTGTGCCACACACAGGATTCAAACGCGGTCGACGCGAATCAAAACTGTGCCACACAGAGGATTCAAACGCGGTCTCATTTTGTGCCCGCGCCGAAAACACAAGGCGCGAAAGGACTCAGACGCCGAAAATTGCCATCTCCCTGTCGAGGGAACATGGGTTGCAAAATTCGGGTCTGAAACCTTCAGCCCGAGTTGGAATTCATCCAAGTCAGTGACCTTAAAACGCGAGCTTCATGAGCAAAGTCAGCGTCAAGCGCCAAAGACTTCTGTACTCGCGTCCAGCGAAGTTTAAGTCGGCGGCGCAAATTCCAGAAGGAATGCACCAACTCAGACTTCATGAGGAAATCCAGATGATGATGATGCCAAAGTGCAAACTTGGGTGGACTAGAAACATCACGGCAAGTCGGGACGGCATACCAGCAGAGGCCTCTGTCAATAGTTTAACTCTCTGCATCGAAGCGCGGACATAAAAGGAGTTCAAAGAGATGCTTTCTGTTATTGAAATCACTTGACAGCGGTAGTCTTCTGAAGAGACCAAACAGAAGCATGAAAGCTCTGGGTCACCTTCATCCATGGAGGCAAACCTCTGGTGAAGTCCTTTGAAGGGGGAAGGCAGAAACTCTTAGAGCACTCGCTCTCAAAAAGAATACAGTATGGACTGTTAAAGGGAGAGAAGGAACCCCTATTTATAGGCAGCCCCTGATAGTTGTCATTAATGGTTCATTAATCAAAACCGTCGGCCTTAATGACCGCACGACCGTCAAAGTCCAATAGGAGTCTGACGCGTGGAACGTTGCTTCGGGAAGCGTCGCAGATGCTGGTCTCAAACCGCCAGCGCCGGTTTTGCATTAAAAGGCATTAACGCCTGAGTCCAATGAGGAACCAACACGTGGACAACTGCTTCGGGAAACAACGGACGACCCGGTTTCCCAATCGTCAATGAAGACTTGACGTTCAAAGATCTCATAAAATCTTTATGTCAGGTCGCATGTAACGTCTGGAAGTTTCATCAATACACAGATGGGAAAACCGCGTCCTGGAACCCGCGTCTCCTTTTTCAGAATGAATGACGTCCACCTGCGTTCCAAAGGAAAGTCCGCGTGACTCAGAATCGCGTCCCTTCAGCAAACAGGGCCCATTTTAAAGGGAAGCACTTGACTCAGCAAAGGACTTAGTCCATTCTGAGATTAATGGGAAAATACACAAGGTCGCGTCCCTCGCGTCCGCTCGATTCGCATCTTCATTGGCAGGACAGACTCGCGTTACTCAAAGCCGCGTTTCTCTCTGCGAGTTGACGCCGTCGCGTCTCCCTATGGATTGACGCCGCGAACTGATGACTACGTCTCGCCATGAATTGACGCCGCGTCTCATCAAAAGGACTTAGTTCTACCTAAGGTCCTATGGATCAAACGCCGCGTTTCATTTAAAGAACTTAGTCTCACCTAAGTTCAGCATTCACAGTCAGTTAATCAAAGATTGTGATCAAGAGGTCGAGTTCATCCACAGCAAGACAACAAAGGAGGTGGAACCAAAAACCTCAAAGACTTTTATTATATCAAAAATGATAAAAGTTAATACAAAACACTCTTAGTGAACAGAGTGTCCTTTTCTTAAAAAAAAAAAAGAGAGAAGGCTACAAGTCCTGGTCCGCCAAAGAACGGATTTTCTCTCTAAGGCGATGTATCTTATGTTGACGCGCCTTCTCAACCTCCATGAGAGCTCGGGCCCGCAGATCCGCTTCGGACAAAAATCCCTGCGCTTGCACTCGGAGGGATTCCAGCTCGGACGAACGAACAGAGAGGTCCGCTTCAGCTTGCGCCTTGGCGACCTCTAACTCCGCTAGCCTCTTTTCAGAGGTAGCAAGCCTCTGTTCGTTGAAGACAATCATGGCCTCAGCCCTGGCTATAACAGCCCGAGAGTCAAGGATAGCCTGCTTTGCGGCCTGTATGATCGTCTCTGACTCCTCGGACTCAATCGCCAGCCTTTGGTAATCAGCCTGGACACGTTCAAGAAGACGAGTGCTATCGGTTATCTTCTCCTCCACCTCCCTTCGCTCCTGCTCTTGAGCAACAAGAAGCCTATTCAGCGTTTCTTGGGCTTCGTGGGATGAACCAACATCATCCTCCAGGGATCGAAGCTCTCTCAGGTGCTGCCCCAGCTGATCCACCAGCAGCTGACTCGCCTGGGCTAGCGAAGGGCCTCCGGCCAACTTGATGTTCTCGACCTGGTTTCTGAGAAACATCTGGGCGAAGTCAAGGGAGCTACCCCTAGTCAGGACGAAATCGATGCATGTTCGCATCGAGGTAAGGAACTGCTGCACCGCCTGGCGTGTCAAAAGATCCATGATATCATCATCCGAAGTGCTCCCCGATCCCCTTTCTATCACGGGGTGAGGAATGTAGATCGGCTCTGTTGGTGCAAGAGTCGAGCTGACCACGGGTACGACAGGAACAGGAGCAGCCACTGGCGCTTCTGGGGGTACCACTTCTGCAGGAGCCTCCACAGCCGATGACAGGGTAGTGAGCTCGACCTCCTCAGAAACCTCAGCCAAGGCTTGGATCGTGTGGCCTTCCGGGAGGACACTGACCGTCAGACTCTCTACCTGGGCCCCCTCAGTTCTCTCTGCAAGTTATCTCAACATTAGCCAGAATGGTAAAAAGAGAAACATCTGAGACATCAAGACTTCCTTACCAAGCTGGAGGTCCAGAGATGTCGAATCCTTGGGTGAACCCTGCAGAGGAGAAGTCTCCCTGACTTCAGTGGTGGCCTCCTCTTTCTGCAGAGGAGAAGTCTCACTGACTTCAGTGATGGCCTCCTCTTCCTGCAGAGTAGAAGTCTCGGCAGCTGGAGTCTCAACTCCTTCTGGCTGGGTCAACTCTTGCACCATCTCCTCGATATGCGAGAAGGTTGCAGCCTCGGTATCCTCAGCTAATCCTGCAGCATAAAAGGAGAATGTTAAAGCCTCCTCTTCAAAATGAAAAGGGAAATCAGGTTAGAAGGTGAAAAGAATACCTTCAGCGGGAGTAACTGCCGCCAGTGGTGATACCGTCAACGGCTCGCACCCATGTATTTCCTTCTCCGAGATGTGTGAGAATTTGCTCGGATTAGGAGGAGCGGGCTCGTCACCATAGTCGACCTCATCCTCAAAATCACTTTCCTCTGTGGATGAGAAAGACGACAGTTCAACGTGAGAGGCCTCGGTAGCCGGAGCCTTGCCTCTAAACACCCCAGTGGTAGGGCTGGGGTCAACCATCTGAGGACTAGAGATGAAGACAGAAGGAGACCCAGGCTGTTGTGCCTCATCCCTCCTCTGAGCTGAGGAAGACTCAGGCCGAGCTGAGATCCCCGGCATCTCAACATCGCATCCGCTCATTATATCGACCTCGAGCTGCTCGGTCTCGTCAGTGGCGGTGGGTCTGTCAGCAGGCTCCCCTTCCTCTACAATCCTGAGGCTCCTGCGGTGTAACCTGCGGGCATGGACTAAGGGAGTGTCATCCTTGTCCACCTCTTCCTCCCTCGGCTCCCCAACACCAGAAGGGATGTCCGCGGATCGAGAGACTGCAGCCGTCAAGTCTCTTCGAACCTTCTTTGGGGCAGGCTCAGCAGTGGAAGTAGAGCCTTGACGACGCTTGCCCACCGCCTGTCGAGCTCTGGTTGGTCGCGGCTCCGCCCTTGTTGCTCGCGGCTCCGCCCTTGTTGCTCGCGGCTCCGCCCTTGTTGCTCGCGGCTCCTCCCTTGACCTTCTCCCGACCTCCCTCAGAGCCTTCAGGTACTGCTCGACGCCTCGCGAGCGTTTACCGGACTCCGACCTTACTTCGAGATTTGCATTGATACTCTCAATGCATGAATACTCTGGAACAAAGTATGGTGTCTGGTTGACTTGGAAGTACCAGGAGCAGAAGCTGAAGCTCATACGGCACTTTGACCCCTCGATAGGTAGACGGAAAGTTGCTTCCGTCCCTCCGGCCACACTGTAGTACCAAGCCCGAGCACCTTCGAACAAGTTCCCTTCGAAGGCGAGTCGAGCATTGGGATTGCCGACGTAGAGTTGATCGTAGCCGAACTGTCGGGCGAAACGATTCGGCATGTACGGCTCGATTGTGCATGAAGTCCCTTGTCGGAAAAGCACATATCCGGGCCGAATGTTGATCAACCACCAGAAGACCCCCGTGGACAACCTCGTAAAGTCATCTGGGCCCGCGAAATCAGTAAATAGATCCCCGAAAGATGCACCAGGGATCTCGGGGAAGCAGCGATTGAGCTGGTAGTTCGAAGCATCTGAAATGCACTTCCGGACGAAATACATATAAGTATTACGCCAGTCCGAACCCTCCAACCGCTGTACAAAAGGGGCGAAACCCTCACTCCAAGGCACCGGCGTCATCAGGGAAGGGCAGTGCATCACGTACCAAGCCATGAGGTACGTATAAGGCAGCTCGATCCGAGGGTTGGGGCGCTTCACCATCAGCTTCCCCTCTGAGTCAAGGATCGGCTTGCCATGGGAGTCGACAGCCTTCCCGGGTTCGCAGAAAGCCTGGGTTAACGCCGGCAACCCGCTCTGAATGCCAGCCGCCACGGCCGGAAGAAGGGCTATGGGACTGCCATAGGCCAGGAGCACCGCCGGGTACACTACATTGGCAACAATGACTTCATGTGGCAGCATGGGCACCACACAACGCTTCAGCCACAGCATTAAGAAGCCCGCCAATAATGCTCGATCGGAGATAGGGGTCCGGGCTTGATGGTGAAAGCTTTCGAAGACCATGTCAGGTTCGAAACCGTCCTCGTTCGAAACCGTGGTGTAGAAGCCTTCAGGAGCCTGGGCGATCCTGTCGTCAATCTCCTCGTCGGAGCTGGGAGCCAGTCGGGTTATTGGATGGTCTTTCTTGTTGACATTGTTGAACAAGTAACTGGCCCAAGACAGCTGCTTGATTCCTCCCGACCTCCAAGTGGTCATCTGGCCGCAAATATGGAAATGACATAGCACTTCCCAATAAGTCTCGTACATTTGAGGAGACCCTTTCTTCATAAGGTTGAGCTCCTCAGTGGTTGGGACATATTCCTCATAGGGAGAATTCCCTGTTGCCAGCCCAGAGACCTCATGTAACTCGTGCAGTGCAAGGCCCATCTCTCCGACCGGGGTGAAGAATGTCCCCGTCAAAGAATTGTAACGCTCAAGGACCCCGAAGAAGTTCTGAGAACTCGGCGGGATGCCATACTGCACGGCCCTGACTGCTGGGTACAGTCCCACATGCTCTAGCAGATCTCCAAGATCGGTAAGGACGAAGCTCACCATCCTGCACCACCAATACTTCTCGGTGGAATGAACCCACCCGGGCGCACGGAACTCAACCGGAAAATCACCCTCCGCTTTCATAAACGCGTTGAGGAAGGTAGTGCCGAGTTTTGGTATCTCTCCAACTGGGAACTCAGACTTGCGCGACCCGGGGAACAGGCCGAGAACCGCCCTATCATGTCCATCATGGCGGTATACCTTCTGGGAGCCCAAGTCACCAAGGTAATCTCAGGGACGTAGCGGGAAACGTCCCATGTCATCTTCCGAGGGACGGACATGTGCTGGAGATAAGACAGCGGGAACATTCTCTCCATGTCTGGAAGAAAGAATCTTCTATCCCCTATCTGACGGAGCCATCTATAATTTCCGTCATACATGGAATAGCCGCCATCGCCGATACGATCTCCGAAGAAGAAGGCAGGCTTCTTCAGCTTGACGCGATCATCCGTTGTGAATGCTGCATCGGTCATAAGCACCTTAAGGGTTGTTATATCAACATTGGAGAGCCTTTTCTGGCGCTCCTGTGACTTGTCAGCAGTCACAGGTACTGTCCTTCGTAGCACAAAGGCCAGATCACGGTCAGCACCACCTACATGTCCAAAGTGGCGCTTCTTGGCGAGTGGGGCAGAAGGGTGTGGTACTGCAAAAGAAAAGGACACTTAATCAGACACCTTATCAAAAATGCTAAGTGTCTATAGTCCAGACGCAGAAGAGATACTGGACGCAGGAATTATCAAATCCGCGTCCAGACCTGCGAATCTGCGTCCAGACGCAGAAGAAATACTGGACGCAGGAATTATCAAATCCGCGTCCAGACCTGCAAATACGCATCCAGGCGTGAGACCCGCGGGATCAAATCCGCGTTTCGCAAACCAAGACTTATGAAAAATCTCTAAGTACTTGGGCTCAGGTGCAAGATTCATCAAAAACCTGCACCTGATGAAAAATCTTCAAGTCCGCGTCCGAACCCTTCACAATTAGAAATATTCTAAGTGAAGAATCCGAAATGCAGGACTCGCTGGCACCGGGTCATCAAACCCGCGCCTTGGTTATCAACTCAAAGACCGCGTCTGAGACCGCGTCTGAGAATCAAACACGGTTCGTTCTCTGTGTTAATGGTTCTCCTCCAAAAAGATATCTTTTTGGGGTTCCATGAACTCCCATTAATGGTGAAGTTCAAGCCTAAATGGCGTTATACCTGGGAAAGAGACTGCCTACGCGGAGGAACCGCCCCTCTGGGCCTCGGTGACAGTCGCTCTTGAAGAGGATGCGGTTAGCTTGGTCTTGGGTGCCATTGGTGATTAAGAATCCAGTAAATGGAGATGAACAGAGAAAGAAGAACTCTTTTTCTTGAAAACCCTAAACAAGTACGCTCGGAGAAGAAGAGGTATCTCTCTGACTGTTGCCATTTATAGGCACAAGGATTCGCGAAGATACGCGGCGCGTGGCTCGATTAGTTCTGCAGCGAGTCATCGCTTGACGCGTGGAAGAAATCATTTGGATGATTCGCGAAGATCATGCGCCATGACTCTGCAGCGAGTCATCGCTTGACACGTGGAACAGATCATTTAATGAACCGGGAAATCCGCACGCCAAAAGGTGAAATCCCGTCGGTTCCCCAGGCCAACTGGCAGTGCAATCATGACATGGCACGGATTCGCACCCGACGGTCGCGTCTCTTCGATGGACATGCCCCGTCATCACCGCCTTAAATGCATTCAAAAAGTCGCGTCTCTCTAAGAAGTTCGCGTCTTTCCAGCCCGGCTGAACATCGCGTCTGCTTTAGGGAAGATCAGTCGCGTTTTTCATTTCCAAAAGACGCACCCCATGAAAGTCGCGTCTGTAAAGCAGTACTATCTCTGCTCTTCAAAAAGAACTGGCGTTCAGTCCTTGCTTCTGCAGATCAGTTCAATAGTACACTGGCACAAGCAGACGATCATCCACTCCTGGCTTAAAGTGCGTCCATGACAGACTAAAAGCAATCGGGGAGGTTTAGACTGTGTATCTAGACACTCAACATGATCAACGCTGGTGGCTTCAAAGAGTTCAACAGTACACTCACGAAGACCAACTCCAGATAAGATCAAACCCGGAGCATTAACAGTCCAGTCATAGAGGTGAATTCAGCTAGAGTCCAAAGTATTTTGAATTCCGTCCCAGTTAACTGCGGAATATCGAAAACTTTGGAGGGGGTTCTGTAGGCTGTCTAAAAATTACTAATAGACAAGCCATTAAAAGGCAGAGTTTCAGACTTAAGGCGCGTGGGCTTGACACCCGCGTCTCAACATCAAGGCGCGTGGGCTCGACAGTCGCGTCTCAGCATCAAGGCGCGTAGGCTCGACACCCGCGTCTCAGCATCAAGGCGCGTGGGCTCGACACCCGCGTCTCAACATCAGGGCGTGTGGGCTCGACACCCGCGTCTCAGCATCAAGGCGCGTAGGCTCGACACCCGCGTCTCAACATCAAGGCGCGTAGGCTCGACACCCGCGTCTCAGCATCAAGGCGCGTGGGCTCGACACCCGCGTCTCAGCATCAAGGCGCGTGGGCTCGACTCCCGCGTCTCAGCCTCAAGGCGCGTGGGCTCTACACCCGTGTCTGAACCTCAAGGCGCGTGGGCTCGACACCCGCGTCTCAACCTCAGGACGCGTGGACTCGACACCCGCGTCTCGCGCCTCGGTTATAACCGCCCTGGTTATTGGGCCAGTCACCGCCCACATAGCGGGGAAGTGGGGAAGTTGGCCCCTCATCGTGGAGCATTTTTAGGGGGCACGTTCACCCGCTAGGACCTCTATAAATAGCCTCGTTTGCTATGAGGTCGGGCAATCAGAAGAAATCAGAGAGGAGAGGGGATAGACACAAGGGCGATCAGAAAGGCTCTGGCATCAGAAGATCACAGAGAGAGACAGACCGAGACAGGAGAGAGCTCAACTCTTCGTCAAGCTTGCTGCGTACAAGCTGCTCTTTACCTACCTTCTCTTTGAGAGTTTTGGTAGACAGAGCTGTGCTACTCCCTCTACCAGCCAAAGAGAAGATTCCCCGACGATCCCGACGGTCATCCGGTCAACGGAGAACAAGATTCACTCTCCACCGCCACACGAAGAACCCAGCCTTAAACAAAGGGAGGATTCAAGACTCAATATCCTCCCTCCCTTGTAACTGGAAGGAAAAAGCAGTTTTGTTGTAATTTTTTCATCTGATTCAAGGAAAATTTTACAGTAAAGACTTCTTTCCCTTTTTTTCCGGCGCGTACAATGCCATGTGCCATGTTTATTAGTCCTATGACATGCATGATTAGTATTTGAGACACCCATGTTTATATGGACCCATATTTAGTGTTCTCACTTTAGTTTAACTAATGCGTATGTCCTAGATCTAATGCATGTGCATTTGCCATAATGATCATATGAGTTTTTGTTTTGATGCTTTATGTTTTGATTACATGTTTAGATGTTAGTTTTTATTAAAACTTGGATATATACTTGTACAACTAGTGAGCTACAAATAGACTATTATATGTTTGTACTTGAATGCTCATTTGTACTTATTTGATGTACTAGTATAGTCTAGTTTTGATGATTCATACATTTTGACTTGTATTCCCATTTTGTACATGTTTTCATGTTTATGTTTAACTTCATGTATATGTCTATTTTGTCCAAATTAATAGCTATACATATACATCCTTGAGCCACTTGCCTTCATGCATATACTTTTGTGGACTCGTTTATATTTGGATATGTATGTATACTTTAGGTTGTACATGACATACATATACCTTGAAGGATTCTAGATTTTCTTGATTTTCATGTTTTAAGAAATTTTTGAGCTTGATTGCCTATTTTCATGATGATGAGTTTCACATAACTCTTATACACTCACTTTATTTAATGTTTTCTCATGATTTTGTTTTCATGAGTACAATTTGTGCTATATAGATTTTGAGTGTTTGGTGATCATGTGATTTACATATTTTTCATGAAATATATTCTTGTTTTATTCCTTGCTTGAAGGATTTCGTACTAGTTTACAAGTTTTTCATTAAACTAGTTCGATTCTTCATTTGGAAGAGTTTTCAAACATACTATATTTTCAAACTTATTTTTGAAAACCCCTACCCATTGAAAGGCGGTTGGTTGGGCGACCATGCCTTGTATGCTTATTATTGAAAATCCTTTTAAACATGTGCATGAAATGGGTGGTAGGAAGTATGAGTTATACACTTGATTTTATTATGTTTTCAATTAGTATCATTGGATCTTTTCAATTGGTATCACTATTGACATTCTTTTTGTATACTTATATATGTTTCTAAATATGTATGCTTACACTTCAAATAGTATCAATTTCGATTGGTATTTAATTTTTCATACATATATATGCTTTATTTGTGCTTACTATATTTCTATATCTTTGAGCACAAATTTTGGTTATGCTAAGCATGATTTCTTAAATGGCTGTTATATTTCAATTGATTAATTTTCAATTGGTATCTTATACAAGCTTATGCATCATTTTATTTGGTATTTCATAAAGGGGAGAAAATTCGGATTTCACTTTTTAATTGGTTTTGTTTACCTTTCGTATTTTACTCCCACACTTTATGTTGAAAAATGATTGAAAAATGATATTGATTATTTTTGGTATCATATGCTCCTAATGAAAAATTACTTTCAATTGGTACTAATCTTTACAATTGGTATCAAGAATTGTTTACATCTTTCAATTAATATCAAAATTTTTGGTTGAATTCTTCAACATGTTTTATTTACTTTCAATTGGTATAATATAGACATGTCTATTTACATTTAAATTAAAAACATTTGTTTTATGTACTTTCAATTGGTATGTTTTATTGATATTATGATGCACTAAATTAATATATTTTTTTCAATTGGTATCATAATGTTTTGATTTGATTTCACCCCTAATTGAGATTTTTTTGTTTAAGACAAAAAGGGGGAGAACATTGTTTTATTGTTTTCTTTGACCCCTTTGTTGATGATTGACAAAAAAGGGAAGAAGTATTTGATCTTATATGCATGTTTTTATTGTTTATTTGTAAGTTTATCTCAAAGTTTGTTTCATATTGGTATCAAAAAAGTTTGTTTGATGTTTTGATGTTTTGTTGATATTTGTATCAAGAAAACATATTATGTTATTTTGTTTTATTGGTATCAAGTACTTTTGTTAAAATTTTTATTGTTGGTATCAAGAGCTTTTATTGATTATCTTTCAATTGGTATCAAGAGTTTTTATTGGTTGGTATCAAAAGCTTTTATTGCTTTTATTGATAAAATTTTTCAAATTGAAATTTTTATTGGTATCAAGAGCAATTATTTAAAGAACATGTTTATTTTAAAAAGGAAAAGGAATTTATTTTAAAAGTTTGGTATCAAGAGCATGTTCATTTCATTATTTTATGCATGTTGATGCTGAAATCACCTAGAGGGGGGGTGAATAGGTGGTAATGCTAATCAACGCACAAATATAAAATGAGATGATGCAAAGATCACTCAAAACAAGATTAGAAGCCGAATACCCCGTGAAGGGCTCTGAACTCCTTCCTCGTGATTCCTCTAAATAAGAGTTTGAGGTGCGCAATGCAATCTTTTTGTGAGAGTATTGATCGACAATATAAGAATGAATGGAATGCAAGTAAATAAAACAAGTAAACCAATCGCAAATACAGAGATTTGTTTCAAGGTTCGAGCACCCAGCTCTACGTCCACGCCTTCACCCAGAAGGATTTCCGATCCACTAGAACTTCCACAAAGGATTACAACCACAAGGTAGTACTCAACTCCTCAATCACACTCCTCTAGTCCAAAGGTAGTGGAGCCACAAATACAATAATCTCTTGGTGATCAAAAGACCACAAACTCTCTTTTGAAAAACTTATCTTTACAAAACCCTAGAGAATAATGTAAAGGATTAAAGCTCAAGTTTTGTAATTGAATAATAAAACAAAGTTGAAGAGAGTTTTGAATCAGAAACTTCAGAGAAAAGTAAGAATTTAAAGCACAAAAACTGAGAACATAACTTCTTTTAAAGAGACTCAAGCTTTGATTTCTTTTGCAAAATTTTTTGTGTTCTTCTCAACCCTAATCATCCCTATTTATAGGATAAAGATAGGGATTAAAAGGTAAACTGTTATTATGAATAATCAGGAAAGAATAGACCCAAATCTAGCCTTAAAAATCGTTTGGAGAAGAAAAACACGTTTTAAAACGTGTTTAAAAAACTAGCCGTTTGGGCTGAAAATTAGCTCACGGTCGACCGGCCGGTCGACCGGTTTTCAAAAATATATGACCGTTGCCAGCCCACGGTCAACCGCCCGGTCGACCGTAGGGGTGAGCATCGGTCGGTTCGGTTCGGTTTTTGCTAATTTTTTCAAAACCGAACCGAACCGATTAGATTTAGTAACCGAACCGAACCGACTAAGTTCGGTTAGGTTTTTCGGTTTTTTCGGTTAGGCCAATATTTTTCCATCATTTCTTACATTTTTTAATCACTATTATATTATCATCCTTTAATATTCTAATCTCAAATATTCAATACCCAAATTAAAAATAAGAAAAAGACCCTAACCTTAATGTGAATTAAAAATTTCATATTCTAAAACTTTTACGCTATATTTAGGCTTTTATATCAAAACTCACATAATTATTACTAACTTTTAATGGCAAGAATGAAAAAAAAAGAACTATATTAATATAAATATTATTCTTAATTGTGATGGTGTACTCAACATAACTTTTACATATTCAACATAAAAAAGATGGTATTGCTAGAAGTAATGAGATAAGTTTTCACCAGTTTTTGTTATGAACTATATGATTCACTAAATTGAATTTGGGTGGGGTGATATATAGGGTAAGAGATTCGGTTCGGTTCGGTCGAGTTCGGTTTTTGAAACACAAAACCGAAACCGAACCGAACTAGAGCGGTTCGGTTCGGTTCGGGTTCGGGTTTCGGTTTTTGGTCGGTTATTTCGGTTATAACCGAACTCTGCTCACCCCTAGTCGACCGTACCAAACAGAGACTAAGGTGCTTTCAGTCGGCCGAAGCTCGATCGACCAAAATGGGGACCGGTCGACCGCCCGGTCGACCGGATAACGTGCACACATGCATGCACCCAACGGTCAGACTGCGGTCGACCGCTCGGTCGACCGTTCTGACCTGAAACAGAGCCGGTCGACCGCTATAGGTCAAAATAGTCTATTTTGAAAAATATTTTTGTTGACAAGTTAATTTTCAAAATTTTATTTTGTCAAGACTAAGTACACTACATAAAATCGAGTTTGCAAATACTAAAATAGGCATATTAAATATTTTATACAAGAGAAAAACAATAATCTTTTTGAAAATCAAATGCAATTTTGTGTGTGTGGCAAGTTTGAGCTTCAAACACTATACACTATCCTTTAACAAATTAAAAATATAAAAAGTAAAAGAAGAAGTCTCTGAACCATGTTGCCGAGCTAGAGCCTCCTCTCCTATAAAGAGTTCTCTTGCGCCATCAACCTATCAATATGCTTTTAGCGCAATTAACCTTGTAATATGCTTGAAGCCATCAATACTTGTTCAAACCTAAAATTCATTCTAAAATAACTTATTAGTACCAAATAGCTTCTATGTATTTTGTTATCATAAAAACTTATACAAATAGAGAGTGTAACCTTTTGGGCCAACAATCTCCCTTTTGATGATGACAAAACATATAGGCTAGACACAAGAAATAAAAGAGAGGTAAAAACTCTCCCTCAAATAATGCTCTATTTAAACAAGTATAAAACAATTCATTATGAGAAAAGTTTTGAATTTTTGAAAATTTTTGAAAGCAACCATAAAACACAAAGCAACCATAAAACATACATAAAACACAAAGCAACCATAAAACACCAAATCTAAAACATCAAATCATAAACCATAAAACACACATAAAACACAAAGCAACCATAAAATACCAAATCATAAACCATAAAACACATATTTCTCCCCCTTTTTGTCATACATCAAAAAGGGATATGTTAGCAAGAAAACTTCCTTATTCAATAAAACAAACATCATATAAAAGAAAATCTATTATAGTCAAGTGGTTTAGTGAAAATATCGGCAAGTTGAAAATTGGAAGAAACATAATCAATATCAATATCACCTTTCTCAAAATGATCTCTAAGGAAGTGATATCGAATCTCATTGTGCTTGGTCTCACTATATTGATTTGCATTCTTAGTCATATGAATAGTACTAGTATTATCACAAAATATTTTTATATGGTCATAATGCAAATCATAGTCAAGGAGAGTATGTTTCATTCAAAGGACTTGTACACAACAAGCCCCCGCCGCAACATACTCCGCCTCGGCGGTTGAGAGGGCTACCGAATTTTGTTTCTTGGAAGACCATGAAACAAGACAATTACCAAGAAATTGACATGTTTCACTAATACTCTTCCTATCCACTCTACAACCCGCATAGTCAGCATCCAAAAAACTCGTCATTGAGAATTCTCCAATTTTCGGATACCAAAGACCCATACCAATAGTGCCCTTAACATAACGAATAATGCATTTTACCGCAATTAAATGAGATTCTTTGGGACAAGATTAGAATCTAGCACAAAGACACACACTAAACATAATATCCGGCCTACTAGCCGTTAAATACAACAAACTACCAATCATACTTCTATATAATTTTATATCAACACACTTACCTTGGTCATCCTTATCAAGTTTGGTGGTGGTGGCCATGGGAGTGTTGCAAATTTTTGAGTTTTCAAGCCCAAATTTCATGATGAGTTCCTTGGAGTACTTGACTTGACTTATGAAAATCCCATCACGTATTTGCTTGATTTGGAGTCCAAGAAAATAGTTCAATTCACCCATCAATGACATCTCAAATTCATGTTGCGTACATTGTTCAAACTCCTTGCAAAGTAACTCATTAGTAGAACTAAAGATTATATCATCAACATATATTTGAACTATAAAAATATCACTATCAACATGTTTAGTAAATAATGTGGTATCTACTTTGCCTTTAACAAAATCATTTGAAAGGAGAAAACTAGAAAGTCTTTCATACCAAGCTCTTGGAGCTTGTTTTAAACCATACAATTCTTTATCTAGCTTGAAAACAAAATTTGGATGTACATGATCCACAAAACCGGGAGGTTATTCAATGTAAACTTCCTCATCAATAAAATCATTTAAAAATGCACTTTTTATATCCATTTGAAAAAGTTTAAAATTTTTATAAGATGCATAAGTTAGTGTGATCCGTATGGCTTCTAGTCGTGCTACGGGTGCAAAGGTCTCCTCAAAGTCGATTCCTTCAACTTGAGTGTAACCTTGGGCCACTAACCTAGCCTTATTCCTAATAACATTTTCTGACTCATCCAACTTGTTCCTAAAAATCCACATAGTACCAATTATTGGTCTATCATGGGGTCTAGGAACAAGGTGCCAAACTTGGTTGCGCTCAAATTGATCGAGCTCTTCTTGCATAGCTAGCAACCAATATGAGTCACTCTCGGCTTCGAGGATGTTTTTAAGTTCAAAATAAGATATGAAAGCATAATTCCCACACAAATTATGGAGTTTGGAGCGAGTGGTTACCCCTTTTGATACATCACCTATGATGAGATCTTTGGGATGATTTGAGGCGTATCTCCAATCTTTAGGAAGTGGTTGTAATTGTTCTACTTCATCCTTTTGAACTTCACCAATAAGTTCTTGCTTGTCTTCTTGGATGGGTGAGTCCTTCAAGGATATTTTCTCCATGTCCTCACCTAATGAGTCAATCTCTACAACATTCTCAACAATAGCATTAGATTCTTTAAATTTAACATGCATAGATTCTTCAATAGTATGAGATGATTTATTGAATACTCTATATGCTTTGCTAGTACTAGAATAGTCAACAAAGATTACTTCATAAGCCTTAGCATCAAATTTAACCAAATTATCTTTGGTGTTTAAAACAAAACACTTACATCCAAAAACTTTAAAGTATGAAACATTTGGTTTTCTTAAATGATAAATTTCAAAAGGGTTTTGAAAGTATTTTTACACAAATAAATACAGTTTGATATGTAGCATGCGGTGTTTACGGCCTCGGCCCATAAGTATTAAGGGAGCCTATATTCACTTATCATAGTCCTAGCCATTTCTTAAAGAGTTCTATTCTTCCGTTCGATTACTCCATTTTGTTGTGGAGTTCTAGAACATGACATTTCATGCTTAATTCCCTTTTCATCACAATAACTCATGAAGAGTTGGTTGACAAACTCACCACCTCTATCACTTCTTATCTGTAAAATCGAAAATCTTTTTTCTTTTTCAACCCTCTTTCGAAAAATCTTAAAATGCGAAAAAGTTTGATCTTTATGCTCCAAAAAGAAAACCCAAGTGAAACGAGAAAAATCATCAACTAAAACAAAAACATATCTATTTCCATTTAAGTTTTTAGTTTTAGTTGGTCCAGAAAGATCCATGTGAATCAATTCTAAAGGCCTAGATGACATGATATCTTTGATTGGTTTGAAAGGAGACTTGGTTTCTTTCCCAAGTTGGCACGCACCACAAATGCGGTCTTTTTCAAACTTCAAGTAAGGAATACCCTTCACCAATTCCTTAGAATTAATTCTAACAGGGTGATCAAAAGATGCATGTCCTAATCTTCTATGCCATAACCATGAAATCTCATCAAAAGTATTTAAACATTTAGTAGAACAATCCAAATTAAGCATGTCAATAATATAGACATTATTTTCACGAAATCCAGTAAGAATACAATCATTGGTTTTACAATCAAAAATTTTGCAAGAAGATTCATCAAACACAACTTTGCGACCACGATCACATAGTTGACTAATACTAAGCAAGTTATGTTTAAGCCCATCAACAAGAACAATATTTTCAATTAAAGGAGATGCACCAATCTTAATGTTACCTATACCGATGATGATGCCCTTGGAGTCATCTCCGAAGGTGACGGTGCCACCTTCAACGTACCTTAATAGGGGTGTAAAATTATTGATGTCCCATGTCATATACCTTGAACAACTACTATCAAGGTACCACCGCTCCTTATGTCTTAGAGTCTTGGTGTGTACCTATATCAAATGATTTAAGACTTGACTTTGGTACCCAAATTTTCTTGGATCCTAAAGCGTTAGAGTTTCGAACCCACAAAAGATTATTTGTACTATTTATATGATCATAGCAAAATTTAGCTAAATGGCCATTCCGGTCACAATAAGTATATTTATAAATTCTTCCATATTTAAAAGCATAATGAGCATAAGGTTTGCGAACATGTGAATTGTGAGCATGGGTAGTTTTAGCATGATTGACATGTGATGTGTTGGCATGATGAACATGTGAAGTTTTGGCATGAGATGTTTTATCATTTTTAGCATGTGGAGTATGCATATACTTCTTTGAAAATATTTCTTCTAATTTAGTATTGTTAAAAGCACATTCTTTTAAAACATTTCCCAAATCATTGATTTTAATTTTTAACATGGAAAATTCATTTTCATTAATTTTAGGATATTTAGCTTTACAAGCAACTCTATAGGCATCAAAATCTCTTTGTGTTGAAATAAGATTAGAAGATAGTTCAACCTTTTCTTTTGAAGAAATGGCAAGTTGATTTTTAAGCATTTCAATTTCCTTTTTCAATTTTGAACACTCTTCCTTTTTATCATCAAAACTTTCTGAAAGTTCAACGAAAGCATGTACTAACAATTCTCTACTTATTTCACTTTCATCATCAAGTGGTTGGGTCGTTACCTTAGGTGTGTTTGCCATGAAACACACATTTGCCGTGTCGACTTCATCTTCGGATTCACTTTCTGAATCCCAAGTGGCTTTGTACACCTTCTTTCCAGCCTTTTTTGCTTCAAAGAAGAGGATATCTTTTTCTTGAAATCTGGACAATCGGCCATGATGTGTCCGGGTTTCCGACAGTTGTAGCATATGATCCTTTTCTCCTCCTTCCCTTCCCATCGCCTTCTATAGTTGAGCCTATTCTTGCGGTATATTCTCTTTACATTTCTTACAAGAAGAGATAGCTCTTCATTATCTTCTTCATCTTCTTCATCATCGTAGTTGGTGGAGGAAGACTTGAAAGCTATAGACTTTTTCTTTTGAGGTACCACATCTTCTCTAGCCTTCTTCTCCATCTCATGAGTCTTAAGATTTCCAATAAGATTTATGAGCTCCATCTCGTATTTATCATTCAAGTCCTTCAAGGTGGTAGCTTTGATTTCCCATGACGAAGGAAGAGCACGAATCACTTTACGCACCTTTTGGTCGTTACTTATTTCATTACCTAGAGAAGAAAGAGCATTTGTAATCTTAGTAAACTTGGTAATCATATCATCAATAGATTCATCTTCTAGCATTCTAAAACTTTCATATTGGGAACGCAAGAGATCTATTTTAGCTCTCTTGACTTGTGATGTTCCCTCATGAGTGACCAATAAGTATTGCCAATTCTCATAGGCGGATTTGCAATGGATAACCCGTGTTAAGTCATCTTCATTCAAAGCTAAAAGTAGGGCATTTTGAGCCTTTGAATTAGCATCAAATTCCTTGAAGGTAAGTTCGGACCAAGTGTCCTCCTCACTTTCGGGTCTACTATAAGGCTTGGTCAAGGACTTAGCAACTAGACTACCTAAAGATTGTAGAAAAACAGTTATCCTAACTTTCCATATGGGAAAGTTGAGTCCATCAAATTTGGGAGGGGTCTTAATGTTATTGGCCATCTTTACTACTGAATGAATGAAGATATGAAAATAGTGATTAGAAAATTTTATGATCTCTCTAAGGATGTGAAGCCAAAAATTAGAGTCCTAACTCTGATACCAATTGAAATCACCTAGAGGGGGGGTGAATAGGTGATAATGCTAATCAATGCACAAATATAAAATGAGATGATGCAACGATCACTCAAAACAAGATTAGAAGCCGAATACCCCATGAAGGGCTCTGAACTCCTTCCTCGTGATTCCTCTAAATAAGAGTTTGAGGTGCGCAATGCAATCTTGTTGTGAGAATATTGATCGACAATATAAGAATGAATGAAAAGCAAGTAAATAAAACAAGTAAACCAATCGCAAACACAGAGATTTGTTTTGAGGTTCGAGCACCCAGCTCTACGTCCCCGCCTTCACCCAGAAGGATTTTCGATCCACTAGAACTTTCATAAAGGATTACAACCATAAGGTAGTACCCAACTTCTCAATCACACTCCTCTAGTCCAGAGGTAGTGGAGCCACAAATACAATAATCTCTTGGTGATCAAAAGACCACAAACTCTCTTTTGAAAAACTTTTCTTTACAAAACCCTAGAGAATAATGTATAGGATTGAAGCTCAAGTTTTATAAGTGAAAAATAAAACAAAGTTGAAGAGAGTTTTGAATCAGAAACTTCAGAGAAAAGTAAGAATTTAGAGCACTAAAACTGAGAGCAAAACTTCTTTTAAAGAGACTCAAGCTTTGATTTCTTTTGCAAAATTTTTTGTGTTCTTCTCAACCCTAATCATCCCTATTTATAGGATAAAGGTAGGGATTAAAAGGTAAACTGTTATTATGAATAATTAGGAAAGATTAGACCCAAATCCAGCCTTAAAATTCGTTTGGAGAAGAAAAACACGTTTTAAAACGTGTTTAAAAAACTACCCGTTTGGGCTGAAAATTAGCTCACGGTCGACCGGCCGGTCGACCGATTTTCAAAAATATATGACCGTTGCCAGCCCACGGTCGACCACCCAGTCGATCGTACCAAACAGAAACTAAGGTGCTTTCAGTCGGCCGAAACTCGGTCGACCGACATGGGGACCAGTTGACCGCCCGGTCGACCGAATAACATGCACACATGCACGCACCCAACGGTCAGAACTGCGGTGACTGCTTGGTCGACCTTTCTGACCTGAAACAGAGCCGGTCGACCGTCCGGTCGACCGCTATAGGTCAAAACAGTCTATTTTGAAAAATATTTTTGAAGACAAGTTAATTTTCAAAAATTTATTTTGTCAAGACTAAGTACACCACATAAAATCGAGTTTGCAAATACTGAAATAGACATATTAAATATTTTATACAAGAGAAAAACAATAATCTTTTTGAAAATCAAGTGCAATTTTGTGTGTGTGGCAAGTTTGAGCTTCAACACTATACACTATCCTTTAACAAACTAAAAATATAAAAACTAAAGTCTCTAAACCACGTTGCCGAGCTAGAGCCTCCTCTTCTATAAAGAGTTCTCTTGCGCCATCAACCTATCAACATGCTTTTAGCGCAATTAACCTTGCAATATGCTTGAAGCCATCAATACTTGTTCAAAGCTGAAACTCATTCTAAAATAACTTATTAGTACCAAATAGCTTCTATGCGTTTTGTTATCATCAAAACTTATACAAATAGATATTGTAACCTTTTGGGCCAACAGATGCATATTCATGTTTAATATTCATTGCATATCTTATTGTTTATTGCTATGCATGAGTTAAGAGGGAGCTTCTTTGAAGCTTAACTTTAATCCATGCATATATAACTCCATGAGTTTTGTCATCATCAAAAAGGGGGAGATTGTTGGCCCAGAGGCCTTCCACTCTAGTTTTGATGATGATTAACTCATGTAGTTATTGTTTACTAATAATCTTGTGATATTTAGTTTCAGATACTTAACCAAGATATTAGTAGGTGATTAGCTTCAACAAAGGTATTTTAGAGCTTTCACATGGTGATTCAAGAGCCCGAGCATCAAAGTTTATATCTAGCACTCGTTGGAGTCAAACTCGGTGGATCACGTTTGGATCGAGTCGACTTAGAGACGGCGCTCTACAAGAAGACTTGGTACATTGTTTAGTTTATAGTTTAGATCCATTGTTAAAGATTAGAGATAGTGTGATATGCTCAAGTTTACAACACACACTTGTTTAAGTTTCATGTTTTCGCTTTCGGTTTTTAGTTTAACCGATCTTGGTTTTCATGAATAGATAGAATAAAAATAAGTTTACATGGTTTAATGTATATTAGATTTGTTCTATATACATCTATGCTTCAACTATTTAAACAAACTTAGTTTGAATGTCTATTTCATGAGTTTGGAGTTTTGGTATTTTAACAAAACTTATTTTTGGATTTTAAGTCAAAAATTTGATATATATATCTTTCATGTATATTGGATTATATCCATATACAACATGCTTAAATGTTTTTTCAATATCATGCTTTTGTATTTGGATGAGTTTTGGACAAAACGATTTTCCATTTCAAAAATCCTAGTTTTTGGAAAATACGGAATTTGGTTTTCGACAAAAATTCTAAGTTACGAAAATAGTTCAAAATGTTTGTAACATGGTTTCTTTTTACTCAAACATGTTTGTATATCAAAGTATTATACTGAAACTATTTTTTTGGATTTTTAGAGATTTTATGGGATTTATTTGATAATTAAAAACCTAAGTATTAAATCCTATAATCAGCCCTGCCAGGCTCTGGCGGTCGACCGGGCCGGTCGACCGGAGCCAGAGTCGGTCGACTGGACCGGTCGACCGACGTACACAAGGACGTGCACGCAGGCCAGCCCCTTGGGCCAGTCGACCGAGCGGTCGACCGACTGAATTCAGCCCACTCTCGGGTTGACCCGATCGACCGGGCGGTCGACCGGCCAGAGAGCCGTTGCTCTCTGGTTCTGGGTGCGGTCGACCGGGCGGTCGACCGGCAGGCTCAACGGTCACTTTTTTGACCGTTGGCCGGTCGACCAGCCGGTCGATCGGAAGGTCAATTTTGACCTTTCTGCCAGCCAACGGGCAGAATTTGTTAGGGGCTTTATATACCCCATCTCTTGGCTGTTTTGGCTAAGATTTTCAGAGAGAAAATTTTCATACTCCTTAAGTGTTTTTCAGCAAAAAGTTTTTGGGTTTAAAATTCTTAATCTCTATTTTGTTTTTAAAGTGTTTTTAATTCAAAGAAAATAGTCTTTTGGGAATTGGTTTTTGGTCTAAAAATTTTATATCTATTTGGAGTTTTTTCCAAGCGATTTTCTTTGTTCAAAACACTTTGTTTTCTCATACTTGAGCTTATCATTCTATCCTCTCTATAAGATCTTTGTTTTTGTGAGAAAGAATTGGTTTGTGGTCTTTTGATCACCAAGTTGTAAACCCTCCTACTTTGTGTTATCCCTCTTGTGTAGAGGTTGATTTTTGGAGTTGTGGCTTTGTGCCCTATCCCTCTAGTGAGAGGTTGACTGGTGTTTGGCTTTATGCCCATCCCTCAAGTGTGAGGTGATTATTTGTGGTGGCTTTGTGCCTAGCCTCTAAGTGTAGAGGTTGTGTTTGTAATTGAGAGAGGAGTTGTATACTCCTGGTTGTATTGCCCCAAATCCTCAGTGGAGGTTCCCTGTGTGGAAGTCCTGTGTGGACAAGTTAGTGAAAATCCTTCTGTGTGAAGGCGAGGACGTAGAGCTGGGTGCTCGAACCTCGAAACAAATCTTGGTGTTTGCGTTTGATCCATTGACTCTAACTCTCTCTCTTTTATATTGTGCCTTACATCATTTCATATTGCTCATTCATATATTATATGCTTGGCTTGTTTGTGTGTGCCTCACTTGTGTTTAACCACGAGAACTTCATATAGCACCTCAACTCTTATTTAGAGGAATCAAGAGGAGTTAGTCTAGAGCCCTTCACCGGGAATTCGGCTACACTCGTTGGTTGCATTAAGTGTGCTGCAATTTAGTTTTTAAATTCCGCATTTTGTTCATTAAATTAGCCGTACACCTATTCACCCCCCTCTAGGTGTACTTACACTATCGACTCTGAGGCAGACTGTTGATAAAGCTGCTCCTGACCTGAGTAAGATCAGTTCTATTCTTGTGACATATACTTATATATATTTCATACAACTCATTCATTTATCCTATGATTCAGGAACCGAGACGGTGAGAGACCGAGAGCCGAGGCTATAGGAGAACAGGAGGATTATTATGATCCTCTGTTCACTTATAAATAAGGTGACGAGGCAAGCTACTTCGTTATCTCAGAAGACTCCAGAGATGACGCGGTTGACGTCGGTCCTTCGGGTGTTGGGACCTCCAAAGGAAGTTCCCAGGCCTCCAGCTCTTTAGGATGGACCACAGAGGGATTGACGAGTGAAGGTAAGCCAGCCGTTCACCTTGACTCTGCTAAAAACTTTCCTATGGAGCCTGAGGGGATTGATGCCACCGCCGAGGAAGTTCAGAAAGAGACTGCGGCTGAGGCAGTTGAGGCGATATCACTTCTCAGTAATACCTTGATCTTTTGTGAGTAATTCTTTCATGGTATTCATTATACCTTGCTCAAACAATGTCTTACCGCAAGTGTTCCGCCTTTGGGTGCATCGACTTCAGGGGAGCCAGCCAATCTTCCTGAGGGAATTAGGGGTGAAGCAAGTGCTTCGATCGCAACAGACGCTGCTGAGTTGGATGCCTTGTATCACGACCTTGTAATCACCTAGAGGGGGGCAGTGAAAAGGTGATGAGCTAATCTAATGGTCAATAATGCGAAATTAAAACTTATTTAATGCAAACTAAAACTTATTAAACTTAACACCAAGTATAACATAAGAGTGTAGCCAGATTCCCCGTGAAGGGCTCTGGACTAACTCCTCAAGATTCCTCTAAATAAGAGTTGAGGTGTCGCGTTGGCTCTCTTGGTTGAATTCTAGTGTTAGCAAACAAACCCCAAGCATATAACAATGTGAGCACAAATATATATCTAGCATATAAAGATGAAAGCAATATAAGCATGCAAGATATAAATAAGTAAGAGATAGAGAGAGCAATCACAAACATGGGATATTTGTATTGAGGTTCGAGCACACTTGCTCTACGTCCCCGCCTTCAACACTATAAAGGATTTTCACTAAAAACCGATCCTACCGGATCACTCGGTGCCGCAACACCTACAAGGTGAGTTCACACTTGAACTCGTTGGACTCTCTAGTCCCTTCACTTGTTCCCGCAAGAACACACTGCAAGCCCATTAGCTCGCCGAGGCCGCACCTCAAACACCAAGTTCACACTAGAACCCGAAACAATGCGAACCCGCAAGTCCACCTCCTCAAAGTACAAGAAAGAACTCTTGGTGATCTAAACACTTTGATCACCAATAAAAACACTCTCATAATAACACTCCTGTAGGGTGAATATATCAATGGATAGCTCAAGTGTTTGTGAGAAAAACAAGGATTGAAATTGTGGTGGAAAACACAAAAAAATCACTTTTGAAAACTCTTGATAAACTCTCCTTTTGAATAGAAGTATTTGGCTCTTAAACAAGTGGAGAAAACCTCTCAAAAAAGTAGGAAAAACTGGTGCTAAAACCTACTTAAAATCTTGTTCAAAACAGTCCAACAAAGCCCCCTTTTATAGGCTAAAGAAAACTAGCCGTTGGGGTCCAGTCAGCAGCTCTGGACTGCTGTCGGTCGACCGGCCTGGTCGACCACCAACGGTCAGAAATCTGACCGTTGGGCCAGCGGTCGACCGAGGCCTGGAAGCAGATACTCTCTGTCAGTCGACCGGCCCGGTCGACCGGGGCTTTCCAGAGAGCAGAAGCTCTCTGGCGGTCGACCGAGTCGGTCGATCGGCCCTCCAGCCAGACTAGCGTGTACGTCTGTGCACGTCGATCGACCGACTCGGTCGACCGACTCCTAGCTCGGTCGACCGGCCATGTCGACCGGTAGAAGCTAGAACAGTCTCTTTTTAGGGATTTAAAACTTGGCTTTTTACGTTAAATGAAATCCCATAAATTCACAAAAGATCTACAAAAATAGGTTCAATAATATATTTTGATATGCAAACATGTTTGAGTAAAATCAAGACATGTTACAAACATTTTGAACTATTTTTGTAACTTAAAAATTTTGGCTAAAAACAAAAATCGTATTTTTCCAAATTGGTTTTTCCAAAACTTCTCCAAATACAAAAATAAGATATTTTAAACACTTTTAAAGCATGGTGTGTATGTATATGATCCACTACACATAAATGATGAGATATCTATGTTTTTGATAATAAGTACTAAAATGGTTTTGGTTAAAAACACATGTATATAATAAACTCCAAGAACCAAACCGGTATTTTGCCAAAATGAAAAGTCTTTTGCAAAATGAAAATTCTTTTATGAAAACTCATCTAAATCAAGAGTGTATGTGTGTATATGGTACACTTGACCAATCCACCAACTATTCTATCATTTATATTTTATCTAAAAACAAAATCTTAACAAAACAAAGCTAGACTCAAGTCTTGATCTTGAAGGTCTTCACTTGAAGTCTTCACAACTTCTTGGCTTGGTCCAAACTTGATCCAAAGAGCTAGACTCCTCTTGAGTACTTGATGTGGTCGTGATGCATAGGCTCTTGAATCAAACCGTGTTAGCTCCAAAACTTGACTTTAAATCCTTTGTTGAAGCTACACACCTACTAAGATTTTGATCATAAATCTGTGACTAAATAAACACAAGATCATTAGTACTATAACTACATGAGTTAATCATCATCAAAACTAGAGTGATGGGCCTTTGGACTAACAATCTCCCCCTTTTTGATGATGACAAAACTCATGGAGTTATATAGGCATGGATTAAAGTAAAGCTTCAAAGAAGCTCCCCCTTAACTCATGCATCACAATAAAAAATAAGATATTCAATGAAGCACATGATACTAAACAAATGTACGCATCAACTAGGAGAGAGAAACATGCATAAATCAAACATATTTTTTAAAAACCTTCTCCCCCTTTTTGTTTAAACTCTCAAAAACATTTTTCTCATATATCTATTTGTTTATTGTAAGATGCATAAACTCAATATATGCAAAAACACAAATATGCATATATACACTCAAAATCTTTCTCCCCCTTTTTGTCAATCATCAACAAAGGGGTTAAAGTAAACACAAAACAATGTTCTCCCCCTTTTTGTCAGAAAAAATCAACAAAGGGGTGAACTCAAATCAATCAATAAAAGATATATGCGATATACATTCATGAAGAGGAAGATGCTAAGTTAACTTCCCTACATACATGCATTACATGAAGAAGGGATGACAAGTCCTAATTCACATAACACATAATATGCAATGCATAAGAGGAGATGTGAAGCTCTCTTTACACACGTGTACCACATAAAGAAGAGTTGTCAAGTTCCTCAATATAAGATACACTCAACATGAATCTATATGTAGAAGAGATGTTAAGCTCCCCTTGCATATAGGCAATATAAATCAAAACATTTTTAAGTCAAATTTTTTTAATAATTACTTAAAATAAATTTTAAAATTTACTCAAGGTAATAAAACACATTTTGAGATACCTTTGTCAATAAACAAAATTTTGAGATACCAATTGGAACTAAAACATATCAAAACATTTTACCAATTGAAATTTTGATACCAATGAAGGAAAGTATTTTATATTTTGATACAAATTTAAAATTTCAAATAACAATGAAATTTTAATACCAATGAAAAATATTTTATATTTGGATACCAATTTAAATTTTCAAGGATACCAGTTGAAATAAATAGTTCAATAGATAGCAATTGAAATATATTGTACATTTTGATATCAATAATAAACAAATACCAATTATAAAAAAAAAATACCAATTGAAGATAATGCATAAGCTTATATAAAAGATACCAATTGAGAAATCAATTGAAAATTAAGATTTGAATTAAGCTTAGCATAAACATACTTTGTGCTTTAAACATATAAATATCTTGAAAATCAAGCACAAACAAATCATATATATGTATGAAAAGAGAATACCAATAGAAATTGATATTATTTGAAATGAAGCATACATATATAGAAAACAAAATATGAGTATATACAAAATAAATATCAATTGAGATACCAATTAAAAATAACAATGTAAATCAAGTATATAACTCATAATTACCACCCTTTTTATACACAAGATAAAATTCAATAAGGCTTACAAGGCATACTCGCCCATCCGTCCTCCCTTAAAAGGGGTTGGTAGGGGTTTTCAAAAACTAGAGTTTGAAAATATTTTAGTATTGAAAACACTACCAAATGAAAAATACATAACTAGTTAAAATAATTTTTGAAAAACTAGTTAAAGATCCTTCAAAAATATGAAACCAAATTATATGTATATCATGAAGCATACTAAATACACAAAATTTGACACTCAAGGTCCATGAAGCTCAAAATGATCATGAAACATAGTCATGAATAAACAAATAAAGTGTGAGTGCACAAAACTCATGTAATTAGCATTTTCCATGAAGATAGTCAATAAAGCTTGAAACAAACATGAATATCATTTTATCACAAATCATAAAAAGCATGAAAATTTATTTTTCATATTAAGATGAAAAATCATAAAAATTCATTTTTCATCTAAAAATAAACTTCTAGGTATATGTATAATTTATCCAAAATTAACAATATGCATACATATCCCAAACATGAAAAGAGTCTATGATATAATTTGCATGAAGGCAAGAGACTTAAGGGACATACATGTATATTTATTAGATTTGAATACAAAATACATGTACATGAAGTAAAAACATGAAAATAGGTAAAACAAGTGTAAATGAGGAAATCATCAAAACTAGGCTATACATGTACCTATAGTGAGTATAAATGAACAATGAAGTACAAACGTATATGAATTAAATGTTGCTCACTACTTGTACACGTATATATCAAAGTTTTGACAAAAATTACATTTAAACAAGTATTTACCACATGAAGCATAATCATAAAACATGAAAATTTTAACAAACACTAAAACATGCTAAAGATCATCAATCATAAAAGCATGTAAATAAACTAGGAGTTTTAGAGATAGTTACCAATATATGAACTATACTCTAAATCTCCAAAACATGGTGGTCGTCCCACCAAACCTCCTTGATAGCGGTGCATCAAATGTGTGTCCATCAAGTCCATGTGTATCCACCATCAAGGCACCAACTCTCTCACGTCGTGTGAGAGCCCGCACCTACATCAAATACAAAAGGTGGGGATTTTGTTACTCATTTTCTTTTGGGTCCATGAGGATTAGCATTGTAAGGAACCCAAACATTCTTGTTAGCAAAATTTGAAGAATTTATTCTATCATAACAGAATCTTGCTAAATAGCCTTTGCGGCCACAATGTGTACACTTGTACACTCTAGGATGCATATGTGTATGAGTGTGATCATGACGTGCAAAGTGTGCATATGCATGATGTGGGTGATGTGCATGAATATGTGGAACTTGTTTTCTTGAAAACAAGGTTTCCAATCTCCTATGATTAAATGCACATTTGCTCAAAGTTGAGCTCAAGCAATCAATTTTATTTTTCAAAAATTTAACTTCATTTTTATCAATGGTTGTGGCATGAAGAACATGATCAACAATTTTTTTCTTTTTAGAAACATTTACTTTTCTTTTTCAACCATTTTTCTTTTCAAAGAAGTGTTTTCATGCAAAGCAATTTCTTTTTATTTTTTCACCAAGACAATTTTATTTTTCAAAGTACTGTTTCCTTCACAAAGATCAATCAATTTAGAAAGCAAAGAAACATTTTCATTTTTCAAAATTTCATTTTTTTTGAAAAACATTCCAATTTATCTTGTAAAGAATCTTTTTCTTTTAACATGAAATCAAATTTGTTTTTTATTTTCTTATTATCCTTTTTAAGCATGTCATATTTTTCTAGAAGTTATTAACAAAATGATTCAAGCTCATCATAAGACATATCAACATCTTCTTCTACCTCGGATTCGGTATTTACCTCAAGGGGGTTATCCCCTTGGACCATGTAGCACACTGGAAGCGTTACTTCCAACATCCGAGTCGCTCCCCGCATAGTATTATTTTTTTCGCCAAGGGAGAGTATTGTGTTCCAAACTATAAAACTCGAGTCAAGATTAGCAATCCTACATAAATAATCATTATTTAGGGTACTCTTCAAAGCATGGATGGTTTTTGCATTAGCCTCAATATTTTTACCATTTAAACAATAAGAATCTCTAGTAGTGGCAAAATAAACATGAATACCTAGGACTTTGAGGTATAAGGACATCTTAACCTTCCAAGTTTAGATGTTAAGAATGTCAAAGGTGGGAGGTGACATGAAATCCATGGTGTGTGTACAAATATTGTGATTAGTTATAAATAAGGATCTTTAACTCTAAGTTGTAAGACCTAAATTAAGAGCACGTGGCTCTGATACCAATTGTAATCACCTAGAGGGGGGTGAATAGGTGATGAGCTAATCTAATGGTCAATAATGCGGAATTAAAACTTATTTAATGCAAACTAAATCTTATTAAACTTAACACTGAAAGATCACCTAGAGGGGGGGTGAATAGGTGATTATGCTAATCTAGTCAACTCAATGCGGAATTTAAAAACTAAATGCAATACACTCAAGTGCAATCAACAAATGATGCACACACAACCAAGCCAAGCAATAATGAATGCACAATATGAATATTTGCAAGGCACAAAGTAAAGAGAGAGATAGAGAGAGAGTCAATGGATCAAGCGTAAACAACAAGATGTGTTTCGAGATTCGAGCACCCAGCTCTACATCCCCGCCTTCGACACACGAAGGATTTCCAATCCACTAGCTAGTCCACAAAGGACTCTCACAAGGAGTACCCAACTCCTCTCTTTACAACCACAACCTCCTCCTTGAGGCAAGCTCCAATCCAACAAAACAATCACCTCACAACTCGAGGGATTAGCACAACGCAAACACAAGGATCACCTCACAACTTGAGGGATACAACCCAAGGCACAAAGCCAAACAAAGATTGGGTTTTTAACTTGGTGGTCTAAACAACAACCACAAACAATCTCTTTCTCACACACAAAAATCCTATAGAAAAGATAGTAGATTTTAGCTCAAGTGTGGAGAAAACCAATGGGATGGAAATCAAAAATCACAAAGAAAATCCTTGGAAAAAACTGAAACCAAGATATAGAAGATGAATCAAACTCTTTTTCCCAAAAACCCTTTTCTTTGAATTTCCAAACCCTAGAAAAAACACCAAAAAGATTGTTCAAATTGAATCCAAAAACTTCTTTTAATTGCTGTGAAAACACCAGAGAGTAGGGAAAAATTCGCACAAAAAATCTTAGAGAAAAACTCTTACAAATGGGGTATTTATAGGCAAATCTAGAAACTAGCCGTTGGCAGCAGTTTTTGCCAAAATAACCCTGCCGGTCGACCGGTCCGGTCGACCGCCCAACGGTCAATTTTTGCCCGTTGGCAGCTACCGGTCGACCGCCCCGGTCGACCCAAACAAACAGAGAGCTTTGCTCTCAGACCCGGTCGACCCGGATGGTCGACCGTCCCAAGTCTGCCAAACGTGCACAATTCTGTGCACGTCGGTCGACCGACCCGGTCGACCGACTTCAGCCAAGTCGACTTGGTCAGAAGACTAGTCGACTGGTGAAGCCTGGAACAGAAAACAGAATTAAAAACATGTTTAAAAATTCTTTTATCTTTTCTAAAAATCACCAAAAATAGTTTTATCATTTTGCATTGATATATAAACATGTGGTAAAAAGTTTAGCTCAAATATCAATCAATATGAACTATTTTTGTGTCTTATCATTTTTACCAAAAACCAAAAACTGTATTTTCTAAAACTTGGATTTTGAATAGAAAATACGTTTTGTCCAAAACTCTTCCAAATACAAAATCATGATATTTAAACACTTTGAAGCATGATGCATATGGATAGAAATCCAATATACATGAAACAAATATATATATATATCCATGTTTTTGTCATTTAATTCCAAAATATGTTTTGTCAAAAATACCAAAACATAAAACACATGAATAAGTAAGCCAAACTAAGTTTGTCTAGGAAATTAAAGCATGCATGTATATAGAACAAATCATATATACATTAAACCATGTAAACTTGTTTTGATCTATCTATTCATGAAAACCAAGATCGGTTAAAGCTAAAACCGAAAAACCAAAAACCAATATTCAAAACATGAAACGTGTGTGTTGTGAACTTGAGCATTATCATACTATTCTAATCTTTACAATTTTGGATCTAAACACAAAACTAAACTATGATACCGAAGTCTTCTTGTAGAGCACAATCTCCAAGCCGACTCGATCCAAAACTCCTTAATCCATCGAGCAAGTGCTATATGTGATCTTTGACGCTCGGGCTCTTGAATCAACTTGTGAAAGATGTGTGAAAGCTTTCACCAACTAATAACTTGATTAATGATCTGAAACTAAAATCACAAGATTATTAGTACACATAACTACATGAGTTAATCATCATCAAAACTAGGGTGGAAGGCTTTTGGGCCAACAATCTCCCCCCTTTTTGATGATGACAAAACTCATGGAGTTATATATGCATGGATTAAAGTTAAGCTTCAAAGAAGCTCCCCCTTAACTCATGCATAACCAAATAAACATAATGAATGTGCAATGAAGGCCCTTAAACATGAAACATGAAACATGCATACCTATGCATAAACAATAAAGGGTTCTAGATACCAATGAAATGTTCAAAAAATAAAACATGCTCTAGATACCAATTCCAATGAAATATTTAAAACAAAACATGCTCTAGATACCAATTACACTCTAGATACCAATTACAAAACATCCAATTACAAAACATGCTTTAGATACCAATTAAAATTAAACTAAATTAAACTTAATATATGCAAAACAAAAACATGCATATATAAACCCAAATTCTTCTCCCCCTTTTTGTCAATCATTAACAAAGGGGTGAAAACCAAAACAAAACAAAATCTTCTTTCTTTTTAATACAAGGAATCAATCTTCAATAAGGGGTAAAAGCAAAACCAAATCAATTGAAAAATCAATAAATATTTCTCCCCCTTTTTGTTCGAAACAATGAAAAAAATATTTTCCCTTTTTGTCTAAAACAAAAACAAAGTCAATTAGAGGTGACAATCAATTAAGGTACCAATTGAAAATATGTCAAAGAATAGCATCTTGATACCAATTGAAAAGAAACAAACAAAAAAATATTGATACCAATTTTAAACAAAACACATGAAAATCTTGATACCAATTGTAAATAATTTTCATTTTGAACATATGATACCAATTTGAAATTCTCAATCATAAAGTGAGGGAGTGGGAATCAAATATCAATTGAAAGACAAAATCAAATTTTCTCCCCCTTTATGAAATACAAACTAAAGTAATGCATAGGCTTGATACTAATTTAAAAGTAATCAATTAAAACAAAATTGAAGCTCAAGCTTAGCATAAACAAGATTTTGTGCTTAAGGGTATAGAGATATAATAAGCACAAATAAAACGTATATATGTATGAAAAATAGATACCAATAGAAATTGATATTCTTAGAAATGAAACATACATACATACAAACATATATGAGTATACAAGAAATGTCAAGATTGATACCAAATGAAAGAATTCAATGATACCAATTGAAATAACAATGAGATCAAATGTATATCTCATATTATCTACCTCCCAATCATGGTTCAAGTTTTAAATGATTTTCAATATAAGGCATACATGAACATGATCTCCCATCCATCCTCCCATAGAAGGTAGGGGTTTTCAAAAATAGATTTGAAAATGTAGTATGTTTGAAAATCTCTACCATAGTGAAGAATACGAACTAGTTATAGGAAAAACTTTTAAAACTAGTACGAAATCCTTCAAGCAAGGAATAAAATAAAATTGTTTTTCATGAAACACATGTAAATCACATGATCACTAAACACTCAAAGTCTATAAAGCTCATATCATAGTCTCATGAAAACAAATCATGAAAAAACTAACAAGGTGAGTGAACAAGTGGTATGTGACATACATCAACATGAAAATGTTCAATTAAGCTCATATGAAATTCCTTGAAAACATGAAAACTTGAAAAGCTAGATTTTCATTGCCAATAGAAATTCATCTAAGATGTGAAATCACCAATTGAAATCATCTTAAAAACATGAAATTCATCCAAACGATTTAAACTTCAAGGCATATGTATGTCATGTACAAACTAAAGTATACATACATATCCTAAACATAATGAGTCCACAAGGGTATATGCATGAAGGCACGTGGCTCAAGGATGTATATGTATAAATGATAGTTTGGGCAAGATGGACATATACATGAAGTTAAACAAATAATCACGAAATCAAGACAATCTAAATTTTCACCAAAACTAATTTAATTTCAAGGTATGTGTATGAATTGTCAACACAATAAGTGTACATACATATCCCTAAACACAATTGAGTCCATATATATAGATTTGCAAGAAAAGCAAATGACTCAAAGGGTATACATGTATATCTTAAGGTTTGGCAAAATAAACACATACATGAAATGAAAACTCATACACATAAAACAAATCCAAAAATAGGAATATAGGTTAAAATGTATGAATCATCAAAACTAGACTATACTAGCACATCTAATGGGCACAATAGGCATTCAAGCACAAACATATATAAAGATTTATTTGTAGCCCACTATATGTACAAGTATAAATCTTAGTCTTAATGAAAACTAACATCTAAACGCATATTCAAATCATTAAGCACAAAACGGGATATAAATCAACATGAAAGACATGAAAATGATCATGATGAGCATCCACATGCTATTAGAATCAAGAAATACATAATAGCCTATAAACATCAAAACATGTGGCAAAAACAGAAATCATAAAACACATCACTATTGTTTAGCTATTACAACACAAGTTATTTATCAAAACATGAATCATTAAAACAAAAGTCATAGTCAACCATATGATTAGCATGACAAAGATATGTGCATTAAACCTATGATAAACATGATAGCTAAAACATAAAGAGAACACAAAATATGGGTCCATACTAAACATGGGTGTCTCAACAACTAATCATGTAAAGCATAAGTCTAATAAACATGGCGAATATCATACTAATCATGAAACAATAAAACAAAACGAAAATCATAAACATCATAAACATCCAAATGGTCATAATGCATATGCATGTGCATTAGAACTAGGGCATACATGTTAGTTTAAACAAGGTGAGAACACTAAATATAGATCTATATAAAACATGGGTGCTCAAGTAACTAAACATGTATAACACTATTCTAATGAGCATGGCATAAGCATAATGAACAATAAACCATGGCATGCTATAAATAGATGAACATGAAAAGCATGCAAATAAAAATGGGAGTTAGAGAATGATACCAAAACCGATGAAGGTGCATCTCTAGTTCTCCAAACCACGGTGGTCCTCCCACCAAATCTCCTTGAGAGTGAAGCATCCAAATGGTTCTCTTTAGGCACGGAACGCATCCACTCCAAGGCACCAACACTCTCACGTTTTGCGAGAGCTCCCACCTACATCAAAAAGTATAGAGGTGGTATTTGGTACCCATTTCTTTGTGGGTCCACGGGGGTTAGTATCATTTCTAACCCAAACAAGATTAGTTGCTAAATTTTCATGATAGATACGATCATAACAAAATCTAGCAAGATGGCCTTTTCGGCCACAATGTGTACATGTGTACACATGAGCATACGTGCGATGGTGGTGACCGTGGAAAGCATGTGTATGCCGTGAAGGGTGAGCATGCAAAGATGGACCTTATTTCTTGCGAACCAAGGTTTCAAACGTGTATGATTCAATGTGCATTGGCTCAAAGTGGAGCCCAAACATTCAACACTTTTCTTCAAAATATTTATATCATTTTCAATGGAGGAAGATAAAGTGGAGCATGCAATTGGTGTGCAAGAAGAAGAAGCTATACTACCATGGCACACATGAGAATCAATATCAATTTTTAAAGATTCATTTTTCTTTAAAACCAAATCCAATTCTTTTGTAATTGAATCAATTTTATTTTTCAAAGCAAGGTTATCTTCTAAAACAAAATCCAATTTTGAAGATAAAATCTCATTGTTTTTCACAACATCATTGCAATCATTTTTATTTTTCAAAATCTCAATCTCATCAAGGGCAAGGTCTAGTTGAGATCTTAGTGAGTCACGTTCACTAGTGATCTCTTCCTTTTCTTGCAAAGCCAATTCAAAATTAGAACATAAATCCTTCAATTCATTTTTCAAAACAAGGTTGTCCTCTTTCAAAAGATTGTGTTTTTCCAATAAATTTTCAAGCTTTTGAGCAAGTTCCAATTTTAATGTTTGAACTTCAAAACAACCATGGCAATAGGAACTAGAGCTATCATCTAATTGAGTGTCCGATTGTACCTCAAGGGAGTTTTTCCCTTGGACCATGAAGCAATGCTTTTCGGACTTTTCTCTCTTAGATCTCCTCATCTTGTTGATAATCCTTGGAAGCTCGGGAGACGTCAATAAGCTTCAAACTGTAAAAGCCGAGTCATAATGATTAAACACCGGTAAAAGATGTTCACTAAGAGATGCTCTAAGTGTTCTAAGTGCTAATGCATTTGCCTTCTTATGCTTGCTACTATTGGGGAATGATTCCATAGTGGAGGCTTGATAAACTAGATGTCCTAGTCTTTTCAAATGGCTACTCATATTGGCCTTCCAAACATCAAGTCTTATATGGTCAAACATAGGAGGGCTATCCATGAGTGCAAACTAAATGAGTGCAAATGAATAATGCAAATGAAGATTAGCAAACCAAGATCTCACTCCTAGGTGGTTAAACCTAAATATCAGGAGCGCTAGCTCTGATACCAATTGAAAGATCACCTAGAGGGGGGGTGAATAGGTGATTATGCTAATCTAGTCAACTCAATGCAGAATTTAAAAACTAAATGTAATACACTCAAGTGCAATCAACAAATGATGCACAAACAACCAAGCCAAGCAATAATGAATGCACAATATGAATATTTGCAAGGCACAAAGTAAAGAGAGAGATAGAGAGAGAGTCAATGGATCAAGCGCTAACAACAAGATGTGTTTCGAGGTTCGAGCACCCAGCTCTACATCCCCGCCTTCGACACACGAAGGATTTTCAATCCACTAGCTAGTCCACAAAGGACTCTCACAAGGAGTACCAAACTCCTCTCTTTACAACCACAACCTCCTCCTTGAGGCAAGCTCCAATCCAACAAAACAATCACCTCACAACTCGAGGGATTAGCACAAGGCAAACACAAGGATCACCTCACAACTTGAGGGATACAACCCAAGGCACAAAGCCAAACAAAGATTGGGTTTTTAACTTGGTGGTCTAAACAACAACCACAAACAATCTCTTTCTCACACACAAAAATCCTATAGAAAAGATAGTAGATTTTAGCTCAAGTGTGGAGAAAACTAATGGGATGGAAATCAAAAATCACAAAGAAAATCCTTGGGAAAAACTGAAACCAAGATATAGAAGATGAATCAAACTCTTTTTCCCAAAAACCCTTTTCTTTGAATTTCCAAACCCTAGAAAAAACACCAAAAAGATTGTTCAATTTGAATCCAAAAACTTCTTTTAATTGCTGGGAAAACACCAGAGAGTAGGGAAAAATTCGCACAAAAAAATCGTAGAGAAAAACTTTTACAAATGGGGTATTTATAGGCAAATCCAGAAACTAGCCGTTGGCAGCAGTTTTTGCCAAAATAACCCTGCCGGTCGACCGGTCCGGTCGACCGCCCAACGGTCAATTTTTGCCCGTTGGCAACTACCGGTCGACCGCCCCGGTCGACCCAAACAAACAGAGAGCTCTGCTCTCAGACCCGGTCGACCCGGACGATCGACCGTCCCAAGTCTGTCAAACGTGCACAATTCTGTGCACGTCGGTCGACCGACCCGGTCGTCCGACTTCAGCCAAGTCGACTTGGTCAGAAGACTAGTCGACTAGTGAAGCCTGGAACAGAAAACAGAATTAAAAACATGTTTAAAAATTCTTTTATCTTTTCTAAAAATCACCAAAAATAGTTTTATCATTTTGCATTGATATATAAACATGTGGTAAAAAGTTTAGCTCAAATATCAATCAATATGAACTATTTTTGTGTCTTATCATTTTTACCAAAAACCAAAAACTGTATTTTCTAAAACTTGGATTTTGAATAGAAAATACGTTTTGTCCAAAACTCTTCCAAATACAAAAACATGATATTTAAACACTTTGAAGCATGATGCATATGGATAGAAATCCAATATACATGAAACAAATATATATATCCATGTTTTTGTCATTTAATTCCAAAATATGTTTTGTCAAAAATACCAAAACATAAAACACATGAATAAGTAAGTCAAAACTAAGTTTGTCTAGGAAATTAAAGCATGCATGTATATAGAACAAATCATATATACATTAAACCATGTAAACTTGTTTTGATCTATCTATTCATGAAAACCAAGATCGCTTAAACCTAAAACCGAAAAACCAAAAACCAATATTCAAAACATGAAACGTGTGTGTTGTGAACTTGAGCATTATCATACTATTCTAATCTTTACAATTTTGGATCTAAATACAAAACTAAACTATGGTACCGAAGTCTTCTTGTAGAGCGCAATCTCCAAGCCGACTCAATCCAAAACTCCTTAATCCATCGAGCAAGTGCTATATGTGATCTTTGACGCGGGCTCTTGAATCAACTTGTGAAAGATGTGTGGAAGCTTTCACCAACTAATAACTTGATTAATGATCTGAAACTAAAATCACAAGATTATTAGTACACATAACTACATGAGTTAATCATCATCAAAACTAGGGTGGAAGGCCTTTGGGCCATCAAACACCAAGTATAACACAAGAGTGTAGCCGGATTTCTCGTGAAGGGCTCTGGACTAACTCCTCAAGATTCCTCTAAATAAGAGTTGAGGTGTCGCGTTGGCTCTCTTGGTTGAATACTAATGTACCCCAAGCATTTAACAATGTGAGCACAAATATATATTTAGCATATAAAGATGAAAGCAATATAAGCATGCAAGAAATAAACAAGTAAGAGATAGAGAGAGCAATCGCAAACACGGGATATTTGTTTCGAGATTCGAGCACACTTGCTTTACGTCCCCGCCTTCAACACTGTGAAGGATTTCCACTAAAAACCGATCCCACCGGATCACTCGGTGCCGCAACACCTACAAGGCGAGTTCACACTTGAACTCCTTGACTCTCTAGTCCCTTCACTTGTTCCCGCAAGAACACGCCGCAAGCCCACTAGCTCGCCGAGGCCGCACCTCAAAAACCGAGTTCACACTAGAACCCGAAACAATGTGAACCCGCAAGCCGCCTCCTCAAAGTACAAGAACGAACTCTTGGTGATCTAAACACTTTGATCACTAATAAATACTCTCACAATAACACTCCTATAGGGTGATTATATCAATGGATAGCTCAAGTGTTTGTGAAAAAATCAAGGATTGAAATTGTGGTGGAAAACACAAGAAAATCACTTTTAAAAACTCTTGATAAACTCTCCTTTTGAATGGAAGTATTTGGCTCTTAAACAAGTGGAGAAAACCTCTCAAAAAAGTAGGAAAAACTGGTGCTAAAACCCATTTGAAATCTTGTTCAAAACAGTCCAACAAAGCCCTCTTTTATAGGCTAAAGAAAACTAGTTGTTGGGGTCCAGTCAGCAGCTCTGGACTGCTATCGGTCGACCGGCCCGGTCGACCGCCAACGGTCAGAAATCTGACCTTTAGGCCAGCGGTCGACCGGCCCGGTCGACCGTGGCCTGGAACAGAGAGCAGATACTCTCTGCCGGTCGACCGGCCCGGTCGACCTGGGCTTTCCAGAGAGCAGAAGCTCTTTGGCGGTCGACCGGGTCGGTCGACCGGCCCTCCAGCCAGACTGGCGTGTGCCTCTGTGCACGTCGGTCGACCGACTCGACCGACTCCTAGTTCGGTCGACCGGCAGAAGCCAGAACAGTCTCTTTTTGGGGATTTAAAACTTGGCTTTTTATCTTAAATAAAATCCCATAAATTCATGAAAAATCTACAAAAATAGGTTCAATAATATATTTTGATATACAAACATGTTTGAGTAAAATCAGGACATGTTAAAAATATTTTGAACTATTTTTGTAACTTAGAAATTTTGGCTAAAAACAAAAACCGTATTTTTCCAAATTGGTTTTTCCAAAACTTCTCCAAATACAAAAACAAGATATTTTAAACACTTTTAAAGCATGGTGTGTATGGATATGATCCACTACAAATAAATGATGAGATATCTATGTTTTTGACAACAAGCACTAAAACAGTTTTGGTTAAAAACACATGTATATAATAAACTCTAAAAACCAAACCGGTATTTTGCCAAAATGAAAAGTCTTTTTCAAAATGAAAATTCTTTTATGAAAACTCATCTAAATCAAGAGAGAGTGTGTGTATATGGTATACTTGAGCAATCCACCAACTATTCTATCCTTTACATTTTATCTAAAAATAAAATCTTAACAAAATAAACCTAGACTCAAGTCTTGATCTTGAAGGTCTTCACTTGAAGTCTTCACATCTTCTTGACTTGGTCCAAACTTGATCCAAAGAGCTAGACTCCTCTTGCGTACTTGATGTGGTCTTGATGCATAGGCTCTTGAATCAAACCGTGTTAGCTCCAAAACTTGACTTTAAATCCTTTGTTGAAGCTACAAACCTACTAAGATCTTGATCACAAATCTGAGACTAAATAAACACAAGATCATTAGTACTATCACTACATGAGTTAATCATCATCAAAACTAGAGTGATGGGCCTTTGGGCCAACAGATCTGCCCTCTTATCAGCCCAAACCGGTTAGTGGAAAAGAGGCTGAGGGGACAATGGTTACAGAATCAATCTCACTTCCAACTACATCGGTAAGTGAGATGCCAGTGGTTTTGCCAACGCTGCCTATCCTGCCAACCGTGGAGCTAAAGGTAATTACCAGTCCTACTTCCCCAACACTGGTTGTTGAGCCAGCTCTCCCAGAAATAGTCACCAGCCCTTCTTCGATTGTGGCTAGTGTTCTGATTTCAATGAGGACTCCTCCGAGATCACCGGCGACCCCTCATATTTCTCCAGCCAGTGCTCCTGCCATCCCCTCTAAGGTTATGTCAGTGAAACCGGTGGAAGATTTGTCTTCAGGGGCCACTCGTTCACCGAGAGTAGTTGAAGCCGAGAATCAATTGGTGGCTGAGCTAGTCGACAGCTTTTATAAGGGCTTGAAGTGATCTGTTGCTTTGATCTTGAAGGGCTCGACTACCTCGTTCTCTGCTTTGAAGGTGGTCCTCTCTCGAAGTATTGACAACATTCGAGACTTTGGAGGGGATGACCAAGCTGCCACATTAGAGCTTCTGGTGGAGAGGCTTGAGAGGGATGTAGACGAATGGCGCCATCTCAACCAGTCAGATTTAGACTCCTCAATTAATGAACAGTTTGAACACCTCACTGCTCAAATGCGTGAAGCTTATCTTGTTGCTCAGGAAGCAGCTAAGGCAATTTCTTCAGATTTGAAATTCTTGAAAATAAGGAAAGTAGAAATTGGGGATGCCATAGATGCTTCTAATAGTGCTCTTCTCGACGCTGAGGATAAGATTTCAAAGGCTAAGGAAATGATCAAGAAATCCAATCTTCTTCTGTCCAAGGCTGAACCGGTGCGTCTTAATGAGATCGCTCGGATAGAGCAGCTTAAGGCTCAAAATGACAAAGTCCTGCAACAGGAGCTAGTACAGAGGGCAATTTTGGTTGAAATTGAGGCTCGCCTATTCTAGACATCAAACTTTAATGAGGCCGAGTTGAGGTCGCAGGCATTCATCAGAGCTGCTGAGGAGAGGAAGAATAGGCTGGCCATCCTTGAAGAACGGATCAAGTCTTATGAAGTATCCTTGTAGCTTGTAATCCATGTATCCCTCTTTTGTAATTAATAAAAAGTAATTTTATTTAACTCCTCTGTTGTATTTCCAACTTGTTTTATCTTCTGAATTTGCAATTCTTACTTTCAAGTTGTACTACAATGGTATAACTCATCTAATCAGAGGTGATAAACTGATAGGATTAGTTACAAATTTGAGAAATGGCTCAACTCAAATCATATTGAGATAAGGATGGAAGAAATGAGCTTTACTGTTCAGAGGTAACATTAACATAACAGATTAAAGATCATCGAATGACCTGGGTATGATGATTAGGAATCACCAGATACGAAGCCTTGTCGTTCAGAGGTGACGAACTAGACATAACAACAAAGAAAGATGAGATTGGATATTCATCGGTACAGAGGTGACAGACTGGACATAACCGATTAGAAATTACTAAACTCGGAGTATTTACTTTTCAGAGGTGACGAACTAGACATTACAGTAAGCAAAAAGGGAGATTTGGCCATTTGTCGGTTCAGAGGTGATAAACTCGACATAACCGATTGAGAAGTCACTAAGCTCAAAATTTTATCATTCAGAGATGATAATCGGGACATGATGACAAAGAAAGATAAGATTGTGTATTTATCGGTTCAGAGATGACAAACTGAACATAGCCGATTGTAAATTACCAAACTCGGAGTGTTTACTATTCAGAGGTGACGAACTAGACATAACAGTAAGCAAAAAGGGAGACTTGGCTATCTGTCGGTTCAGAGATGATAAACTGGACATAACTGATTGAGAAGCCACCAAGCTCAAAATTTTGTCATTCAGAGGTGATAATATGGACATGATGACAAAAATGAAGGTGAAACCAATTTTAGGGACCCATCTATTCAGAGGTGATATACTGGATATGATAGACTAAGACACACTAAACTCCGAATCTGCTGCCAGAGGTAGTCGCATTAACTTAGCAGCTAGCCCACTAGGGACTGCAAGGGTGAATTAGATCTGGGCACCCGTTGGTTCAGAGGTAATATGGACATAACCAACTAAGAGACATCAGGTTCACAATTCGCTATTCAGAGGTAGTCGTATTAATATCAACAAGAACTCCTGATCTTGGTAGAGGGAAGGAGAACAAAGTTATGGACCTATCTGTTCAGAGGTGGCGAACTGGACATGACAGTTGAAGTACCATAAGAAGGGAGATTTAGATATTCGTCGGTTCAGAGGCGATAAATGAGATATAACCGATTAGAAATGGCTAGACCCAAAGCCCTACCGTTCAGAGGTGGCGAACTAGACATAACGGTTAAGGAATAGTCCCTACTGGACTGAAAGATGAGACTTAGTTATCTGTCGGTTTAGAGTGATAAACTAGACATAACCGATTGAGAAGCCACCAAGCTCAGGATTTCTACCATTCAGAGGTGATAAACTGGATATCACGGTAAAAGAAATAACCCCATGGGGGAATAGGATTTGATTATAAATTCTGTGGGAAATTGATATCTCCTTTGGATATTTTTGGAAGAAGTTGTCAGAGGTGTATTGTTAACGTGACAATCAAGAGAGTCCATTGAAGACTGAGTGGGAAATAATAGACTTTGAAGAGAGTCTACTAGAGATTTGCTGGGGAGCTGAGAAATATAAATCTCATAAAAGACTATATGTCAGAGAACTCCGTGGGGATTTGTAAAGTAACTTGTCAGAGGTGTGATGTTAACTTGACAAGGATTCATTTTACTGTTAGAGGTGTTTGAACATAACAGTAATTTGAGTGGACCTGTCATTCTATTGAAGAGAATGACAAGCGGAGTTTATTCACCGGAGAAGTTGACCAAATTCGCAGGGATGTTAGTTTTATCCACTGGGGAGTAGGCTAGAGTCTCACTATCAGAGGTTTAATGTAAACGTAATAGGTTAGACTCGTCATTTTGCAAGGGATATGAATACCTTTCTATGTGGTCTCACCATTCCATGGACAAGAATTGGTAAGTGATTTTGGAGAGGGAATCAAATGGGAACATGTCCCTTAGGATTTTTAGCAAACCCTCAGCTGTTAACGGATTTGATATGCCTTTACCAACTACCGTTTGAGTCAGGCTAGCGATGCTATTCTCCTCAGCATGATGAGTTGTCAAGTACTTATGTTGGGCTTAAAGGCTAATATTTTCCTCTATCCTTAGCCGCTAGCGGCGTTGAGTTATTTTGTTACTTTGAGTAACACGATGCTTTCCCTGGGTTCTCATTTTGTAGGTGAGTTGGGGATTAAAGGAGTAGACATGACTTCTATGAGATCTTGGTCCGAAGGTCTTGATCAGAGTTGTAATGTTAACTTGATCATGAGAAGGACCTTTATCAAGGATAATACTTCTTTAGGAACTTGCCGTTGATTGGCATCATGAGTAAGTATCCGTCTGAAATCATAAGGCGATATGCACCATTAGAATAGACTATTTCTATCACAAACGGTCCTTCCCATTTGGGCTGAAATTTGCCTTTAGTTTTGTGTGTCATGATCATCGGTCGTCTGACGGCTAAAACTAAATCTCCTTTCTGGAAAACCCTTTGCTTAACCATCTTATTGAAGGCCTTTGAGATTCGCGCTTGATACAACTCAATATGTTGTTGAGCTTGTAACCGCTTCTCATCTAAGGCTTCGAGCTCCTGGAGACGCAAGCGATCATTGTCCTCTTTTGTCATTCTGGTCATCAAGGCGACTCGTAATGATGGCATCTGGATTTCTAATGGTATGACTGCCTCGCACCCGTATACCAGGAAAAAAGGTGTATTACCTGTCAGGTCCGAACTGTGGTTCGGTAGGCCCAAAGACATTCACTAAGCTTTTCATTCCAATCTCGCTTATTTGATGAAACAAATTTTTTGAATAGCTTAATGATTATCTTGTTGAATGCTTCTGCCAAGCCATTAGCGACAGGGTTATAAGCAGTTGATGCCACATTCTGAATCCTGTATCTATCACAGAACTGATAAAATACCTAGCTTGCAAATTGGGACCGTTATCATAGATGATCCGCCTAGGGACACCAAATCGATGGATGACATGGTGTTTGATAAAATTAACCACGTTAGAAGTTTTAACTTCCAGCAATGGTATAGCCTATGCCTACTTTGAAAAGTAATTGGTTATTGTTAAGATAAAATAGTGACTTTTTGTTGAAGGGGGGCTGATCGGCCGTATGACATCGATTCCCCATGCTTCAAATGGCCATGAAGCAATGGTTGAATGGAGCAACTCTGGAGGCTGATGTATGAAGTCCGCATGGATTTGGCAGGCTTTATACCTTCGCGCATACTGGATGGCATCGGCTATCATGGTCGGCCAATAATATCCAAGCCTGTGCAATCGGTCCTTGAGTTTTGGACCTGGCTGATGAGCTCCGCATATGCCATTGATTGGTAGTGAAAAGTGCATTTTTATCATTATATTTACCATCACATTTTCATATTTTTTTCCTATAATTCTGCACATTTACTAATATTTTATGATTTATTGTGTGCAGGCCTCGAAATATTAAAATAAAGCTTAAAAAGAAGCCCAAAAGCCCATATTCAAGCCCAATGTAAAAGTTGCAAATATTAATTGCCAAAATTGCAAATACTAAGGGCAAAAGTTGCAAACACAAAGAAGAGGGAAGGATAGACTTCTATTCAACCCTAAACACTCTCAAGATGAGGACAAAAGCCAAAGAAGAGAGTGCAAAGATAAGGAAATTCGTGGATAAAAGATTTGGGATCTAGTAACTTGCTTCCCAAGTTATATCCAAATCCAAAGATAAAGAGCCAGGATCAAACTTTCAGATGCAAACGCCCAGATGGACGGACCAGGAGAGGCCGCGCGCCAACTGACGCCATGTGACCACGGAAACGCGGCCCAAGCCGCGTTTCCGCGGCAATGTGGATAAGCCAGGGCAACAGGTTTCGTGGAGGAGTTCGATCTGGACTCTACTGCCTTCTGCACCTATAAATACCCCTGCAGTGCAACCGAGAAGGGAGCACAGCGAAATACAGAGCCAAAAATTAGGGTTTTTAGGCTTTCTTCTAGTTTAGGTTTTCTTTTCTCTTTTGTAATTTTTATTTTTCCTTTTTGTAACTGAGAGGAGAGGATGTTTTCATGGAGGAAGGAGATCTACTTGTACTGAGGGTGACAATCGGTGTAAGTTTTGCTCTTCTTCTATTGTTAAATAAATCAACTCGAGGTTCATTTTTTTTTATGTTCTTTTATTCTTGTTTAATCTTGTGTTTCTTTTGTTCTTATTTTCTTTTATTTTCTCTCTAATGTCTTGTGAACCATGAGACCCAATTGCGTTGAGACTGCCTAGCCGAAGAAGAGCCCTTGATGGCCTATGGAGATGAACAAACCTTCGTTAGTTTGTCTTTTATTTTCGTAGTATAGATTAAGAAGGTGGACGATCCTATACGCCATACTTGTACGCCTTCCAAGACAAGGTAAGTCATTGCACGGATCAAAGGTAAGCAAGGTAGAAGAGGTATGTATGTATAGTTTTTTCTTTCTTTCTAATTCTAGTTTAGATCTCCATCTCTCTCAAATTTACTTTTCACCTTCTCATTGTAAATATCATATACCATTGTAAATAATAAAAGAAAATAATTTTTAGAGAATCTTACTTAAATGCTTCCATCGCTAGTCCCTCCCTGAGGATCACGACCCGCATAGCCACTGCTACCGCGGATTCGAATTGAGAGCCTTGCACAACTTGTTCTAAATCTAATATTATTTATTTTGTGTGCAGGAAAATCTCAATCAAAATTTTGGCGCCGTTGCCGGGGAGGGACGGTAAGTTATTCTCTAAAAAAATTTTGATTGTGATTTTCCTGCACACAAAATAAATAATTTAGATTTAGAACAAGTTGTGCAAGGTTCTCAATTCGAATCCGCGGTAGCAGTGGCTATGCGGGTCGTGATCCTCAGGGAGGGACTAGCGATGGAAGCGTTTAAGTAAGATTCTCTAAAAATTATTTTCTTTTATTATTTACAATGGTATATGGTATTTACAATGAGAAGGTGAAAAGTAAATTTGAGAGAGATGGAGATCTAAACTAGAATTAGAAAGAAAGAAAAACTATACATACATACTTCTTCTACCTTGCTTACCTTTGATCCGTGCGATGACTTACCTTGTCTTGGAAGGCGTACAAGTATGGCGTATAGGATCATCCACCTTCTTAATCTACACTACGAAAATAAAAGACAAACTAACGAAGGTTTGTTCATCTCCATAGGCCATCAAGGGCTCTTCTTCGGCTAGGCAGTCTCAACGCAATTGGGTCTCATGGTTCACAAGACATTAGAGAGAAAATAGAAGAAAACAAGAACAAAAGAAACACAAGATTAAACAAGAATAAAAGAACATAAAAAACGAACCTCGAGTTGATTTATTTAACAATAGAAGAAGAGCAAAACTTACACCGATTGTCACCCTCAGTACAAGTAGATCTCCTTCCTCCATGAAAACATCCTCTCCTCTCAGTTACAAAAAGGAAAAATAAAAATTAAAAAAGAGAAAAGAAAACCTAAACTAGAAGAAAGCCTAAAAACCCTAATTTTCGGCTCTGTATTTCGCTGGGCGCCCTTCTCGGTTGCACTGCAGGGGTATTTATAGGTGCAGAAGGCAGTAGAGTCCAGATCGAACTCCTCCACGAAACCTGTTGCCCTGGCTTATCCACTTTGCCGCGAAAACGTGGCTTGGGCCGCATTTCCGCGGCCGCATGGCGTCAAAGCGCGCGGCCTCTCTTGGTCCGTCCATCTAGGCGTTTGCATCTGGAAGTTTGATCCTGGCTCTTTATCTTTGGATTTGGATATAACTTGGGAAGAAGTTACTAGATCCCAAATCTTTTATCCACGAATTTCCTTATCTTTGCACTCTCTTCTTTGGCTTTTATCCTCATCCTGCAAGTGTTTAGGGTTGAATAGAAGTCTATCCTTCCCTCTTCTTTGTATTTGCAACTTTTGCCCTTAGTATTTGCAATTTTGGCAATTAATATTTGCAACTTTTACATTGGGCTTGAATATGGGCTTTTGGGCTTCTTTTTAAGCTTTATTTTAATATTTTGAGGCCTGCACATAATAAATCATAAAATATTAGTAAATGTCCAGAATTATAGGAAAAAATATGAAAATGTGATGGTAAATATAATGATAAAAATGCACTTTTCACTACCAATCACACCCCCACACTTATCTTTTTGCTCGTCCTCGAGTAAAAATCAAAGAGAAAAAGAAAAATTAATCTAACCTAACTCACTTTCGTAGGAATCACGGTTGCACTTAGCATGTGCAACAAGCCGTTAAACCCTAGGTTACCCTAGAGGACGAGTGTTGTCTCGTGAGGGTTTTCAGTGGATTACACCCACAAAAACATAAAAAGGAAAATATTTGAAATACTTTTGAAGAGACTAAATAGTCTATAAGTTTTAGGATTATCATTTTTATTCATTCTTAAACTTAGTCTTAATAAAGTAAATTGTTATTCATTTTAGGTAAGGATCAAATTGAATGTTTGTATAGTCTTTTTCGTTACCAAAAATCATACGCATCCTTGTGAATCTAAGAATTCCTTAACTTGAACTCTCATGCCTCTTTATTATTATTATGATTTTTTTTAATATATATAACTCATCTAATTTTCTTTCGTGCAAGTATTAAGGCTTCTTGAGGCCCTCATATCTAACTAATTGATTATTAGATGTATTAATATATATATAATATTTCTTAGTTTTCTTAGGCTTTCTAATCCACCCATGTAGCGAACTTAAAGTCGGTGACTCCTAAACTGGTTAGTTTTAGGGCACCAGGTGAGAAAACACCCCTCGGACTCAAATTCGAGTGAATTAGGCCCCAAAACTAAGGATGCTTATTTATTAACTCACCTTTAGGCGTGAATACTTATGCTTCATGAGGCACATGTATCCAGCTTAATTAGTGATTTTTTTTTTTTTTACATATGAGGCACAAGGGTCTTTGTCTTAGAATCCTAGATATGCATTAGGTATGCACATTTCATTAAGATAAAAATTAAGACTAATTACTTATTCAATTTCTCCTCCTATACCTAAAAATTAAACAATTTATTTATTTTGACCAAGTTTTTCGAAATCCTAATCATGACTTTCCTAATTCTTAAAACTAACTTAGATTTCTTTCAAGAAATAAGTCAACGTATTGTCCTTTTTATAATTATTATTTTTTTTTACAATTTTTTTTATTAGCAAATTTTGTTAGTTTCTAACTATGTTAGTATGTTAGTAAAGCCCACCCCCATTTATTATGAAATTTGGAAATTTGATGGCGTGGAAATTTTAAAAAATAATTATACATACATTTTAGTGGGTTATATAAGAAAAATTTCTGGTGGGTTTCACCAAATATTATGTTATCTTGATTGGGTAGCAACGCTTGGCCCAATTAGACCACCACCGGAACCACCACCTTAAGGTAACTTCTGCCTTCCCTTGTTCTTTTTCATGGATATATGCATTCATTCATACATTGAGGACAATGCATGAGATAAGTGTGGGGGTGGGCATTACTAACATACTAACATAGTTAGAAACTAACAAAATTTGCTAATAAAATATATATATATATAATAATAATTATTATAAAAAGGACAATATTTTGACTTATCTTTTGAAAGAAATCTAAGTTAGTTTTAAGGATTAGGAAAATCATGATTAGGATTTCTAAAAACTTGGTCAAAATAAATAAATTGTTTAAATTTTAGGTATAGGAGGAGAAATTGAATAATTAATTAGTCTTGATTTTTACCTTAATGAAATTTGCATACCTAATGCATATCTAGGATTCTAAGACGAAGACCTTTGTGCCTCATATATTAAAAAAAAAACAAAAAAGAAAATCACTAATTAAGCTGGATACATGTGCCTCAAGAAGCATAAGTATTCATGCCTAAAGGTGAGTAAATAAAATAAAGTCCTTAGTTTTGGGGCCTAGCTCACTCGAATTTGAGTCCGCGGGGTGTTTTCTCACCTGGTGCCCTAAAGCCAACCGGTTTGGGAGTCATTGACTTTAAGTTCGTTACATGGGTGGATTAGAAAGCCTAAGGAAATTAAGGAAAAATTACTTATATATGTACTAACACATCTAATAGTCAATTAGTTAGGTATGAGGGCCTCAAGAAGCCTTGATACTTACACGAAAGAAAATTAGAGGAGTTATACATATCAAAAAAAAAGTATATATAAATAAATAAATAATAAAGAGGCATGAGAGTCCAAGTTAAGGAATTCCTAGTATAAATTCATAAGGATGCATATGATTTTTGGTAACGAAAAAGACTATATTAGAAATTCAATTTTAAATCTTACCTAAAATGGAGAACAATTTACTGTATAAAGACTAAAGTTTAAAGAATGAATAAAAATGATAATCCTAAAACTTATAGACTATTTAGTCTCTTCAAAAGTATTTCAAATATTTTCCTTTTTATGGATTTTGTGGGTGTAATCCGCTGAAAACCCTCACGAGACAACACTCGTCCTCTAGGGTAACCTAGGGGTTTAACGGCTTATTGCACATGCTAAGTGTAACCGTGATTCCTACGAAAGTGAGTTAGGTTAGATTAATTTTTCTTTTTCTCTTTGATTTTTACTCGAGGACGAGCAAAAAGATAAGTGTGGGGGTGTGATTGGTAGTGAAAAGTGCATTTTTATCATTATATTTACCATCACATTTTTATATTTTTTTTCCTATAATTCTGCACATTTACTAATATTTTATGATTTATTGTGTGCAAGCCTCGAAATATTAAAATAAAGCTCAAAAAGAAGCCCAAAAGCCCATATTCAAGCCCAATGTAAAAGTTGCAAATATTAATTGCCAAAATTGCAAATACTAAGGGCAAAAGTTGCAAATACAAAGAAGAGGGAAGGATAAACTTCTATTCAACCCTAAACACTTGCAGGATGAGGATAAAAGCCAAAGAAGAGAGTGCAAAGATAAGAAAATTCGTGGATAAAAGATTTGGGATCTAGTAACTTGCTTCCCAAGTTATATCCAAATCCAAAGATAAAGAGCCAGGATCAAACTTTCAGATGCAAACGCCCAGATGGACGGACCAGGAGAGGCCACGCGCCAAAGCGCGAGGCCAACCGACACCATGTGACCGCGAAAACGCGGCCCAAGCCGTGTTTCCGCGGCAAAGTGGATAAGCCAGGGCAACAGGTTTCGTGGAGGAGTTCGATCTGGACTCTACTGCCTTCTGCACCTATAAATACCCCTGCAGTGCAACCGAGAAGGGAGCACAGTGAATTACAGAGCCAAAAATTAGGGTTTTTAGGCTTTCTTCTAGTTTAGGTTTTCTTTTCTCTTTTGTAATTTTTATTTTTCCTTTTTGTAACTGAGAGGAGAGGATGTTTTCATGGAGGAAGGAGATCTACTTGTACTGAGGGTGACAATCGGTGTAAGTTTTGCTCTTCTTCTATTGTTAAATAAATCAACTCGAGGTTCGTTTTTTTTTATGTTCTTTTATTCTTGTTTAATCTTGTGTTTCTTTTGTTCTTGTTTTCTTCTATTTTCTCTCTAATGTCTTGTGAACCATGAGACCCAATTGCGTTGAGACTGCCTAGCCGAAGAAGAGCCCTTGATGGCCTATGGAGATGAACAAACCTTCGTTAGTTTTGTCTTTTATTTTCGTAGTGTAGATTAAGAAGGTGGACGATCCGATACGCCATACTTGTACGCCTTCCAAGACAAGGTAAGTCATCGCACGGATCAAAGGTAAGCAAGGTAGAAGAGGTATGTATGTATAGTTTTTCTTTCTTTCTAATTCTAGTTTAGATCTCCATCTCTCTCAAATTTACTTTTCACCTTCTCATTGTAAATATCATTTACCATCGTAAATAATAAAAGAAAATAATTTTTAGAGAATCTTACTTAAACGCTTCCATCGCTAGTCCCTCCCTGAGGATCACGATCCGCATAGCCACTGCTACCGCGGATTCGAATTGAGAACCTTGCACAACTTGTTCTAAATCTAATATTATTTATTTTGTGTGCAGGAAAATCTCAATCAGCCATCGTGTGCTTCTTTAAGTATTTCTTGTGCCTCTGAATTAGAAAGGCAACGGAGGAGGATACCCTCATATGAACGATGGTAGAGTGTCTTTACTATTGGATCATAGTAAAAACGGAGAGACCTTTGTCTGATAGATGCCGCTTCTTTAGGGTCATCCGACAGTAAACCATGCAAAGCATAGTTGATTGGTAGTCAAAAGTGCATTTTTATCATCATATTTACCATCACATTTTCATATTTATTCATTTAATTCTGCACATTTATTAATAATTTGTAATTTATTGTGTGCAGGCCTCGAATTCTTATTTTTATAATAAATAAAGCTTAAAGAGCCCAAAAGCCCAGATCCAAGCCCATATTTGAAGCCCAAGAGTCAAAGTGCAAATATCAATTGTCAAAATTGCAAATACACAAGGGCCAAAGTTGCAAATACAAAGAAGAGGGAAGGATAGACTTCTATTCAACCCTAAACACTTGCAGGATGAGGATAAAAGCTAAAAGAAGAGAAGGAAATTCGTGGAAAAGATTTGGGATCTAGGTAACTTGATTCCCAAGTTATATCCAAATCCAAAGATTAAGAGCCAGGATGCAATTTCTAGAAGGATAAACCCAGATGGACGGACCAGAGAAGGCCACGCGCCAAAGCGCGTGGCATTTGGCTACAAAAGTGCCGCGTTTCCGCGGCAAATTTCCCATTTCCGCGGCATTTCTGACGAGTCTGGGGATCAGCTTTCGTGGAGAGTTGTATTGGGACTCTAACTCCTTCTGCACCTATAAATACCCCCTGCAGTGCAACGTACAGAGCGTCCAGCGTCCAGCAAAGGGCCAAAGTTAGGATTTTTAGGGTTTTTCTTCTTTCTTTTAGGTTAGATTTCCACATTTGTAAATTTTATTTTCTTCTTGTGAAAGCTGAGAGGAGATGTTGCATTCATGGAGGAAGGGATCCTCTTGTATCGATGGTGACAGCCGGTGTAAGTTGTAAAATTTTCTCCATTGTTTAAATCAAATCAAAGCTTGTTTTGTTCTTTTTATGTTTTATTGTGTCTCTATCTTTGTCTATCATTGTTTTTCTATTTTTGGTTTATGACATTGTTTCTTTCTCTAATGTCTTGCCCACCATGAGATCCAACTGCTTCGAGAATACCTAGCCGAAGAAGGAACCTTGACGGCCCATGGCGATGAACAGGTCTTCATAGCTTGTTTTTCATTTCGTAGAGTAGATTAAGAAGGCGGACGATCCCATAAGCCGTGCTTGTACGCCTTCCAAGAAAAGGTAAATCATCGCAACGGTTCAAACGGTAAGCAGACTAAAGAGGTAAGTTTCTTTTCTTTTCTTTTCTTTTTGTAGATTAAATCACAACTTCTCCATATTCTTTTCTACCACCCATTGTAAATACCACTACTTAATAATAAAAAGATAATTTTTAGAGATAACTTGCTTAACGCTTCCATCGCAGTCCCTCCTTGAGGATCACGACCCGCATAGCCCTGCTACCGCGGATTAGAACTGAGACTTGCACATCATATTCTAAAATACTATATTTTTGTGTGCAGGAAAATTCAGTCAACAAATTGGCGCTGTTGCCGGGGAGGGACGGTAAGTTTATCTCTAAAACAAAAATTTAATTTTTAACTAATTCTTTATTCTTTTCTGTTTGCAGGTTTGGAGAACAGGAAACAGAAACATAGCAGCAGCAGTGGACATATTGCTATTCTGTGTCTCTGCCCTCGAAGGCAGAGCACCAGAACCTACTGTTTTGCCGCGGATCCGCGGCCAGAGCCGCGGAAATGCGGCAACAGTAGAGAACTACTGATTGATCTTTTTGCAGGTTGCTGCAAATTGTAAATTCTGTTTACTGCTCTGTTTATTTTATTCTGTGATATACCTGTAAATTGCTAATAATTCAACAGTAAGTTATTGGTTGTTAAAAATAAAAATTGATTAGACGTTTGCATATTAGGCACGTGTCTTTTCAATTATTTTTATTTACTGTTGAAGAGTGCTGGAGGAGCAAGGTACGTACGCATTGCATGTAGAATAGGACTCATCTCTTGGTTGATTATCTGCTTTGAGTGAATTCTATCTATTTATCTTTTACACGTACACTAATTCATCTTAAGGGCATAACCCATAAATAAGATAAGGTGGGGATTTCATCACCCTTCCTTAGCCCAAAAATCATATCCCAAGCACTCACTAACCCAAGCCTAACATAAAAATTAGTAGACGTTGGCCCTAGGGACATCTCGGACTCAATAGGAGATTATCCTAAGGGAGAACAGTGCTGGAAGTTGACTCTTGTCAAATCAGTGTCTAGGAAAGGGATTGAGGGCCGAAAGCCCGAAGATTGGTGGTTATTTAATTAAGGAACGTCTTTGACGGAAAACCTCCCACCACTCTTGCCCTGACCTGGCTGATTAACTTGTGGTCAAAGTCTGCACCCAACCTCCTGTGGACGGTCTAACCAGTTAGGAGTCGTCTAGGTCATAGGTCTACCCTAACTTAGGTTAGAATTTTTTTTTTGTTTGTTGTGTTTGTGTTGGTGTGATATGGCATATAAGAATAATTCCAATTTTAATCCATATTACACCCCTAACTATTATTCAGATATTACCAACCCGGCATACCCTAACTTTGACCAATCTAGTGTGCCGGAATGGTCTTATCCGAATGAATATAACCCACACCCCCCATCTTATGACTATAATTTCCATAATAATTTCAACTCGTCACAGAGTTCATGGGGTTTCGAGTCCCCCGAGTCTAATTCTCAACCAAATTGTCCTCCATATCCATCTAGTCCACATTCTTCCCAAGATTCATACTCAGATCCACCCATTCAGAATAGAAAATCATCTATCGGGGAAATGATGAGTATGCACGAGTCCAAGCAACAACCACCATCAATCTTAGACATGATGATGCGTGAGTCCACCGATTCACAACTTCATCACGATCTCACTTCCTCTTTCCAAATCCAATTCCAAAAGAGGCTTGAAGCCATGACTCAGGCTAGATTAGCTCGCGAGCATGATTTAGATATGATGGTTCAATCTTTGCGTTCTTACAGTTCGGCAAATTCTGATATCGCTGACCACTCTCTTAGAGCCGACGAACCAAGTTGCTTTGGACAACAAGATTCTATTTCAGTGCCATCATCTGAACTTGCCGAAACTCCAATTCTTGATAATTTGGCAGGTTTTTCCTTTCCTGAAATAGAACTTGAGCATGAATATGATCATGATCTCCCACTTGATGATTCAATTTTATTTCCTGATCCAATAATGACTCCAGTGTCTCCACCTGATTTCACTTCTCCCGAGTCAACATTGGATCCTATTCCAATTCATTATGAAATTGAATCACCCATTCATTATGAACTTGAGCTAGAATTCCTTAATATTGGAAGTAAAGAGATATCACCCATATTAGGTCACATTCCATTGTGGGAAGAAGATTGTGGACTTGAGTTTCAATTTCTTGACTTGGACCCACTTCTTGAACCATGCCCGACTCCTGAGCCCTTACTTGATTTGAGCATTTTCCCTGAGTCGGTATTCGTTCCCGCACCTATATTGTCCAAGTCAATAATTCCATCTTTTCATACTCCATTTTGGGACAAGGAGGTTGAGACAATTAACTCTGAAATTTATTATGAAATTTGGAAATTTGATGGGGTGGAAATACTAAAAAATGATTGTATATATATTTTAGTGGGTTATGTAAGGAAAATTTCTGGTGGGTTCCACCAAATTATTTGTTATCTTGATTGGGCCGCATTTCATGGACCAATTAGACCACCACCGGAACCACCCCCTAAGGTAATTTTCTGCCTTCCCTTGTTCTGTTTCATGCATATATGCATTCATTCATACATTGAGGACAATGCATGAGATAAGTGTGGGGGTGGGCTTTACTAATATACTAATGTTTAAACGAGAGAGGTGTACCTATTATGTGTAGAAATGTATTTGATGTACCCTTTCTTGTCTCCGCTATAGTATAGGACTATACCGAGTCGAATCTCAGGGAGAGCTCGCGATGGAAGCTTTACGTGTGGTAGTGAAGTGAACAAACGAGTATTCTTCTCTTGCTTATAAACTTAATGAAGCAAATGAAAAAGAAACTAAAGAAAAGATGGATATGTTCATGGTGGAAATCGTCGGAAAAGAAATCAAGAAGTGGATGTGGTATTCACAAGAAAAGAAATGAAACTTAAAGAAGAATCAATCCATGACTAGCTTACCTTGCTAGCTTGCCAAGACTTACTAGACTCCTTGATAGCGAATGCGTGCCTAATGTTGTCACTCCATCGGCTTAGGATTCGTCTCGCGTGTTGACCTAATTACTTTCTCACTTGCAAGATGGTGGTTTAACCATCGGAGAAGAGAAGATCATACAACTTGCAAGATTAACAAAGGCAATCACCCATGAGTTAGTGAAGTAAGCTAAGCTAGTGGTAAACTAGTACATGGATAAGAATTTAGCTACAACAAGCCATAAGAAAGCATGAAGTAAATTGCAAGAAGTAAACAAAGCAATAAAGAAAGCAATTAAAGAATGCAAGAAAACTAGAACCAAGCTTCAAGTAGAGGAAGGAGGATGGATCAATCCTTGTTGCTTCAAGTGTCACCCTTGATTACACAAGCTCTCTCCCTCACAATCACTCTCTTTTACATTGAATTCTAGGGAAGAGAAGATCATAGAGAGAACTAAAAATCCTAAAGAAAAACTAACAAAATTACAAGCTTTACACTAATCTCTCTCTCTTCTCTGATCAGTTTTTGCTCGCAGGTGAAGGTGGACTATTTATAGCACCCAGGTGAAGGATCCAGAAGCAAGGTTGTTGGCGCAAAATCCGAGGTCATAACGACCTAGATTTGCCGCGGATTGCCGCGGATCTGCCGCCAGATCTGGGCCGTTGGCTCGGATCTTTCTGTTGGGATCAGTTTGTTAGGTGGTTATCCACGTGGCATATCTAAAATCTTCGTTTGTTGGGCGGATCTTTCTGGATCTGGATTTGAATTTGGCTTTATCCTTTAAGCTTGGATTAATCACTTAATTAGTGTTAATTAAGTGATTATTTGGAAATTTCTCCATTAAGTGTGTACCTGCAAATATGTAGAGAAGAGGAGTAAAAATCACATATTTATTTGTAATATGCATGGGGATTATGATGTAAAATATGCAATATTGTGTACTAGTCACACCCCCACACTTATTCTTTTGCTCGTCCCGAGCAAAACAAAGAAAAAGAAAATCTATACTACCAATTTATTGCACCACTTTCGCAGGTGACGCGATTGCACTGAGCATGTGCAACAAGCCGTTAAACCTCTAGGTTACCCTAGAGGAGGAGTGTTGTCTCCTGAGGGTTTTCAGCGGATTACACCCACAAAATCCATAAAGAAAGAAGACAAATGTTAGTATTTTGAAAACGCATTTTGAATAAGAGACAAGTTTTTAAACTATTTTTGCAAAAATATAAGTGATCCTAGGTCATAAGTCTACCTATAATTATTCTTCCTTAAACTTAGTATCTATGCAAGATTTTGTTTTTAATTAAGGTAAGAATTCAAAATTGGATTGAATATTTTATCTCTCATAAAACCTAGATAGTATGCACACCGTGTAAGTGAAAATTTCCTGGGATTTCAACTCCAACCATAATGCCATTTATTTATTTATATATATATATATATTTTTTTTTCTTTTTCTTCCCTTAGTTTTCTTAGGCTTTCTAGTTCACCCATGAAGCGAGCCTATAACCGATGACTCCCAAACCAGATGGTTCTAGGGCACCAAATGAGAAAACATCCCTCGGGTTAAAGGACTCGAGTGAAAAAGGCCACAAAACTAAAGGGGATTATTTATAATCACCGTTAGGCGTGAATAATCATGCTTCTTGAGGCACAATTATCCAGCTTAATAAGTGAGATCACCGTTAGGCGTGAGTAACCATGCTTCTTGAGGCATAGTTATCCAGCTTAATAAGTGATCTTTTATTTATAATTTTTTTTCTTTTTTTTTTCTTTTTTTTTTTTATGGCATTTTGGTCTTTGTTTCCATCCCAAGAAATGTGTAAGTGTAAAGTGCATATTATCTAAGGCAAAAAATTCAAGATAAAAATATCTCACCAATTTTTCTTACTTAGCCTATAATCTCAAACAAGATCTATTACTTCAACTATGTTTAAGATGTCATAATTAAGGCTTTCTTAATTTCTAAGATACATCTTAATTTTTTTAAAAATAGATCAAAACTTTTGTCTCTTATTTCAAAAAGTTTTTATTTTTTTATTTTTATTTTTTTTTTATTTTTATTTTTTTTTATTATTATTATTTTTTTCTAAAAGAAATGTAAAAGAAAGAAAATCTAAAAACTCTATGTTAGTAAACCCTCCCCCACACTTATTTCATGCATTGTCCTCAATGCATTATGATATATGTATGCATGAAACAAAATGGAAGGGAAGGAAAAATATACCTCAAGGTGGTGGTTCCGGTGGTGGTCGGATTGGTCCACGAAACATGGCCCAATCAACTTTTCTTTGGGTTTTGAGGAACCCACCAGAAATCTCAGAAATACGACCCACTAAAATGATGTATGCATGTGTTATTTTAATTATGTACATGACCCCATCTAATTTTAAGATTTTCCTAATAATTTCAGAGTCAAATTTATCAAGATCCTTGTCCAAAAATGGTGCATGAAATGATATAACAGTTGACTTGGACTCTGGAAGGAATACCGACTCAGGATTATGATTTAAATCAAGTGATGGTTCAGGAGTCGAAGTGAGGTCAGAAATTGTGTCCAAGTCAAGAAATGAAAACTCAAGTCCACGTGTTGTCCAACAATGGAATGTGACCTACTATGGGTGATATCTCTTTACTTCCAATTTTAAGAAATTCAAGCTCATCACCGTACAATTCTTCAAAACTTAAGTCAACATCTTCCTTAATAATTGTACAATCAGTTTCAGAAGTAAAGAGATCGAGAAAATCAAGGTCACATTTCTCATTGAGTTCAATTCCACAAGATGGAGAACTTGCCAAAATGTCAATAGAATCTTCAGAAGTGTAAAATTGGGCAAGTTCGACATGATCCTCACAGATGGGTGATTCAACTTCATTGTGAATTGGGAATGGATTCAATGTCGGCTCCGGAAAAGGATTGAAGTGAGGTAAAGATACCGGAGTCATTATGGAATCAGAAAAAAAAATTGAATCACAAAGTTGGGGTTCAAGATCACATTCTTCATGCAGTTCAATTAAATGTGGAGAACTTGCCAATTTATCAATGGGATTTTCAGAAGTATGGAATTGGCCAAGTTCTATGTGATCATAAAAGATTGGTGATTCAATTTCACAATGGATAGGAAATGGATCCAATACTGACTCGGGAAATGAAGTGAAATTATGTGAAGACACCGGAGTCATGATTGAATCAGGAAGTAATATGGAATCATCAAGTGGAAGTTCAGGATCAAAATCATGTTCCAGTTCAATTTCAGAAAAAAGAAAACTTGCCAAATTGTCAATTGGATCAGAAGTGTGGACAAGTTCATTTTTAGGAAATGAGAAACTTGCCAAAATGTCAACGGGATTTGAATTTTGGACAAGTTCAAGTTTAGGAAATGAAAAACTTGCCAATGTATCAATTGGATCTGAAGTTTGGACAAGTTCAGGTGAGTGTGCTGAAATTGAATCTGGATTTCCAAGATGACAAGAGTCTTGAGTCATATCAATAGAGTGTGGTATAACTGGATTAGTCAAATGTTGATAGGATAGAGTTTCCTCTTTCCTAAGAAGGTTATCCAATTGTTCTTTCACACTATTGATAGACTTGGCATGTGATTTTTGATATTGTAACATAGACTCTTGCAAGATGTCTATACTCTTTTCTAGAATTGATGTATCTTCAAATGATTGTTCTAGAATGGGAGTATAGGAATCTTGACTTTGGAAAGTTTGTGAATAGTGTGAGTCAAAAATGTGTGGTGATGGAAGAGTGGACTCACACAAGAAATCTTTACTCGTTTCCATGACAAATGGTTGTTCATTAGGAAATGGTGGAACTGAGTAAGACTCTTGAAAATACTGTGAATTGGAGAGGGAAATAATTCAGGAAGTGTTTGCTCAGCTCTCTGTAAGTTAGCTTCTAAACTCCTTAATAAGTCAGATTTTTCTTCAACTGGTTCAGAAAAAGGAGTATATGACGTGGACTCGGGAAATGAATATTGTGGACAAGGTGAATATGATGGACAAGGATTTTGAAAATTTGACTCGGGGTAAGTGAATCCCCAATGACTCGATGAAGAGTTGAAATTATTTTGGACATTATAATCATTAGATGGAGTGTATGGGTCATATTGATTCGGATAAGGCCAACCCGGTGTATTTGGTTGGTGCATATTGTAAAACACCGGGTTGGAATTATCCGAATATGGAGTGTGTGTGACATATGGATGGAAAGAATTGTAATTATAAGCCATATCACACAATCACAAACAAAAACAAACAAACAAACAACCAAACAAACAAAAGAAAAAATTTCTAACCTAAGTTAGGGTAGACTTAGACCTAGACGACTCCTAGCAAATAGACTGTCCACAGGAGGTTTAGTGTAGACTCTAACCACAAGCTAATCAGCCAGGGAAGGGTAAGGTTGGTGGGAGGTTTTCCGTCCGAAGACGTTCCTTAATTAAGTAACCAGCAACCTTCGGGCTTTCGGCCCTCAACCCCTTTCCTAGACACCGATTTTGCAAGAGTTAAGTTCCAACACTTTTCCCCCTTAGGATAATCTCCTAAGTGAGTCCGAGATGTCCCTAGGGCCAACGTCTACTTTTTATTAATTTAGGCTTGGGTTAGTGAGTGCTTGGGTAAATGATTTTCGGGCTAAGGAAAGGGTAATGAACTCCCCCACCTTATCTTATTTACGGGTATGCCCTTAGATTTGAATTGTGCAAGTGTACAAGAAATATAGTTAGGATACACTCAAAGCATGAAAATCAAGCAAGGAGTTTGTCCTAGTCTAAATGCAATGCAAACACGTACCTTGCCTCCAGCACTCTTCAACAGTAAAAGTAAAGAATTGAAGAGACACGTGCCTAAAATGCAAGTGTCTAAACAATTTTTAGCAATTTCAATCAACTTTTTACTGTTTTTTAATTAAGCAGGAGTAGGATGCAGAATACAGGAAATAAAGTATAGAAACAGATGTATTTTACAGAACCAGAGGCCCTGCAGAAAATTGGTGAGAAGTGAACTCCTTATTGCCGCGTTCCCACGGCAAAATGCCGCGGCTACGCGGCAATTTGGAGGGATCCTGGGCTCTGCTTTCTTGAGCAGAGTCCCAGGTCCACTTGTATGTTACTGCAATGAATAGTTTCCTGTTTTCTTCTCCTGTAACCTGCAACAGAGAAGAAGGATCGTTTAGTACTTCACTTTAACCTAAAAAATACGTTGCTCTCCCCGGCAACGGCGCCATTTTTTGATTAGACGAGAGAGGTGTACCTATTATGTGTAGAAATGTATTTGATGTACCCTTTCTTGTCTCCGCTATAGTATAGGACTATACCGAGTCGAATCTCAGGGAGAGCTCGCGATGGAAGCTTTACGTGTGGTAGTGAAGTGAACAAACGAGTATTCTTCTCTTGCTTATAAACTTAATGAAGCAAATGAAAAAGAAACTAAAGAAAAGATGGATATGTTCATGGTGGAAATCGTCGGAAAAGAAATCAAGAAGTGGATGTGGTATTCACAAGAAAAGAAATGAAACTTAAAGAAGAATCAATCCATGAGTAGCTTACCTTGCTAGCTTGCCAAGACTTACTAGACTCCTTGATAGCGAATGCGTGCCTAATGTTGTCACTCCATCGGCTTAGGATTCGTCTCGCGTGTTGACCTAATTACTTTCTCACTTGCAAGATGGTGGTTTAACCATCGGAGAAGAGAAGATCATACAACTTGCAAGATTAACAAAGGCAATCACCCATGAGTTAGTGAAGTAAGCTAAGCTAGTGGTAAACTAGTACATGGATAAGAATTTAGCTACAACAAGCCATAAGAAAGCATGAAGTAAATTGCAAGAAGTAAACAAAGCAATAAAGAAAGCAATTAAAGAATGCAAGAAAACTAGAACCAAGCTTCAAGTAGAGGAAGGAGGATGGATCAATCCTTGTTGCTTCAAGTGTCACCCTTGATTACACAAGCTCTCTCCCTCACAATCACTCTCTTTTACATTGAATTCTAGGGAAGAGAAGATCATAGAGAGAACTAAAAATCCTAAAGAAAAACTAACAAAATTACAAGCTTTACACTAATCTCTCTCTCTTCTCTGATCAGTTTTTGCTCGCAGGTGAAGGTGGACTATTTATAGCACCCAGGTGAAGGATCCAGAAGCAAGGTTGTTGGCGCAAAATCCGAGGTCATAACGACCTAGATTTGCCGCGGATTGCCGCGGATCTGTCGCCAGATCTGGGCCGTTGGCTCGGATCTTTCTGTTGGGATCAGTTTGTTAGGTGGTCATCCACGTGGCATATCTAGAATCTTCGTTTGTTGGGCGGATCTTTCTGGATCTGGATTTGAATTTGGCTTTATCCTTTAAGCTTGGATTAATCACTTAATTAGTGTTAATTAAGTGATTATTTGGAAATTTCTCCATTAAGTGTGTACCTGCAAATATGTAGAGAAGAGGAGTAAAAATCACATATTTATTTGTAATATGCATGGGGATTATGATGTAAAATATGCAATATTGTGTACTAATCAACTAACATAGGTAGAAACTAACAAAAATTTGCTAAAAAAAAAAAAAAAAATCTGAAAAAAAAATTTAAAAAAAAATGTTATAAAAAGGAAATATTTTGACTTATTTTTTGAAAGAAATCTAAGTTAGTTTTAAGGATTAGGAAAATCATGATTAGGATTTCTAAAAACTTGGTCAAAATAAATAAATTGTTTAAATTTTAGGTATAGGAGGAGAAAGTGAATAATTAATTAGTCTTGATTTTTACCTTAATGAAGTATGCATACCAAATGCATATCTAGGATTCTAAGACAAAGACCTTGTGCCTCACAAAAAAAAAGAAAAAAGAAAAAAAAAGAAGGGAAAAAAATTCACCAATTAAGCTGATACATGTGCCTCAAGAAGCATAAGTATTCATGCCTAAAGGTGAGTAAATAAAATAAAGTCCTTAGTTTTGAGGCCTAGTTCACTCGAATTTGAGTCCGCGGGGTGTTTTCTCACCTGGTGCCCTAAAGCCAACCGGTTTGGGAATCATCGACTTTAAGTTCGCTACATGGGTGGATTAGAAAGCCTAATAAAACTAAGAATATGATATATGTATTAACACATCTAAGAGTCAATTAGTTAGGTATGAGGGCCTCAAGAAGCCTTGATGCTTACACGAAAGAAAATTAGATGAGTTATACATATTAAAAAAAAAAGGAAGAGAAAAAAATTAAAGAGGCATGAGAGTCCAAGTTAAGGAATTCCTAGCCAAGTTACAAGGATGCATATGATTTTTGGTAACGAAAAAGACTATATTAGAAGTTCAATTTTGACCCTTACCTAAAATGAAAACAATTTAATTTATAAAGACTAAGTCTAAGAATGAATAAAAATGAGGATCCTAAAACTTATAGACTACTTAGTCTCTTCAAATATAATTCAAATATTTTTCTTTTTATGGATTTTGTGGGTGTAATCCGCTGAAAACCCTCACGAGACAACACTCGTCCTCTAGGGTAACCTAGAGGTTTAACGGCTTGTTGCACGTGCTAAGTGCAATCGTGATTCCTACGAAAGTGAGTTAGGTTAGATTAACTTTTTCTTTTTCTTTGTTTTTACTCGAGGACGAGCAAAAAGATAAGTGTGGGGGTGTGATTGGTAGTCAAAAGTGCATTTTTATCATCATATTTACCATCACATTTTCATATTTATTCATTTAATTCTGCACATTTATTAATAATTTGTAATTTATTGTGTGCAGGCCTCAAATTCTTATTTTTATAATAAATAAAGCTTAAAGAGCTCAAAAGCCCAGATCCAAGCCCATATTTGAAGCCCAAGAGTCAAAGTGCAAATATCAATTGTCAAAATTGCAAATACACAAGGGCCAAAGTTGCAAATACAAAGAAGAGGGAAGGATAGACTTCTATTCAACCCTAAACACTTGCAGGATGAGGATAAAAGCTAAAAGAAGAGAAGGAAATTCGTGGAAAAGATTTGGGATCTAGGTAACTTGATTCCCAAGTTATATCCAAATCCAAAGATTAAGAGCCAGGATGCAATTTCTAGAAGGATAAACCCAGATGGACGGACCAGAGAAGGCCACGCGCCAAAGCGCGTGGCATTTGGCTACAAAAGTGCCGCGTTTCCGTGGCAAATTTCCCATTTCCGCGGCATTTCTGACGAGTCTGGGGATCAGCTTTCGTGGGAGAGTTGTATTGGGACTCTAACTCCTTCACCACCTATAAATACCCCCTGCAGTGCAACGTACAGAGCGTCCAGCGTCCAACAAAGGGCCAAAGTTAGGATTTTTAGGGTTTTTCTTCTTTCTTTTAGGTTAGATTTCCACATTTGTAAATTTTATTTTCTTCTTGTGAAAGCTGAGAGGAGATGTTGCATTCATGGAGGAAGGGATCCTCTTGTATCGATGGTGACAGCCGGTGTAAGTTGTAAAATTTCCTCCATTGTTTAAATCAAATCAAAGCTTGTTTTGTTCTTTTTATGTTTTATTGTGTCTCTATCTTTGTCTATCATTGTTTTTCTATTTTTGGTTTATGACATTGTTTCTTTCTCTAATGTCTTGCCCACCATGAGATCCAACTGCTTCGAGAAAACCTAGCCAAAGAAGGAACCTTGACGGCCCATGGCGATGAACAGGTCTTCATAGCTTGTTTTTCATTTCGTAGAGTAGATTAAGAAGGCGGACGATCCCATAAGCCGTGCTTGTACGCCTTCCAAGAAAAGGTAAATCATCGCAACGGTTCAAACGGTAAGCAGACTAAAGAGGTAAGTTTCTTTTCTTTTCTTTTCTTTTTGTAGATTAAATCACAACTTCTCCATATTCTTTTCTACCACCCATTGTAAATACCACTACTTAATAATAAAAAGATAATTTTTAGAGATAACTTGCTTAACGCTTCCATCGCAGTCCCTCCTTGAGGATCACGACCCGCATAGCCCTGCTACCGCGGATTAGAACTGAGACTTGCACATCATATTCTAAAATACTATATTTTTGTGTGCAGGAAAATTCAGTCAACAATAGTCGATGAGGGGAAATCTCCAATCTCTCGGTTCAAGATTCATCGAGACATTATAGACCTCTTTGGTTCTCAACATATGTTTAGAACAAACAAGGTGTCGAGTAGCTACTATAAGATGATACTTGGTGTCGATTGGTAATGCTAACGTTGTTGTTAGTGCAGCCAGAGCATCAACCTTAGTATTCTGAGATCGGGACACATGACTGATATAAAAGCCATTAAATAGATTAGCCATTTTGATGACTACGTAATGATAAGATACTAAATCTTCGTGACGGACCTCATACTCGCCTTTAACCTAATTGACAATCAGTTTTGAATCACCATAAGCTTCAAAATAGCATACCCCCATTTCATGGGCGAGCTGAAGGCCAATGAGTAGAGCGTTGTACTCTGCCACATTGTTGGAGCATGATTCTGTCAGAAAAAAATGCCCTAGGAAGGAAATGATTTTGCGGTAAAATAAGCATAACCCCCACACCAGCAATAATCTTGCCTTAGGGCCTATTCGTGATACTCCATTGAAGAACATCTGCCATACTTCATCCTCTGAAGTTATATTAGATTCGAAGACTTCATCTGGAATATCTTCATGAAGTTTTAAGCTTTCCGGAATCGGATGAGAAGCCAAAAACTCTGCAAGTGCCTAACCTTTAACCGCCTTCTGAGGGACAAAGAGCATGTCATACTGAGACAAAAGGAGGGCCCATTTAGCTAATCTAGAATTCAGTGATCCTGATTTCGTCATAAGAAGACACAAAGGATTCACTCTGGAATTGACATGTATGGTTTGGCTGACCAAATAGTGTCGTGTCTTCTGAATAGCAAAGACAAGAGCTAAGCATTCCTTCTCAATAGGGTTATAGCGAGACTCCACCCCTATCAGAGTCCTGCTTAGATAATAAATAGCCTGTTTGTGACCATTATCATCTTTTTGAGTCAGCAGAGCACCGAGAGAATGGTCCATAACTTTCACATAAAGCAGGAATGGTTTTCCTGATGTGGGAGCTACTAAGACTGGAGGATTTGTGAGCTATCTTTTGATATCTTTATAAGCTTCTTGACAGGCTTGATCCCATACAAAAGAGACACTCTTTTTCATGAGTCGGTTGAATGGTTGACAACGGCCTGAGAGATTCGCGATGAATCTTCTGATATAAGCCAGTCTACCTTGTAGGTCCCTAAGTTCTTTGAGATTCTTAGGTGGATGCATGTTCTGAATGACTTTGACTTTGTCTGGGTAAAGATGAATTCCCTTTGATGTAACAATGAATCTAAGGAACTTGCCACTCGAAACCCTCAAGAAGAATTTTGTCGGATTCATCTTTAGTCGATGAGCCCGCATTATGTCGAACACTGTTCTCAAGTCACAAAGATGATCATTCTTATCGCGGCTTTTGACAGCTATGTCGTCGACATAACATTCTACCGTCTTTCGGAGATGGTCACAGAAAATTACACTCATCGCGTGCTGATAAGTTGCTCCCGCGTTTTTTAATCCGAAAGGCATCACGGTATAGCAATACACCCCCAACGGTGTCCGAAATGAAGTATGCTTCTCATCCTCTGGATACATCTTAATTTGATTATACCCTGAGAAGCCGTCCATGAAAGACATTCTTTCGAATCTGCAGGTATTATCAATCATGATATCGGTGATGGGTAATGAGAATTTGTCTTTAGGACAGGCTGTATTGAGATCGCGATAATCAATACAGATTCGAATTTTTCATTCTTCTTGAGAACGGAGACGATGTTAGCCACCCAATCTGGATGTTGTTCCTCCCGTATGAAGCCACATGCAATGAGTTTATGGACTTCGGCTTCAATAGCCTCCATAATGTTCGGGCAAAATCGGCGTTGTTGTTGCTTAACTGGCTTGGCGTCTGGCTTGATGTTCAGATGATGCATGGCTACTTGTGGATCAAGTCCGGACATATCCTCATAGCTCCATGCGAAGATATCGATATACTCTCTTACGAGTACTATCAATTCTTCTCTTTTCGTAAGTGATAAGCTTTCACTTATAAAGAGGGGTTTAGGGTTATCTTGACTACCCAAGTTAACCTGGATCACTTTGTCTTTAGTAGGTGGTTCGTGTTGTTCGAATCGCTTTTTCCACTAAAAATCCAATTGCTGAGCCCATGGTTCCTCATCAGTAGCTTCCGCTGGCTCCAATTGGCTGCTTGAAGTTATATTAACGGTGAGATTCTCGAACATCGTTCCTATACTGACATCTGAGTCCCATTCGAAGGAAGAGGCAGAGCATGATGGGATTGGTTTGTTATCTTTGGATTGAACCGTTGTAAGCGGTGGAGGTGTTACGTATCCCAACCCCCTGCGTGTGTTATCATAGTAATTTGCCAGCTTTCCTTTTGGCACAAAATTACGTAGAAATCACATCTTCCTTTTTTGAAATTCAGGTTATTCTCACGCTGCAGATTATACCCCATTCTCTTCATCATACGCTGTGTTGATCGTGCATAATGGAAAAATTGCGGGGTCTCTGAGCTTGAACTTGAATCTATGGCTGTAGACCTTTGGAGTCGAGCTCTACCGAATATTATTGGTGATTGATCCTTTTTGGACGGAGGAACCATTAGAACGGATCCTTCTATGCATTCCACAAATGTTCTTGATGTACTTAGTTTATGCAAGGGCATGTGTAGAGAGCTATCCGTAACAGATTCAAGCATTTCGATACTCACAGGATAATCAAAGAAAATATTGTCATTAATTATTCATTCGTCCTCCTCTTCAGAAAGAGTATTACATTGAGGATTCAAATATGCTATAATTGGTTTGCTGACCAAAGTAGCTGGCATGTCACCTTCAGACTCTGAATCTGCTTCATTGCCACATCATCGTTGTCAGGCAACGACTCCTATGCTGGTTCACTAACTTCCTGATATAGAAGAGCATCAATAAAGTAGTTTTTCACCCCTTTGTACTGTTGTTTTTAGGCGAAGACAGTTCGTACTGTTGCATCATCTTCAATATATTTGAAGCACTGGTGCAGAGTGGAGGGAATAATCTAATTAGCATGGATCTAAGGTCTCCCTAGTAACAAGTTGTATGACGTGTCAGCGTCAATGATGTAGCCCATCACCTCTGATTTCAGGCTCCCGATTCGGTAACAGAGTCGAATCTTTCCAAGTGGATGACTACTCCCTGCATTAAAATCGTATATTGTTATAGTGGTTGCAGACAACCGATACGTGATATGCCAAGGAAGTAGAGGACTCTCTTGGGTATGATGCTAAGCGCGGATCCTAGATCAACCTGTACTCTTTCAATGCATGTCGAACCGATGTATCCGGTGTAGTATAAAGGTCGATCGTGCTTATTATCCTTGAGAAACATATCCTCAGCTATGAAACTAATAGCAGGTACTTTCAATTGTACATGATGACATTCTGGGCAAGAGGGCTAAGTGTCACCCCTAGAGATTTCTGGCATATGTGTCAGAAATGATTCTGAGTTAGCCAGTGCATCCCTAAGTGCTTCTCTTGTCTCTTTCGAGAGACGAAGGAGCCCGTTTATGGTGATACGAGCTCGAATATTAGCTAGCTGGGCCAATATGTCAAAGCGAAAAGGTATGTTAAGCCCTGGGCCTGAAGGCTTCTTCAAGATATGGTCAAACCAGATTTCTTTCTGCTTCTCTTTTCCCGTCGTCGGGAGCAGAGCCGGTGTAGGTACTGACGTCGTCTGCTATTGTGTCTCGTCAGTAACTTTCTCATACTATTTTAAGTATGATTTTCTGGATCAAGTACCTGTTGGCTGAGGTATATCAGCCTGCGCTGTGCAAGCGTGCTTTTCCCCTTCAAAATCGCTAAGTGAAGCTGATGTGAGATTGCCATTATCCGGCAAGATAGATATAACATCGCAAGATTTGCCCTTTGATTTGAATTTCTTCGAATCCCATTGTTCATCTTGAGTAAGGTCTGGGTGTATCCACATAATTTTCCCTATTCCCAATGTCAAGGGAACAAGGCCTTTAATCTCTTGAGTTTTCGCTGAAGGATGCTTTACTTCTAGTCGTGCTTCAGGAATCGGGAAGGTCCCATCAGGAGCTGTGACTTTTGGGTTTTGCCGAACTCGAGGGTCACCATGTTTGTAGTGACTTTCTTTTGCTCTGATTTCAGAGTCAGAACTCCGGTGTCGACTAAAACTTGAATTTTGTCCTTGAGGACAAAGCACTTATTAGTAAGATGATGAACCATCCTATGGAAGAGGCAATAGTTGGGATCGTTCATGCGTCCCACTTCATTAGGACGTCGAGCATCCGGCAGCTTCAATTTATTCCCTTTGTAGAGTAAATAGAATATTGCAACCACCTGTTCATTTTTGAAGGAGTACTGTTTCGGAGGAAACTTAGACTCCTGATTATTGAAGCCGCTCTTCTTGGCCTTCGAATGAACGTCCCCTGACAATTCAACGGACATAGTCTCTTTCCCTTTGGCTTGGGAAGACTGTGCCATGTCGCCACGCCCCTTATTATTCATACCCCATTTGCCTTTAGGGGTAGATGGTTCGAACTTCTTAGCCGACTTTTCGGCTATCTCAGCTTGTTCGACTAGTTCCTTCCAGGTATGGGCTTTGACAGACCCATACGAATCTCTACTTGGTCCAGGAAGTTATATTTGCATGTCTACAGGAGCATGGGTAATGGCATTCCTGCTGGGCACATCAGGGACAAGTTTCTGAACCGCTCAATGTAGTCACAGACAGATTTGCCCTTCTTTTGTATGGTAGAGAGGAGTTTGTCCATGGTTACCTCAGTGTCATCCTCGTAAAAATGAGAAGGAAATCGAGTTTCTAAGTCGATCCAAGAATTGATAGAGCCAGGAGGAAGACTTCAGAACCAGTCGAATGCTACCCCCGTCAGGGTGCCGATGAACAGTCTGGCCATAATAGCATCATTGTCTATAACGTTACCGGTCTGAGACCAGAAGTAATAGATGTGCTGGTTTGGCAAGCTCTTACCATCATACGCATGTAACGTTGGTGACTTGAACTTTGGCGGGTATGGTACTGAATCCTATTCCAAGGGGTAAGGATGGACTGCCCCTACTTTATTTAGTTCATCCCTCTGGGTTAGGGATGCAATCTGAGCTTGGATGCCTTTAAAAACTTTAGCATCCATAGAAGAACTTTCCTTTGACTTCTCCGTCTTGGGTTGTTCATCGTTATGATGCTCCTCCTTATTATGGTTACTCCCGGTATCATTGTTATTCCAGTTAGTGAGGAGTTGAGCGAGCATCTGTTGAATGTTGTTCAAGGCTTCTTGCTGAACCTTGGAGGTTTGCTCCTGAGCTTCCAATTATTGACGGAGGTTATCATTACCATTATCAGCCATAGGCACCGACACTCTATCTGTTCGTACCGAGCTGACTGTTGCTGAAGAGGCATACCTACTGTCTTCGTCCTCCTCATCAGACCATTCGAATAATCCTCTCATTGGTTCTGGTGAGGTTACTGTAGTTGAGGAGAATGGCCGCTCACGACTGTAGGGTATTGCGACCCTAGATCTGGTATTTCAGGAGACACCTTCTTCGTGCACCAAGACGTGCCCTAAGCTCGGGCTATAGTCTGGATCTGGAGAACTGAAGGGAGGAGAATTAGCACACGTGGAGCTCGTCTGCCCCTACGTGGTTCACGTCCCCTTCCGATCATATTGACAGATGCAGAGGGCAGATCTGGTAGATTTTGTGATACGCCTCTTTTGCGATGCTTCACAGGAGCTTGCACCGATGGTCGATCAAAAACTAACCGTCAGTTTGGAGGAGTGGCGGGGATTGGTCCCATCCGGTAATGGACTGAGTGGACCGTCACTAATTGACCTCCCACTTGTTGACAACAAGAGGGAGAAGTTTGGAGTGATTCCAACTTCCGTTTGCTTGCTAAGAATTCTCGCAAGTCGAACCCAGCCGAGTTTAAGCGACTCAGCGCAGAGGCTCGGGTAGATCGCGCATTGATGTATTCAGGTAATTTTGATGCCACCTTCTTGCTCGCAAGCTTTGGAAGCAAAATACAGGATGATGCCTCGTTCCTCTTATCACCACAGAGGTGATTGGCACTAGATAGTGCTTTAGTTCTAGCTTTGCGGTTAAGAACTTTGGGAGTACCCTTAGGCACTGAAGCTGCATAAGCACCGCTATCAGCACCCAAGGACAATCCCTTAGCTCCGTTGCGAAGGGCGAACTTAACGCTTGAGGAACTGGGGACCGAAGCACACTGTGGCGCTTTATTCGCCACCTTGTCGCGAAGGTAGTTAGCACTGCTAGGTGCTTAAGTTCTAGCCTGACGGATGGGAACTTCGCGCATACCCTGAAGTACTAGCTCTGTGCTTATCATGCCATCAGCATCTTCGCTCGTGAGAATGAGTTTGGCGTGAGGAGTTACTGCTCCTGGATTGAGCGAAGGCAGAGTTGCCGCCCTAGCCTTGTGGCTGATAGTCTCGGCAAAGCAAGTAGGCATTTTGCCTTTGTCTTCGCGTGACAGGCGAGCCTGTGGCATAGCTACGCCTGAAGCTTCACACGGAGCTTTCTGTTTTGGCCTCCACATCTGCTTTGGGAAGGGAGATTTAGGTTCGCAGGGAACTTGGCAAGCCTCGCGCAAGGCTGAGAGGAGTTGGGAGGAGGCTCATTCTAGTTTCTATTCCAAAACCTTGGCCATCGAGACCTTCCTATGCGTCCGTATGTGGAGCATTGGATTACCTTCAGAGAGTAGCTCTACGAATTTTCCTTGGTCAAAATGAATGATCAGGTTTTCAAAAGTAATGGGCTCAGGATTCTGACCCTCGCATAGCGACACTGTCTCCTTGTAGTGCCAGAAGACTGACATCCCCAGCGGAGTCGCCATCTTGTTTTCTATTGATTTTTGCAAAGGGGAAAACTTACAAAAAAGTGTCGAGGAGATAAATTACAAGTAATTGAAAAGAAAATTACAGGTAGATCTCCTCTGAGATTTCTAGGAAAATGTACCGGTAGAAATCTGATCAGCACGCGATCACTTTATCCCTTTGACAATGCGATTGGTCAGATGATCGAACTGCCTCCGCTTGGGAATTCCTTCTTGCCTGGTTTTGGAGATTCCTTGAGAGGGAGGAAGATCTTAGGGTATTAGCACTCTGAATTTATCCTTGTAGGATTAGAGAAGTAATTCTCTGAATTCTTGAAAGCGAGAGAGTAGATCTCTAATCTCTATTCTATCCTGGCATGTTTCTCCTCTCTCCCTTGTGCGTACCTCTGGTAGGCTATTTATAGGGAGAACAGGGGTATAATCGTCCTGAAAATATGAAAACAAGTTGAGTCAATCTATTTTGTATCTGAAAAGTAGCCTTGCCGCGAGGGTAGAATCAGCTTCTGCAAAGCTAGGAATAGTACGTAGCGCCAATCTCTTGATTTGCTCCGCTAAATGAGGGAAACTCCCTTGATGATCTCTAGTTAATTGAGAGATCTCCCCTGATCTTATTACTTGATTAGGAGAGTCAAAAGATCATGGCAGACAACTGCCAAATTCGATTTCAATCAACGTGATCTTATCTGGAGATTTGATTTCATCTGGAGATTTGATTAGTCAAAATGACTATAAAAGACTTGCAGCGGAGTCATTGCGTTGAGCTCATAGCGGAGCTGGGAGAAGCTTCTGGCAAAGCTAGAAGAAAGCTCTCAGCGGAGCTAGATAAAACTTGTGGCGAAGCTACCAGTCAACCTTTTGCGCGGCTACGTGGAGCTTCGAGCGAAGCTAACTTTATGTGGAGTTAACTTAGCATTTCCAGGCGAAGCTGTAAGTTAGCTCGCAGCGAGGCTAAGAAGGAGCTTCCTGCGATGCTAAGCAATTTTGGTTTTCATGCGAGACTTATCTCGTCAGTTCGTGCAAGACTAAGTGTTGAGCTAACTTAGTGTCTCTGTACCTACTTGGGCCTTCTCACGAGCTTTTAAGGACGATCTTGGCTTACTGTCTGCTTCACTGGATCAGTAGAGTCTAAGTTTCTGATTCGTCCCTTTAAGATGGGTGAAGAACTGGTCATCGGCTTGTCTACCACTTGTCTTTTGTAGATGTCAACAAGTTAGACATCGTTTAGGCCAGTTAGAAATCTTGTCTTTTTTAGAGTATCAACAACCGTCAACTGTGTTTAAAGATACCTTTACTCGTGGAGATTTTGGTGGATGCAGTCAACAGCAACTCTTTTCCTTCCTTGAGAAGCGGGAAAGGAATCTCTGTGTGAAGTTTGTTTATTAGTATGGTTGTTAAATATCATATCAACCGCATGTTTTCAGCTTTCTTTCCGAGTGATGTGATATGCCTTTTCCTGTGTGCAGTGATTTGTTCCGTCATGGAGTGCAAGATTCTCTAAGTTTTATTGTAAACAAAGTTGAAGTCTGGACCTTTGAGAAGTATATAAATAGAAGGGTCGTAGTAGAGTTGATGCACAAGAACAAAAAGAAAAGAAGACACAAGATCACAGAGAAACAAATTCTGTGTGAGAGAGTGCCACTTGTAAAAAATTTTCTTTTATAATTTATGTAATTCTGACAACGAGCTGCTCAGTCTGAAGACAAATTCTGTCAATAGCTACTTCCTACTTCCTTAAATAAGTTATGTGTGTAAGTTTGTAATTTTTAAATCTATTAATATTAATGGCTTGTGAGTAGTTTTCTTATAATAATGTGTTGGATGGAGCTTTAATATCTTATAAGTAATTTTAAAATGATCGAGTGGGGTATTTTACTCTGATTATCAATGATATATTTATTCTAGATTATATTTCACTTTCTCATAATCCTTGTCTATAAATATCTATGTTGAAGGATTGCTACTACCCTCTGAATCATTATCTTGTAGAGTGAGGAGAAGTCTTGCCTGTAAGTCATTTGTTAGCCGTGGATAGGCGTTGTTAGACCGCTGATAGGAATGTTAACCATCTTTGAATGATTTTCATGTTCATAGCAGTAAGCCTTCAATGTATGGTGTTTTAGTAAAAGGAATTGCGAGAAAAGTAAAAATTATAAATTTAAATTATAAAATTGAAAAAAATTACTGTAGCAAAGTCACTATTCATGGTACTATAACACACATGAAAGAAGCACTAATTTTAGAAAGAGATTGAGCGCCTCAACTCTTTTTCAAACGCCTTGAAAGTAGTATCCCTCCTCGCTAGTATCAGTCCCTACTCCTCGGGGAGAGATGATGTGGGTCCATCTTGACATCATCGAAAGCCAGCAGTGGATGACTGTCATAAGCAAGAAGTCCAAAGGCAAGGCTAAAGCATCCTCCAGTAATGTGGTGGGCATCTCTACAAGAGAAACCGAGGAAGATGTCGTCTCCTTTACTAGTTCAGGAGACGAAGGGCCTGCCCTTATTCCTGACACTGGTGCACCTCTTACATCAAAGACTCTATCTGGCAAGCAGTACCATAAGCAGTATGGTGATCCGGTAGCAAACTCCCCACAGCCAGTTGAGGAGGCAATCGAGCAGTCCACGAGGCCATCCGTGAAAAAGCAGAAAGAGCTTGATATGTCAAAGCTCTTCCGAAAAGCAGTGCGGGACCTTTAGTTCCCTTCCATTTTTATGTCTTGGCTCAACTAGCCAATATTCCTGCTCGAATCACTTTCTATAAGCTCCTAAGGCTTTCCAAGTCTATAAGGAATGCTCTAAGAGAAGTATTAGCAGATGCAGATGTTTTTATAACCCAGATTCCTGTACATGTGAAAAGAAAGATGACAGCCATTGCCACCATACCTCAAAGCAGCTTCTCTGCATCACCTTCACCCCAGAAGACATGCAAGTTAAAAGGAAACACGACATAGCCCTATATTTCACAGGGTACATTGGATCATCTGAAGTGATGAGCATTTAGCTTGATCCGAGATCCGCGTTAAGCATTATGCCCCATAGGGTCATACAACATTTGGGGATCCCCACCGGTTAAGCGCCACTCAGACAGCCATCTATGACTTCAACGCCAATGGTACATGCTCAATGGGAAAAATCAAGCTCGGGTGTCAAATTAGAGACCTGAAATCAGAAGTGACATGTTATGTCATTGACGCTGACACCTCGTACAATCTGCTTCTAGGACGACCTTGGATTCACCGCAACGCCATCGTCTCGTCTACTCTTCATCAAGTAATAAAATACATTGGTGAAAATGGAAGAGTGAAAATATTAATTGCCGAAAGGCATCTGTTCAAAGGAGTCGAGAATTATTTTACTGATTCTCTCCTTTATCAGGATTCTCTTGAGGCTGATGAGAATCCACACCCAGAAGAACCCGACTCTGACAACGAAGCAAATATGAAATTAGAAGAAGACGAGTGTCTCTGAAAAATAAATCCTCTTGTAACGAACATTGATAAGCTCGATGTCGATACCACCCCTAATCTTGAAGGTGAGTGGTCATCAATGAAGATTTTGTAAATTACCTAGAGGATGGTGAATAGGTGACAAGCTAATCTAATGCAAACTAATGCGGAATTAAAAAATATTAAGCTAACACACTAAGTACAACACAAGAGTATAGCCAAATTTTTGGTGAAGGGCTCTAGACTATCTCCTCAAGATTCCTCTAGATTAAGAGTTGATGTGCCACTATGGCTCTCTTGATTGAATACAAGTGTGAGCAAACAATCCCAAGCATATGTCAATTAAGCACATAAAATATCTAGCAAGTAAAGATATAAACAATAAGAACATGCAAGATATTTAGACAAGTGAGAGAGAGAGATGAGCAATCACAAACATGAGAGATTTGTTTCGAGGTTCGAACACACTTGCTCTACGTCCCTGCCTTCAACACTATGAAGGATTTTCACTAAAAATGATCCCGCAAGATCATCCTGTGCCGCGATACCTACAATGAATTCACACTAGAACTCATGGACTAACAAGTCCCTCACTTGTTCCTGCAAGAACAACACAACACGAACCCACAAGTTCGCTGAGGCCGCACCTCTACAATAAGCTCCCTCAAGAACTCTACACAACGCGAACCCATAAGTTCGCCTCCTCAACTACAAAAATGAAACTTTGGTGATCTCTACACCTTGATCACCAAAAAAAATTCTCACAACAAGTATCCCAAAGGATGAATTTAGCAATGAAAAGCTCAAGCTTGTGTGAGAAAATAAGGTAGATTGAGTGGTGAAAAACTCAAGAAATCTCTTTTCAAAATACTCTTTAAAAACTCTCCTTTTGATATGAAAGTTTTAGCCCAAAAATATGTGGAGAAAACCCTAAGAGAGATGGGAAAAACTGGCTCTAAAACTTCTCCAAAAACTTGTAGAAAACTGGCCAAGAGAACCCCCTTTTATAAGGTTCAGAAAACTGAGCCCAGCCGTTGGGCTCAGTTTTCTAGCCAACCAAACCTGTCAGTCGACTAGCTGGTCGATCGGCCAACGGTCATATTTATGACCGTTGGGGTTGCTGGTCGACCGCCTAGTCGATCGCACCTAGGTCTTGACCTGTCAGTCTACCGAGGCCAGAACTAGAGAGCATTGCTCTCTTGGTTGGTTGATCGGGGCCAGATCCAGAGAGCAAGCTCTCTGAATCGGTCGACCGCCCAGTCGACCAGCCCTCAAGCCAGCCTTGTTCACGTTGCCTGTGCACATGGTCGACTGCTCTGTCAACCGACTTTTGGTTCGGTCGAATGGTTGGTCGACTGCCAGAAGCCCAGGTCTAGGTTTTAAAGGGATTAAAATTTGGTCTTATAAAACCTTATAAATTCTAATAAAATATCATAAAATCCACAAAAATGAGTTCTGATCAATTCTTTGAAGTACAAATATATGTGATCAAAAATCAACACAAATTACAAACAATTAGAGCTACTTTTACGATATAAAAATTAAGCTTTAAACAAAAACTGTATTTTTCAAAATTAAACTTTAATTTGAAAAACGATTTTTCCAAAACTTTTTTTTAAAAACAAAACAAGATATTTTAAACAGTATTGAAACATAGTGTGTATGGATATGATCTAATACACATGTAAAATGGAATATCTATGTTTTTGATATTAAGCTCTAAAATAAAGTTTTGACTTAAACAAAACTTAATCACATGATATAAAAACATCAAATAAGTTTTTCTAAACATTTGAATCAACAATGTATATGATGAATTCCAAAACACATATAAAATATGTAAACTTATTTTGATGAACTCTATTCATGAAACCAATAAATATGTTCTTTGAAGCTCAAAATCAAAGCAGTATTTTCAAAATCAAAACTATTTATCTTGAAATGTTATGTCTGTGTGTATATAAGCTTGAGTAATCCACAACTAATTTATCTTTTATATTTTATCTAAAATACAAAATCTTAACACTTACAAACACTAGATTCAAGTCTTGAAAAACTTCTTCTCCATCTTGACTTGATCCAAACATTGATCCATGAGTTAGACTCCTCTTGAGTACTATATGCATCTTGATATGCGAGCTCTTAAATTAACACGTGCTAGCTTCAAAACTTGACTTCGAATCTTTTGTCGAAGCTAAATACCGACTAAGATCTTAATCAAATATCTGAAACTTAATGAGCATAAGATCATTAGTACTATAACTATATGAGTTAATCATCATCAAAACTAGAGTGATGGGCCTTTGGGCTAACAATCTCTCCCTTTTTGATGATGACAAAACTCATGGAGTTATATATGCATGGATTAAAGTTAAGCCTCATAGAAGCTCCCCCTTAACTCATGCGTATCAAATAAACAAATAGATATTCAATGAAGTATATAAATAAAACATAAATATATGTGCATAAACAACAAATATTAAACATGCATATATAAACTCTCTAAATTCTTCTCCCTCTTTTGTCAATTCATCAACAAAGGGGCAAAAAAAAAAATAAGAAAGATGTATATGCGATATGCATTCATGAAGAGGAGAGACGTTAAGTTAGCTCCCCTTGCATATATGCAATACATGGAGAAGGGATGACTAAACCCTAACCCACATAAGCATAATATGCAATGTATAGACGAAGATGTTAAGCTCCCCCTATACATGTGTACCACATAAAGAAGAGAGGTCACACTCCTCAATATGTAAAATACACTTAACATGAATTTATATATAGAGGAGATGTTAAGCTCCCCTTACATATAGGCAATATATAACAAAAAAAATTTAAGAATTTTGAAATCACTTTTAAAACAAATTTTGAAATTTCTTGAAGTCAACAAAATGAATTATGATACCAATGAAAACAAATTGTAGTTGACAAAATAAGTGTTGGTATCACTTGTAGATAAACAAAAATTTTAAGATACCAATAGTAGATTTTAATACCAAATGAAGGTGAAACATGAAGTACATTTTGATATCAAAGCAAAAAAATACCAATTGAAATCAATGCATAAGCTTGTATAGGATATCGGTTATCATTAAGAACTAAATCAAGCTTTGTATGAAATCAATTTGTACTTTAAACATTTATGTCAATATAAAATAAGCACAATTAAAATCATATATATGTATGATTAGAGTAATATAATATCAATGATATGATGCATACATATATAAAAAACATAAGTATACGAAAATGAAATAACTTGAAAATCATGTGTATAACTTATATCATCCACCCTTATCATGCACAAGTTTAAATAAATTTTCAATAAAGCACACAAGGCATGGTCGCCTAACCAACCGCCCTTTAGTCGATAGAGATTTTCAAAATATGATTTAAATTTTTTTTTTGCCATATTTGAAAACTCTACCAATTGAACAATCAAGAGACTAGTTTGAATTAGTTTTTGAAAAACTAGTTAAAAATCCTTCAAAATATGAAATTAAGCATATATATCCCATGAAGCATGCTAAATACACAAAAATTGTCACTCAAAATCTATGAGGCACAATGTAACACCCCGCTCCCAGAATACGTACTTAGTTGCGTATTCAGATTTTTCGATCGTATTTTTCGATTTACTTCCTGTATTTATTTTGTATTATGAATTATTTATATGATCGTCTTGTCTTGGACCCGGACTCACGGACTCAGAGTCAGCCCTAGTCTGAACCAAGAACCCGATCCTAGTGAATTGCTCGATTTGGTCTTTCTGGTATTTAGATTTGATCGATTTCAGTTTTAAACATCATTTTCCAATATTTTAGATTTTCTGTGATTTTCTGGAATTTTTCTGAATTAAAATGGAAAATCTTCAAAACCGGTGTCGACCAGCACCGCTGACCGATTCCTGGATTTTTAATTTACAAATGGAGTTAAATTTTGAGAAACCTCTTTCCCATATTTTCTTAGAATAATATTTACTATCTTAATTCATTTTTTGGGAATTTTCAGAATTTATCAGATTTCTACCAGATTTGGTGTCGACCGATATTGGCGGCCGATTCCAAGAATTTTAATTTAAAAACTATAAAGAATTTCTTAAAACGAATTTCACCATGATTCTTAGAATAATATTCTTGATTTTTAAGAATTTTTGCGGGTCATTCCGAGATACTTGATTTTCGGACGATTTCGGTATTTTTCCGAAAGTTTTCCGCATCCGCAACTAAATCCCGGGAATCCGCTACTCTAATTATTTTCACTTTTTCTTCTAAGAGAATATCTTCCTTTTTAAATTTCTTTTCTTTTTTTCCTTTTTCTTTCCTTCCTTTTCCTTCCACCAAATTCTCCATTCTTCCTTTACTTTCTACAACTTTCCACCAAAAATATCTTCTCCTCCTCCAAAAATATCTTCTCTAAAATATCCCAAACCACTCAAACTCCTCTCCCATCACCATGGCCGGCCAAGAGAGCCACCTCACCTATCCATTTTAAAAAACCCCCTCCCTAAACATTTTTACATCACCTTCACAATTCCAATTCCTATATAAACTTTCCTTCTTCATTCCACTTCATTTTTCTCTTCACTAAAACTCTAACCACCACCAACTCCTCCTTCATCTCCGCCACAACAACAACCACTACAACTTCTCCAACTCCTTACCTTCATCTTCTTCCTCCTCCATCTCCATGTAAACCACCACAAACTCCAACAACTCCACCAAAGCCTCCACCTTCTCCTTTACCTTCTCCAAAAATACCACCACCATCAAAACCCTCCACAAAACCACCACCCCATCACCACATCAAGAGCCAGCCACCTCCTTTGGATTGGGGCCGAGCTCTTCTTCGTCGGTAATATCTCCGATGATTATTCCGGTAATCGTTCGCGATTATTCCGGTAATCATTACGGTGACGATTACAACGACAAACAACTAACATCACCATCACCTCTACTATTTTCCACCACCATCTTCACTTCCACCATCACTTTCACCATCACAACACCACCTCCATCTCCACTACTTCAACCTCCAAACATCACCTCCTTCACCTTCTTTTTCATTACTCCATCAAAATCCAACTCCTCCACCAAATAACACCACCACCAAAGCAAGCACCTTTCCCTTTCTCTCTCCCTCCTCCTCTCTGTATATTGCTGACGCGGATCTCACCCCCGCGTCCAGGCAACGCTTAACGCGGATCTTCGCATTCTTGGCATCTGTTTAAACGCGGCCTTCGCGTTCTTGTTCCGACGCAACGCGGAGTCCATGCCCGCGTCTGTGTCCCTTTCATGTCTGCACGATGCAGAGCTAATGCCCGCGTCTGTGTTCTTCTCATGCTAACGCGACGCGGAACCCATGACCGCGTCCGCGTTCTTCTCGTGTCCTGACTTGAACGCGGGTCTCGAACCCCGCGTTTGTGGCACCTTTGCGACGCGACTCCCGCGTCTGCGACTCCCGCGTCTCACTCTCAAAACCCGCGTCTCCCTGTGCACTCTCTCCTTCCATATACTTCTCTCTCTAGTTTTTCTCTCTCTTTCTCTCTTTAACTCTTTCTCTCTCCTCTTCACTTATTATATTTATGGCGCGTACGCGAGTTCCATGATTTTAGAGTTTTCAGCTATTCCAGAGATTTAGGCGAGTGTCCTCGCCTCCATTTGGGTTTCCCAGCTTTGTCGGGTCGACATGTATTTTATTCCATGTTTATATGTATTCTGTATTGGGCTGGGTCCCTGTATTGGTGAATGGCCGAGTGCCAATGACTGGACATGTATTGCTCTGTGACGAATGCTTGTATTAGGGTAGTTTAATTCTTGTACATATACCATGCGTGGCCGACCCTTCGTGGTCGTTGGACTCTGGGTTTCTGCCCACTCCTGGGATGGCTAGTAGCCACCGAGAGTGCGCTTAAACCCCGAGCGTACTTGACTTCCGGAGCCTTCAGCCTCCGGTCTCTCACGATCTCGAAAGGGAAGTGATTGGGACCGACAGGTCTCTCCGTCCTTCAGCCTCCGGTCTCTCACTATCTTGAAAGAGAGGTGATTGGGACCGACAGGTCTCTCTGTCCTTCAGCCTCCAGTCTCTCACTATCTTGAAAGAGAGGTGATTGGGACCGTCAGGTTCTTCAGCTCTGCCTGGTTATCATGATCAGCACTCAGCACTTTACCACTAGATTCGTCTAGGCGAGAGGCTGCCGGATTTTCTACTCGCACCTTAAGCCGAGTTGTCCCGGTAACCTTGCCAGACGCTCCAGTGTTAAATATGTTTGCTATCTGTGCCTCCAGCTTGCTCAGCTCCGCTTGGTTGCGCTCAGCTACTACTCTATCACATGCCATGTATTTACCTGATATGTTAACACTTGACATGCCATTACTACATGCTACTATTTAATACCTGTTTGTATCACCTGACAACTGAGGTGTTATCACCTGACACCAGACATGCTACTACTTGGCAAGGCCCCTTGTTATGACATGACTTGCTACCGGACTAATATCAATCTCTTGACTTGATTGGTCACCTGCTAAATATCATCCTCCTGTCATGCTATCACTTGACACCCGGTATGATATACTTGACCTGTGATTATGACATTTACGGGAATACTACACTTGTTATCCTGCATTACATGCAGTGACTTGAATCTTGTACTTGTTATCCTGTATTATATATACAGTGCCCTGAATTTATAGTACTCATGTACTCCTGAACTCCTGATCATGTCTTGTACCTGCTATTCCCGTAAATTGATAACTACATAATAAATCTTAAAAGGAACAACTTGCATCGGGTCGGGGGAAACTTGTGGCTATCAATACATGTTCGTGTTTACAGTGGTATTAGGCATGTTGTGCAACTAAAACTTCCGGTCTGACCTGTGGGCCTCCAGGGGACCGAGGGGAGAGCTGGCTCCCTCCTTCCTAGTACCATCTTGATAAGGGCATCCATAAGACCCTCCTGAATTGCCTTGCGATAGGTTCCGTCACCAAGCAACGGAACATCCTGGGCCGTGGTCCCGGGTATGCACGGGCCCACTGTAAACATTGTTCGTTGATACCCCCGTTGGTTTCCAATAACAATCTTGCTTTACTCAGATGTGGATATATGTGTGATGGGACGCTAGTTCACATATCTAGACATCAGGGTAAGACGAGTAATAATAATAATAATAAAAGATGCCAGCCATGGATCCGTTGTATGCTTTGCCGAGTTTGCTTTCATCGGGTTTTACATTGGATTTCCGGTATTATGATTATTATCATATTAGCTACTCATATCATGTTTTATTACCCATGTTTCATTCCATCAGTCTACTGCTCCTATCTTATCATTCCATGAGTAGTTCCTGCTTGATATCACTTGTTATATATCTACCTGATTATACATGCTTATGCTCACGACACGGTTTTCAATGCATGATTATGATTCGATTTTATCGATACACTTGTACTTATCTCAGCACGCCATCCGGCTTTTGTATCACCACTCGCCTGGGGAGTTCTATCTGACTCTCCTGGATTCTCATGTCCAGGTCATGGAGCTTGGAGCGTGTGGATTCCCCCAGTTGTTGATCAGAGTGGCGCAGCGGTAGCATGGATCTCCAGCAGATTATCTGAAGCTCTATCCTTCCAGGCCCCCTGTGTGCCTCTCGAGTTTTCCTTTTGTAAACTCGTGAGTGCCTTTTGTACTGTTCATACTTGTACATCCTTTGCATTCTCGCATTTGCGCCATGTTGGTGATGTAATATTATTGTAATATTTGTCACCTCTGGTGATAACTTTGTAATTGTACTCATGTGTTGGAATGTATAATGCACCATTTGCTTCCGTACTTTGATTCTTGCCTGTACTGATGCTTAGCGTATATACGTGAGGGTATTTCTGACCTGCGTATATACGTTGCAGTAACGTCTCCATACCCGCCGGGATCGGGGCATTACAGGATGGTATCAGAGCCTAGGTTCTACATCCTCAGTACGTCCAGACGGCAAATTAATGGTAAAGAAATTTGCAACTCGAATGCATGAGTCCTGGTTATACAATCCAACTACAAGTACAGAGTTATCTATTCTTGATCATCTTTCCTTTGATTCCTAATCCCTTCCATCTTTACCCTGTTTTGTTTTTTTGAAGCCTTTATACCAACTTAAGATATGAATAGACTAGAGAGGTAGCGGCTGGTTCTGAATGAAGCGATTATATGATCTCTTTGGCCAACTCTATGAAGCTCGGGTATTCTCGGGATTGATCCTAATCGGGTTATCTTTTAGAAGTCAGTAGTCAGAATTCTCTATGGATATTCTACATTCTCGGCTATATCTTTCAGAGTGATTGATGCCTGGTATTCGGAATTCTCAATTATTGGTCTTCTTTATTATGCTCAGGACTATCAGGGTTTTCTTTATCTTCAGTATTCTGGCTCATCCTCAGAGCGACATTAAGTATGCAGTACAGCGGGAATTCTATTGCAAAGCTGTGTTATCAGTCAATATTATTCGGCATTGTTCGAAGATTTATACAGCCGGAAGTGCAGAGGATATCTATATTCTGATTATTGTTCAGTCAACTTGAGAGCCCTACCTATAGTGCTTCATATCTTAATTAGTATGATTCCCGTCCTTGTCCTCTTTGTGTTCAATTTACCCCTTATAGAAATTGCAAGGACGCAATTTTTTGTAAGGTGGATGGATTGTAACACCCCGCTCCCAGAATATGTACTTAGTTGCGTATTCAAATTTTTCGATCGTATTTTTCGATTTACTTCCTGTATTTATTTTTTATTATGAATTATTTATATGATCGTCTTGTCTTGGATCCGGACTCACGGACTAAAAGTCAGCCCTAGTCTGAACCAAGAACCCGATCCTAGTGAATTGCTCGATTTGGTCTTTCTGGTATTTAGATTTGACCGATTTTAGTTTTAAACATCGTTTTCCAATATTTTAGATTTTCTGTGATTTTCTGGAATTTTCCTGAATTAAAATGGAAAATCTTCAAAACCGGTGTCGACCAGCACCGCTGACCGATTCCTAGATTTTTAATTTACAAATAGAGTCAAATTTTGAGAAACCGCTTTCCCATATTTTCTTAGAATAATATTTACTATCTTAATTCATTTTTTAGGAATTTTCAGAATTTATCAGATTTCTGCCAGATTTGGTGTCGACCGATATTGGCGGCCGATTCTAGGAATTTTAATTTAAAAACTATAAAGAATTTCTTGAAACTAATTTCACCATGATTCTTAGAATAATATTCTTGATTTTTGAGAATTTTTGCGGGTCATTCCGAGATACTTGATTTTCGGACGATTTCGGTATTTTTCCGAAAGTTTTCCGCATCCGCAACTAAATCCCGGGAATCCGCTACTCTAATTATTTTCACTTTTTCTTCCAAGAGAATATCTTCCTTTTTTAATTTCTTTTCTTTTTTTTCTTTTTCTTTCCTTCCTTTTCCTTCCACCAAATTCTCCATTCTTCCTTTACTTTCTACAACTTTCCACCAAAAATATCTTCTCCTCCTCCAAAAATATCTTCTCCAAAATATCCCAAACCACTCAAACTCCTCTTCCATCACCATGGCCGGCCAAGAGAGCCACCTCACCTATTCATTTTAAAAAACCCCCTCGCTAAACATTTTTACATCACCTTCACAATTCCAATTCCTATATAAACTTTCCTTCTTCATTCCACTTCATTTTTCTCTTCACCAAAACTCTAACCACCACCAACTCCTCCTTCATCTCCACCACAACAACAACCACTACAACTTCTCCAACTCCTTACCTTCATCTTCTTCCTCCTCCATCTCCATGTAAACCACCACAAAGTCCAACAACTCCACCAAAGCCTCCACCTTCTCCTTTACCTTCTCCAAAAATACCACCACCATCAAAACCCTCCACAAAACCACCACCCCATCACCACATCAAGAGCCGGCCACCTCCTTTGGATTGGGGCCGAGCTCTTCTTCATCGGTAATATCTCCGATGATTATTCCGGTAATCGTTCGCGATTATTCCGGTAATCATTACGGTGACGATTACAACGACAAACAACTAACATCACCATCACCTCTACTATTTTCCACCACCATCTTCACTTCCACCATCACTTTCACCATCACAACACCACCTCCATCTCCACTACTTCAACCTCCAAACATCACCTCTTTCACCTTCTTTTTCATTACTCCATCAAAATCCAACTCCTCCACCAAATAACACCAACACCAAAGCAAGCACCTTTCCCTTTCTCTCTCCCTCCTCCTCTCTGTATATTGCTGACGCGGATCTCACCCCCGCGTCCAGGCAACGCCTTAACGCGGATCTTTGCGTTCTTGGCATCTGTTTAAACGCGGCCTTCGCGTTCTTATACGACGCAACGCGGAGTCCATGCCCGCGTCTGTGTCCCTTTCATGTCTGCACGACGCGGAGCTAATGCCCGCGTCTGTGTTCTTCTCATGCTAACGCGACGCGGAACCCAGGACCGCGTCCGCGTTCTTCTCGTGTCCTGACTTGAATGCGGGTCTCGAACCCCGCATTTGGGGCACCTTTGCGACGCGATTCCCGCGTCTGTGACTCCCGCGTCTGCGACTCCCGCGTCTCACTCTCAAAACCCGCGTCTCCCCGTGCACTCTCACCTTCCATATACTTCTCTATCTAGTTTTCCTCTCTCTTTCTCTCTCTAACTCTTTCTCTCTCCTCTTCACTTATTATATTTATGGCGCGTACGCGAGTTCCATGGATTTCAGAGTTTTCAGCTATTCCAGAGATTTAGGCGAGTGTCCTCGCCTCCATTTGGGTTTCCCCGCTTTGTCGAGTCGACATGTATTTTATTTCATGTTTATATGTATTCTGTATTGGGCTGGGTCCCTGTATTGGTGTATGGCCGAGTGCCAATGACTGGACATGTATTGCTCCGTGACGAATGCTTGTATTAGGGTAGTTTAATTCTTGTACATATACCATGCCTATATTGTATTTTACTGTTTTATACCATACGTGGCCGACCCTTCGTGGTCGGTGGACTCTGGGTTTCTGCCCACTCCTGGGATGGCTAGTAGCCACCGAGAGTGCGCTTAAACCCCGAGCGTACTTGACTTCCGGACCCTTCAGCCTCCGGTCTCTCACGATCTCGAAAGGGAAGTGATTGGGACTGACAGGTCTCTCCGTCCTTCAGCCTCCGGTCTCTCACTATCTTGAAAGAGAGGTGATTAGGACCGACAGGTCTCTCTGTCCTTCAGCCTCCGGTCTCTCACTATCTTGAAAGAGAGGTGATTGGGACCGTCAGGTTCTTCAGCTCCGCCTGGTTATCATGATCAGCACTCAGCACTTTACCACTAGATTCGTCTAGGCGAGAGGCTGCCGGATTTTCTACTCGCACCTTAAGCCGAGTTGTCCCGGTAACCTTGCCAGACGCTCCAGTGTTAAATACTGTTTGCTATCTGTGCCTCCAGCTTGCTCAGCTCCGCTTGGTTGTGCTCAGCTACTACTCTATCACATGTCATGTATTTACCTGATATGTTAACACTTGACATGCCATTACTACATGCTACTATTTAATACCTGTTTGTATCACCTGACAACTGAGGTGTTATCACCTGACACCAGACATGCTACTACTTGGCAAGGCCCCTTGTTATGACATGACTTGCTACCGGACTAATATCAATCTCTTGACTTGATTGGTCACCTGCCAAATATCATCCTCCTGTCATGCTATCACTTGACACCCGGCATGATATACTTGACCTGTGATTATCACATTTACGGGAATACTACACTTGTTATCCTGCATTACATGCAGTGACTTGAATCTTGTACTTGTTATCCTGTATTATATATACAGTGCCCTGAATTTATAGTACTCATGTACTCCTGAACTCCTGATCATGTCTTGTACCTGCTATTCCCGTAAATTGATAACTATATAATAAATCTTAAAAGGAACAACTTGCATCGGGTCGGGGGAAACTTGCGGATATCAATACATGTTCGTGTTTACAGTGGTATTAGGCTTGTTGTGCAACTAAAACTTCCGGTCTGACCTGTGGGCCTCCAGGGGACCGAGGGGAGAGCTGTCTCCCTCCTTCCTAGTACCATCTTGATAAGGGCATCCATAAGACCCTCCTGAATCGCCTTGCGGTAGGTTCCGTCACCAAGCAACAGAACATCCTGGGTCGTGGTCCCGGGTATGCACGGGACCCACTGTAAACATTGTTCGTTGATACCCCCGTTGGTTTCAATTAACAATCTTGCTTTACTCAGATGTGGATATATGTGTGCTGGGACGCTAGTTCACATATCTAGACATCAGGGTAAGACGAGTATTAATAATAATAATAAAAGATGCCAGCCATGGATCCGTTGTATGCTTTGCCGAGTTTGCTTCCATCGGGTTTTACATTGGATTTCCGGTATTATGATTATTATCATATTAGCTACTCATATCCTGTTTTATTACTCATGTTCCATTCCATCAGTCTACTGCTCCTATCTTATCATTCCATGAGTAGTTCCTGCTTGATATCACTTGTTATATATCTACCTGATTATACATGCTTATGCTCACGACACGGTTTTTAATGCATGATTATGATTCGGTTTTATCGATACACTTGTACTTATCTAAGCACGCCATCCGGCTTTTGTATCACCACTCACCTGGGGAGTTCTATCTGACTCCCCTAGATTCTCATGTCCAGGTCATGGAGCTTGGAGCGTGTGGATTCCCCCAGTTGTTGATCAGAGTGGCACAGCGGTAGCATGGATCTCCAGCAGACCATCTGAAGCTCTATCCTTCCAGGCCCCCTGTGTGCCTTTCGAGTTTTCCTTTTATAAACTCGTGAGTGCCTTTTGTACTGTTCATACTTGTACATCCTTTGCATTCTCACATTTGCGCCATGTTGGTGATGTAATATTATTGTAATATTTGTCACCTCTGGTGATAACTTTGTAATTGTACTCATGTGTTGGAATGTATAATGCACCTTTTGCTTCCGTACTTTGATTCTTGCCTGTACTGATGCTTAGCGTATATACGTGAGGGTATTTCTGACCTGCGTATATACGTTGCAGTAACGTCTCCGTACCCGCCGGGATCGGGGCGTTACACACAAAAATTAGCTTATGAAAATAAGGTCATAAGTAAACTAAAAAAATGTGAGTGCACAAGAATCATGCGATAGCATATTCATAAAAATAAACAATAAAGCTTAAAACAAACAAATTTTTTATCAAAAAAAATATGAAAATCATCAAAACTAAAATTTTCATTAAAATTAAACAACTTTTAAGGTATATGTGTGTTTTGTCGAAACTAAAAGTATACATACATATCCCAAATGTAAACAAGTCCATAATAGAATTTTGCATGAAGGCAAGTGACTCAAGGATATACATGTATATCTATTAGTTTTAGACAAAATAACATATACATGAAGCGAAACATGTACAAGAATAGGAAACCAAGTATAAATACAAGAATTATCAAAACTAGGTTATACAAGTACATGTAATAAGTACAAATGAGCAATGAAGCACAAAAATATAATAATCAAGTGTAGCTCACTACTTGTACAAGTATGTACACAAGTTTTAATGAAAACTACATTTAAACAAGTAATCACCACATGAAGCATAAAACAAACATGATCATTAGGCTAAATGCACGTGTTTTAGAACTAGTATATATATAGTAATTAAACAATAGTGAGAAAACAAAATATGAATTCATATAAACATGGGTGTGTCTCAAAGAATATCTATGTATATCACATGTCTAATAACATTGTATTTAACATAATGAGCATTAAAACATGCTAAAAAATCATTAATGTAAAAGCATGTAAATTAAAATATGAGTTTATACCATATGAACTTCTAAGTCTCTAAACTATGGTGGTCCTCCCACCAAACTTCCTTGATAGTTATGCACCAATTTTGTATGTCCATCTAACTCAAGCATCCACCACCAAGGCACCAACCCTCTTACATTTTATGAGAGCCCACACTTACATCAAACACAAGAGGTGAGAATTTTAGTACCCATTTATTTTTGGGTCCATGTGGGTTAGCATTATAAGGAACTCAAATACTTTTATTTGTAAAATTTAAATGATTTATTCTATCAAAATAAAATTTTGCTAAATGGCCTTTGTGGCCGCAATGTGTACATGTGTACACTCTAGCATGCAAATGTGGGGTGTAATCATGGTGTGCTTGTGTATGCCATGGGTTTTGTGCATGAACATGTGGAGCTTGTTTCTTTTGAAACAAGGTTTTCAATCTAGAATGGTTAAATGTACAAATTTCTCAAAGTTGAGCTCAAACAATCAATTCTATTTTTTAAAACATGAATCTCATTTTTTATTAAAAGAAGGTGCAACATTACTATCATGAGAGACATGGTGAGAATCAAAATTATTTTTCTTTTTAGAAATATTTTCTTTTTCTTTTAAAATATTTTTCTTTTTCAAAGAGTTCTTTTCCTTTAAAATAGTTTCCTTTTCTTTTGAAATAAAAGTAATTTTATTTATTAAAGAATTGTTTCCTTCAAAAGCAACATTCAATTTTGAAGATAAAGAAATATTCTTCTTTTTCAAAAATTCATTTTTCGTCAATAAAGTTTTATTTTCTTTTAAAACTAAGTCTTTTTCTTCTTTTAACAAATCATATTCTTAAAGAAGTTTTTGACAAAGAGATGCAAGCTCATCATAAGGCATGTCAATATCTTCTTCAACCTCGGATTCAAAATTTACCTCAAGGGGATCATCCCCTTGGATCATATAGCATATGTTGAAAGTAGCACGTTCACCATCCGAGTCACTCCCCATGTAGTATTGCTTTTGTTCATCAAGGGAGATATGGGTGTTCCATACTACAAAAGTCGAATCAAAGTTAGCAACCCTAGATAGATATTCATCATTTAGGCTAGACTTTAAAGCATGAATGGCTTTTGCATTAGCCTCAAGATTTTTGCCATTTAAATAATATGAATTTTTAATTGTGGCAAAATAAACATGAATCCCTAGGGCTTTTAGGTACATGAACATCTTAACTTTTCAAGTTTTGATATTAAAAATGTCAAACATGGGAGGTATCATGAAATCCATATGTGTGTGTGTAAATAAATATTGTGATTAGCTAAAATATGATCTCTAACTCAAGGTTGTTAAATCCAAATCAAGAGCACCATGCTCTGATACCAATTGTAAATTACCTAAAGGGGGTGAATAGGTGAAAAGCTAACCTAATGCAAAATAATGTGGAATTAAAATCTATTAAGCTAACACACCAAGTATAACACAAGAATGTAGCCGAATTCCCGATGAAAGGCTCTGAAGTATCTCCTCAAGATTCCTCTAGACTAATACTCGGGGTGCCACTATGATTCTCTTGGTTGAATACAAGTGTGAGCAAACAATCCCAAGCATATATCAATTAAGCACAAGGAATATCAAGTAAGTAAAAGATATAAACAATAAGCACATGCGAGATATTTAGACAAGTAAGAGAGAGAGAGAGAGATGAGCAATCACAAACACGGGAGATTTGTTTCGAGATATAAGCACACATGCTCTACATCCCCGCCTTCAACACTTTGAAGGATTTCCACTAAAAATGATCCCGCAAGATCACCCGGTGCTGCAACACCTATAATAAGTTCACACTAGAACTCTTAGACTCACAAGTCTCTCACTTATTTCTGCAAGAACAACACAATACGAACCCACAAGTTCGCTGAGGCCATACCTTTACAATGAGCTCCCTCAATAACTCTACACAACGCGAACCCACAAGTTTACTTCCTCAACTACAAAGATGAAACCTTGGTGATTTCTACACTTTGATCACCAAAAATAACTCTCACAACAAGTATCCTAGAGGATGAATTTAGCAATGAAAAGCTCAAGCTTTATGAGAAAACAAGGTAGATTGAGTGGTGGAAAACTCAAGAAATCTTTTTTGAAAACACTCTTTAAAACTCTTCTTTTAATATGAAAGTTTTAGCCTAAAAATATGTGGAGAAAAACCCTAATAGAGATGGAAAAACTAGCTCTAAAATTTCTCCAAAATCTTGTAGAAAACTAGCCAAGAGATCCCCCTTTTATAGGCCGTTGGGTTCAGTTTTCTGGCCAAACACGCAGGTCGACCAGCCAACGGTCATATTTATGACCGTTGGGGTTGCTGATCAACCGTCCGGTCGACCGCACCCAGGTCTTCACCTGTCAGTCGACTGGTCAGTCGACCTAGGCCAGAACCAGAGAGCATTGCTCTCTTGGTCAGTCGATCACCCGGTCGACCGTGGCCAGATCCAGAGAGCAAACTTTCTGGATTGGTCGACCGCCCAGTCGACCGGCTCTCAAGCTAGGCTTATGCACGTTTCTTGTGCACATCGGTCGAACGCTCGGTCGACCAACTTCTGCTTCGGTCGACTGCCAGAAGCCCAGGTTTGAGTTTTAAAGGGATTAAAACGTGGTCTAATAAAACCCTATAAATTCTAATAAAATATCATAAAATCTACAAAAATGAGTTCTTATCAATACTTTGAAGTACAAATATGTGTCAAAAATCAACACATATTACAAATAATTTGAACTATTTTTGCGATATAGAAATTAAGCTTTAAACAAAAACTGTATTTTTCAAAATTAAACTTCAATTTGAAAAACGATTTTTTCAAAACTTTTTTAAATACAAAAATAAGATATTTTAAACACTATTGAAGCATAGTATGTATGGATATGATCTAATGCACATATAGGATGAAATATCTATATTTTTGACATTAAGTTCTAAAATAAGTTTTGACTTAAGAAAAACTTAAACACATGATATAGAAACATCAAATAAGTTTTTCTAAATATTTGAACCAATAATGTATATGGATGAAATACAAAATATATATAAAACATGTAAACTTGTTTTGATGAACTCTATTCATGAAACCAATAAATATGTTCTTTGAAGCTCAAAACCAAAACGATATTTTCAAAAATCTAAACTATTTATCTTGAAATGTTTTTTGTGTGTGTATGAGCTTGACCAATACGCAACTAATCTATCCTTTATATTTTTATCTAAAATATAAAATCTTCACACCTACAAACACTACACTCAAGTCTTGAAAAACTTCTTCTCCATCTTGACTTGGTCTAAACTTTGATCCATGAGCTAGACTTCTCTTGAGTACTAGATGCGATCTTGATGCGCGAGCTCTTGAATCAACACGTGCTAGCTTCAAAACTTGACTTTGAATATTTTGTTGAAGCTAAATACCTACTAAGATCTTGATCAAATATCTGAAACTTAATGAGCACAAGATTATTAGTACTATAACTATATGAGTTAATCATCATCAAAACTAGAGTGATGGGCTTTTGGGCCAACAAATTTAGATTTGACTTACTTTTCTACATTTGCTTCGGATTATGTACCGTCAGATACTAGCACTGACATGGAAAGTGATCTTTGGTCAGCAATGAATGCTCTAACATCATTGCATGCACCGATAAAGTCATCCCTCTTGGTACGCGAAAAGATAGAAGGCGCGCATAATAGCTTCTTTGAAGTACCAGCTATGCGAATGGGTCAAAAGCCAATTCTATTTGAACGAATCAACACAGAGCCCATGGCTTGCGAAAGCTCAGGTGATAATTCTAACTCTCCATAATTCTTCCATTATGGATGAAAGTCACATCACATGATACAAAGAATGGGGTATGGTTTCACTAAGAAATTAGGCCTTAATTTTGGCAAAAGAAAAGAGCACTGCTTCATTCATTTGTACCAAAAGATAAAGATCCCGATTACTACCGCGAGACTCGAAGGGGACTCGGTTATGTTTCTACACCATTCTCATCAGATCCCGAATCTGAAAAGTAGGTCTGTCATGACAGGTCGTCAGTAACATCATCATGGGACTCAGACTTCATCGTCGTGGGACTCCCGAATCTGAAAAATCTTTCCTGTTATATGTTCGAGCGATGAATCATTTCTTGGGAGCTTTACTAGCTCAAAACAATGACCAAAACCATGAACAAGCAATCTACTATTAAGTAGAACAATGACTGGGGTGGAGCACCATTACAACCCAATCGAGAAGGAATGCTTAGCTGTACAGAAGATGCGACACTACCTCATGGAGAAACATATTCAAATCATCTCCAGAGTTAATCCCTTGCGATTACCCATGACAAGTCCATCTTTGCTAAACAATAGACTAGTGAAATGGGCCATACTGTTCGCAAAATATGAGATGCAATACATGCCACAAAAGGCAGTCAAAAGTCAAGCTGTGGCAGATTTCTTGGCCAATCATCCAGTCCCAGGAATGTCAAAACTTTATGATGATCTCCCAGACGAGATCGCAGAAGTCAACTTGATCAAGGCCTCCTTGGACGAACAAGTGTTGCAACTCTTCTTTGACAGAGCATCAAGAATGAATCATGAGGGAAGTGTCATCGTAGGTGTAGGGGTAGTACTTATCTCCCCTACATAACTATGTGATCCCTCATGCATTTTCGCTAACAAGGTCGTGTTCCAACAATGTCTCAAAATATAACACTCTTTTGATTAGGATGCAATTTGCTGAAGAGATTGGAGTCAAAAATCTTGAAACATATGGTGATTCAAAGCTCATCGTCATTCAAGTTCGTGGGGAATACGAAGTACGACATGAAGATTTGGTGCCCTATCACAACGCAACCATTATCATGGCAAAGAAGTTTGAAAACTTCTACATCGACTATGTACCGCGTCAGTAAATTGCACATGCAGATGCACTGGCGTCACTCGCCGCTTCATTGGACCTTCCAGCCGGAGCCATGGAGAGAGTACTCGTCTACATTCACGGCTTGTACTGTTGCAAATTCGCCATTGAAGACAGTAGACTCCAAGAAGAGACCTTCAAGTCAAAGAGGTTCTTGAGAGTTCAACAAGTCTCGAAGTTAGGGATTGGCGATTCCCTTACATTGACTTCGTCTTGTATGGTATATTGCCTGATGACTCCAAGGAGGCAGCTGCTATCAGAAGGAAAGCTGATCGATTTCATTATAATGCGATCATGCAGACATTATATCGCCGATCGTATGATGGAATTCTGCTCTGATACCTTTCACACAAAGAGGCACATGCAGCACTCAAAAAAGTTTATGATGGTATTGCGAAGCTCACCAACTCGGATCCAAGCTCGGAGAACTACTCAGAAGACTTGGCTATTATTGGCTGAAGATGATCCCTGACGCCATCGCCTATACTAAGCGATGTCATGCATGTTAGATCCACGGTGACTTTGTCCATCAAGCACTGGGATGTCTTCATCCAACATCTTCCTCATGGCTATTTGAAATTTGGGGAATGGATGTTGTTGGACGAATCAGTCCTCCAACATCCAGAGGACATCGCTTTATATTGGTCATAACAGGCTACTTCTCTAAATAGGCGGAAGCTATCCCCCTAAAAGAAGTAAAGATATCAAACGTAATCAAGTTCATCAAACATCACATGCTCTACCATTTTGGTGTGCCCCGACAAATCATCCATGATAACGAGCCTATTCGTCAGCCAAGCATTTCAGAAGTTTTGTAATAAATTTAAAATCCAAAGTGTGTCATCAACGACATACTATCCGGCCGCTAGCGGCCTCGCAGAAGCCTTCAATAAGACTAATGGGAAGCTTCTCAAGAAATTCGTCTCGAAAAGTCAATATGACTGGGACGACAAATTAGGCAAATGCTTATGGGCTTACCAGATAATAATAAGAACCCCGATAAAAGTCACGCCATTTTTCTTGGTGTACGAATGTGAAGTTGTACTCCTACTGGAGATCAAGATCCCATCTTTATGGGTTTCATTGACTACTAGGATGGCAGACGAGGAGAAGCACCGACTGCGCCTCCAGGAGTTGAAGCTTTGGATGACAAATGTCTGCAAGCTCAGTAGCAAATTGAGCTTTATCAAGCTCGGATTTCCAGATCCTTCAATAAGAAAGTCAGAGAACGGATTTTTAAAAAAAGTGACCTTGTCTTAGCGGTCAGAAGACCCATGGTCATGACTGTTTTCCATTGAAATTGATAGTGTAGGAAAACTTACAAAAATTAAGGAGTGAAATTACAAGTAATTCTTTAAAAAGAAAGATCACAAGTAGATCTCCTTTGAGATTTCTAGAGAAGTATGCCAATCGGAATCTGATCAGCGCATGATCACTTTTCCCATTGATAATGCAATCGGTCAGATATTCAAGCCTTCTCAAGAGAATTTTCTTCTCGCCTGGTTTTGGAGATCCTCTGAAGGTAGAAGACTTAGAGTGAGAGTTGAGTCTCTGAAGCTTTGGAAGCTTAGAGCAAGATGATACTTTTGGGCTAAAGGTCTCTTAGATCTCTCCAAAATTTTCAATCAGCCTTTGATGGGAGAAAAATCTAGCCCTTTGATGGGAGAAGAATTCCGCCTTAGCCTTTCCTTACAGTGGGCTATTTATATAATTCATAGGGCATAACTTTTCTCTAAAAATCAGCAAATAGATTTAGGCAATTTAGCTTCGCTTCTGAAGAATAGCCTCGCTGCGAAGCTAAACATAGCTTCAGCGAAGCTAGAAACATGCGTACAAAGCTAATCTCTTGATTTGCTCAATTAATTGAGGGATATTCCCTTATCTTCTCCAACTAAATGAGGGATATTTCCTTAATCTTCTCCCACTATTTGAGGAATTTTCCTTGATCTTCTCCAACTAATTGGGAGATTTACCTTGATCTTTCCCAATTAATTGAGGGATATTCCCTTATCTTCTCCAACTAATTGAGGGCTTAAAAGATCATGGCAATCAACCACCAAATTTGATTTTAACCATAGTGATCTCGTGTAGAGATTTAAGTGGTCATAAAATAACCATAAAAGACCGTAGCGGAGCTAGACAACAAGCTCGTAGCGAGCTAGAAATAGCTTGCTGCGAAGCTATCACTGAGCTTGTAGCGAAGTTAGAAAATGAGCTCACAGCGGAGCTAAAAGAAACTTCATACGAAGGTAGTAAAAGCTTCAGGCAAAGCTAGATAAAGTTTCAGGCGAAGTTATAAGTTAGCCTCAGCGGTGCTGTTAAAAGCTTCAGGGGAAGTTAGATAAAGCTTCAAATAAAGCTATAAGTTAGCTCTCAGTAGAGCTGTGCTAATCTTCAGGCGAAGCTAGGTGTTAACTCTTAACAGAGTCGTGTAAAGCTTCAGGCGAAGCTAGAAGCAAGCTCTCAGCAGAGCTGTGCTAAGTTTCAGGCGAAGTTTGGAGTTAGCCTTCTGCGCGGCTGTGTAGAGCTTCAGGCGAAGGTATCCCACTGCGGGGTTGAAGAGCGGAGCTAGCTCTGGTGCAAAGCTAGCTCAAAGCCTCATACAAAGCTATTCCTTAGCCAATCTTTTGGCTCAGTTTTAATCACCTTCTGGCTATCTGCTCACTTATCTGCAACCTGTCTTTTGGGAGTGTGAACCGGTTGGACATCGTTCAGCTAGTTTGAGGGCTATCTGGGATCTTATCTTTTTGGGGTGTCAACAATGACACATAATATAAAAGGAAAATTCCAACCCAAATGGAAATGATCATTTGTTGTAGAGTCAGTCTACTCAAATGGAGCATACCGCCTCATAAGTCCCGACGGAGATACGCTCATAATGCCGATCAATGACAGATTCTTGAAGAAGTAATATACTTAATAGGACTCTTCTCATGATCAGATTGACACTACACCTCCGATCAAAACTTCAAGATCCAAGATGTCTAGAAAAGCGCCAAATAAGAGCTTCTTCCTTCAACGGATTACATCACGATCGATCAACATCGAGCCGATTGAACATTGTTGACATCATAATGCATGATGTTAATATCGAAGAGACAAAATGTGAAACTTCAGTTTTAGCCTTGTCACTCTTCTCTAGCTTATCTATGAACATCCAACGCCACCAACAGCTAAAGGATAGAGAAACTGTTGGCGTTTAAGCCCAATAAAAAATTCTCGATAACTCATCATGCTGAGGAAATAACATGACTAGCCTAACTCAAATAGTAGTTGGTAAAGGCATACCAAATCTATCGATAGCTGAGAGTTTGCTAAAAATCTTGAGGGACCTATTCCCGCTTTTCCCTCCAATATCCCTTACCAATTCCCGTCCATGGAATGGTAAGACCTCAAAAAAGATTGTAATTATTTTCCCAGCAAAGTAATCACAAACTAAACGTGTCAAGTTAATACTATACCTCTGGCATACCCCACTGTTATGTTAACATTATACCTCTAACAGTAATTTCCTTTAATATCCCCAGCGAATAAAAATTTCAATTTGTTATTTCTTTTCAACAGAATGACAAGTCCACTACATTGCTCAAATTGTAAAATCTCTCAGTTAAGTTAACATTACACCTCTGACCAAAATTTTAACTCGTTAATTCTCTTCAACAGAATAGCAAGTCCACCAAATTGCTCAAATCACAAATTCTCTTGATCAAGTTAACACTACATCTCTGATTAAAATTACTCATATTGAAATATAAATCCTTGTCAGGTTAATGCTACACCTATGACTGTGGTTCTCTCAATTTTCTCTATGAAAATGAGACATTTTATGCTAAGTTAAATATCACATTTATAGCATCCATTTTCATTGTTAAGTTAGACACTATACCTATGACAATGATCTCCCCTCGAGCTTTCTCATCAAAGTCGAGATGTCAAATGCTAAGTTAATATCACATCTCTAGCATTCACCTTGTTGTTGAGTTAACATTAAACCTATGACAGCGATTTTCTCAGTTTTTTGCAATGAAAATGAGATCTCTTTGTTGCTAAGTTAATATCACACCTCTAGCATTTACTTCCTTGTCAAGTTAATATCACACTTCTGACAATGCAATTTGCTTTCAATTACAAAATCCTGACCCGTCACGTTAACATTACACCTCCGATGGTAATTTTTTTCTATAATTCCCAATGAATTTAACTCGACTTGTTATTCTCATCAATAGAATAATAAGTTCACAAAATTCGTTCAAATCACGAATTCAACTCATGTAAGGTTAACATCACACCTCTGACAATAATCTTTTCAAATTTCTTAGAAGGAATTTTCAAACTTTGAGTTGCTATGTTAATCATCACCTCTAGCAAGTCAAAAGCGATTTCTTTCATTTATCTGATTTTCAAAACACAAAAGAAAAGTAAAGATAAGAAGAAGGCAAAATTATCACTTTTATTTATTTCAAAATTTAAAAGTGATACAAACACTCTCTTATTCAATAAGATAGAAATGTTACAAAAAAGAGTACAAAGAGTCACTCTTACTCAGCAAGAGATTGTGCTCGCTCCTTGAAACGCTGGAGATCCCTTAAGTATGCCTTCTCGATTGTGGCCAGTAATAGTAGGTCCACTTCCTCTCCTCTTGAGAACAATGATATTTCTCAAGGTCAAAATGCAGTGGAACAGTCTAATTCCACCCGACCAACTGGCATGAAAGTCCTCCTCTCTCACAAGACTGTAATCCTTTGCTTAATGAAAGATCTCGCTACCAGAAAGTCATCCAATGAGCATAGGTTCTTTGTCGTTGTTATATGAACAAGAGTGGTGAAGGGAGGATCCAAGACCTTGCTGGTGACGTACCCTTTCCCGTGACCTTCAAATGCATCATGCTTATTGCGGTTGCTTCCTTGAACAAGCTTGGTGAAGGGAGGATCCAAGACCATACTGATCCCCTCTCCCTCTTTGATGTTATCTCTGAAGAGAAGCTTTGACTTCCTGAGTGGTTGCCGATCAAACGAACTTGTTATTTTTTTGTTGGCTTCAATAAATGCAACTGTCTTCCACAGGCAGAAGGAGAAAGTGGAGTCAGCACCGTCGATATAGCCGAGGCCTGCAAAAAGCGAAAACCCAAGGGTTAATTTCACAAAAAAGAAAACATGTTAAGATATTGAGCACGAGGCTCAACATGAGACCCGCGTCCAATCATTGTAACGCAAGGCGCATACAAAGCTCACGTCTAAACTCTAGACCTAGAAAAATTTCTAAGTCTCAAACACGAATCTTATAAAAGAGACCCGCATTTAAGATCTCAGAACGCGAAGTTCACTAGCTCGCGTCCAAGATCTCAAAACGCGAAACTCATTAGGACGCGAAAAATTACATCAAAAAGATCGAGACTCAGAAATCACCAAATTTGCGTTCTACCCATTAATGCAAGAGTCGCGTATGCAAATCAAGCATGGGCCGCGAATCTTAAATCGACTGTCTAACTTCAAAAGAAGCTTTGGAAACTTCATAAAGAAGTTAAAAGACAGTGTCTATTCATGATTCAACAACGGCTAGAACTTCAAAAAGAAATTAAGAGACAGTATCTCTTAATGATCAGCGATAGCAAAGCTTCAAGAAGACAGTGTCTCACCAGGCGTGACAATGGCGAAAGCCATTTCTTACTTGAAGAAAGGATCTTTTGAAGTAAAGTGTCATCCATCAGGGTGCGGCAATAAGAATGCCAGAGGAAGAAATGATGCTTTTCGACTTTGGGATCACTTGACAATGATAAACTTTGAAGAAGATTGCGAAAAAGCATTAAAACTTTGGGTTTTTCTAAGAACTCAGAAGGTTCTTCTAAGAACTCTGAAAGTTCTTTAAGATACACGCTCGAGGAGGAGGACAGTCAAAATGAATGACTGTTAAGAGACTCTTAGCCTATTTATGGGCTCTCCAATGGCCTTAATTAATGGCGTAAAACTTAAAGTCATTCTTAAAAGACCCTTAATGGCTTTAATTCGCGGCGCGAATCTCAAATCCAGTTTGAGAAAGATATATGGACGTTCACGCCTAAAAATTCCCAATGACCTTTGGGTCTCCAAGCCAAACATGCATCACAAGTGGCGCCTGCGTTCGAAGCATCTAACGTGATCTTTGCATTTCAAGAGTCGGGTTTCAAGAGCCGTGTCTCAATAACAATCAAGAGTTGTGTCTCAACAACGATCAAGAGTCGCGTCTCAAACATCAATCAAGAGCCGTGTCTTTTCAGCATTGAGAACCACGTCTCTATGGCAATTGAGGGTCGCATCTTAGCACTACTGAAGGTCATGTCTCCACTTGATCAACATGACAACTTTGTCTATGAGGGTTGCGTTCTCTCACATACAAAGAGTATGTCTTTGTTTCTGCAATCAGTTCAATAGTACACTAGCAAAAGTAATCGACAACTCTACTGGTTCAATAGTACACCGACAAACAAATCAAAGCTCATAACAAGTATTAGATTGAGTTTCTAAGATACTTGTGATGATCTTCACTGGAGGATTCAAGCAGTTCAATAGTACGCTCACGAAGACCACAATTCAGATAGGATAAAGCCCAGGACATCTCAAAAGATTATCAGTCCAATCATGAAAAGCCCAAAATCAACTGAAGTCCAAAGTGTTTCAAAATCTGTCCCAGTCAACTGCAGAGTTTTGAAAACTTTAGAGGGGCTCTGTAGGCTATTCAAAAATCACTAAGGATAAGTCATCGACGCGAACCTCACTTCAACGTGAAGGTCATGTTTCGAGAATAACACGGACCTCCCATCCCAAGAAGCATGGAGACTTCAGACGCGGATCTGAGTAAACTTGCATTCAACGCGAGTCTGAGTAACTCCGCATCCCATTTCAAGCGCGGGTCTGAGCAACTTGGTGCTCTACGTCAGACGCAGGTCTGAGAAACCCTGATCTCACTTGAAATGTGAGTCTAAGCAACTCCGCATTATGAGACGCCCGCGTCTACAACAAGCAACGTGAGATCCGCATCCAGTGTGAGATCCGCATTTTTGTTATAATAGACCCTCATTACTGGGTCAATTAACTCCCCATGTAATAGGAGAGTTAATCCCCATTATAGAGGAATTTTAGGGGACAATCATACCCCTATGACTCCCTATAAATAGCCTGAGTAGCTATGAAGGGGGGAGGCTTTTGGCTGGAGCAGAGAGGACTTTTAGAGAAAAAGAGTAACCAGTGGACTCTAAACACCAAGTGTGTTAAAAATAGAGTTTCTCTCGGATTAGTCTTGAAAGCATCCAGAAGAGAAGCTAGACAGTCTGCCGGTCAACAGAGAATAAGAATCACTCTCCATCACCACCCAAAGCAAATTTAAACAAAGGGGAGACTGTGTCTTCTTTCCTCTTTTGTAATCGGAATCGTTCCGTTGTAACCTTTCAGCCACTCAAAGAAATTTTACATCAACCAAGCCATTTTTTCAACCAAATAGGGAATATTCCACAAATGTCTGTATACACCAAATCTAAGACTCGTAAACTTTGTCTAGCACCAAGCTTCCTAATATTTCTTTAATTAATATTCGCTTAGTGCCTAGGCTACTCACATATAAAGATTACGAATATGAAGCATAGAGTTTCAATTTATATAAGCCATCAATTAAGATTCTAGTACTAACAATTTTATATTTAAATAATAGACTAACCATTTCATAACCAAAAGTGACAGTAAGAATCAGATCTATCTAACAATGAAATAGAAGTAAGATGCTGCCTAAAAGACAGTACATATAAAATCTCATCTAAATCTAAAATATAATTAGAATCTAAATTAAGCCTACAAACTCCAATAACTTCAACTATAACTTTATTTCTATCCCCATGTATACGTATCACTCAGCTGAGCTGGAACTCCTTTGGGTTTGGAAGTTTCCGTATTGAATCGCTTGTGAATTATCTATCCACCATGTATGAAGTGTCACTAAAACTAAATTAATTTCAGTACAAACATAAATATGAGATATACCCTACTTAATTAGTCATTTCTGATACTTTATACAATCCTACTTGGGATGGCTTACTTTCTTGCAGAAGAAGCATGCAATGACCTTAGGCTTTTTCTACTGCATTTTTGTCACTCAGGATCAGCTATTGTAATGATGTTTATGTTCCTCATTTTAGTTTCACTTTTTCTTTTCTTCTTAGAAGTATTACCCTGGATGCTAAGTGAGCTTATCAGTTTTTTCTTATTTCAATATCTCTTATTTTCGGATACAGTGACTGATGAGCTTAATGAGACTCCACTTATTTCTTTGAGCATTATAAATAATCTTGAAAAGGGTTATACTGTGTAAGAAAAGAGATCAGAATGAAATGCACTAGAATTTCTTAAGAGAACCAATTTTAATGCCTTTAGATTAGAGGGCATTTTCATAATGTACTCTCTTATGTTTTCTTTATCAATGTACCGCATATTTATCAACTTGCTAAGATGCCTATTGGCCTTAATTTATCCTATTTAATAAATTGGTCAGCTAATTCAGCTGGAAAACTCTTAGCACTAACTTTATCAGACATATAACCCCTAATAATTATAGGAATATGATATTTTATGACCAGTAGACACATCCTATTGGACCTCTCCCACTTATCATAATTGGCCTTTTATTTAACTGAATTGTTGTTAGTAATAGCAGGGGTCCATCATTCCTTAAGGTGTAGTCTAGGTTCATGAATCCAAGAATGATCTTTTACATGATTTTATCACTTTTAAAATTTGTACTATTCAATTTAGACGACATAAGCGTACAATTTCTCATCAATTTAATATAAACATTGCATTAACAAAATTCTACTGTAATAGCCATAAAAGATTGAATTTCAAAAAATGCAACTAGCTTAACTGATAGAGTTGCCGGCAAAATTTTCGGAATAAGTTATGCCTCTTTATGCCAACACTGTACTGGCCTAATGTAGATACCCTAAAATTTAGGTCTTATGTAAGAGAACAGCCTTCTTTTGGACCGATTGTCCCTTTATAGGAGTGATCCTAAAGTTTAAGTTATCTATATTGACCATATAATATATGTAATGACCTGGCCATAATGACAACCTTCCTTGGGACGATTGTCATATGCATGAGTCACACAAATCTACGCATCTGGATTCTTTTTCCACCGTCGGACTAGTTGATGAGGGTAATGTAATAAGAGCGTATAGTTTGGCAACCTTCCTTTTGCCCGATTATCACATACTAAGATTCTCCCAGTTGCATTACCCACATCAAGTATCCGATATCATACATAATTCGGCCAAATTAGAACCTTCCTTTGTGCCGGCTATTGTCCGTATGAACTATATACGCAAGTAAATAAGCTCTTTTATAAATTTTTTAACATGAACATGTATATATCTTTATCTGTGTGTTATCTACTGTAATAAACATCAATATTCATCATGCTAGAACAATATAAGCAATATAATAAATATTGACGAAGCGAAAGCATATAAGAGTACATATAACCATAGTAAACAAACAGTTCAATGCCTTTTTTATGTCAACTAACTACCGGCTTGTCATGTCTAGTGCTTGTAATATTGTAGTACTTGTCAAGGGCTTCGAAATGGTTGTTTATATGTCCAAAGCAAAGGTCGGATAAGTCTGTAACAGCTAATTGAAATTTCTATTGGCAAAATGGGTTGCAGTGCTTATCAGGTCTGAATCAGACCCGACCTGTATTGGTTAAATTATGGGTTTTCTTAATGGGTCAGGTTTAATAAACTGAATAAAACTTGATTAGCTTAATTTGAGATTAATTGAGATTAGGTCTCTTTATTTGATTAGAATTCTACCTCAAAATTCTTTTAATAGACTAGAATTCTATCTCAACCCTAAAACCCAAATCAATCTCAACAATCTCAATTAAAATTTAATATGAGATTAATTAGGAGTAAGTTTTCTTATTAGATTAAAACAAACTTTATCTCTAAATTCTTAGTCCTAATTAATCTCATAATATCACTTGATTCGGAAACCCAAAAAAAAAATTTTTTTGCCATTTTAATCGCCGTCATCACTGGCCCATGGTGGCTGGCGGCTGCCGCACTCCTTCCACATGCATGTGAACGCATGCATGCCCCTTCCGCATGCAAGCATGCGCTGCTTCATGCATGCAATGCATGCATGCACAACAACGTGCATGCAAAGCTTGCTTCTTTTTTTTAAATAAAAAATAGAAATAATAAAAAATAATGATAACACACAAATTTAGCCAAGAAAAATATATACAAGAATTCAGTTTAATCATCTCTATTTAATTCAATTATTTGTGTACCCAATCCTAAATGTACGTATCACAGTATTAGTACTCGATATGGCGTACAAAATTGATTTGACCTTCTTAGTAGTCAGATTGAACCAGTTTCAGTTTCAGATATTATTTTTCAATATTTTAGATTTTTCAAAATTTTCTGAAATTTTTCTGAATTATTTTGGAAAATCTCTGTATCGGTGTCAACCGATACCGATAACTTACTTTAGGATTTTTAATTCACAATCATGGTTGAATTTAAAGAATCTGCTTTAAAATATTCTTTAAAAATCATATTTTTCTACTTTAGCATTTTTTTTGGAGATTTTCAAAATTAGTTCAAAGTCCGGCCGAACCGGTGTCAATCAGTATCGCTGATACATTCTAAGATTTTTAACTTGCAAACCATACTGAATTTCTTAAAACCAATTTCACATTGTTCCTCGAAAAAATATTCTATATTTTACATAATTTTTGGGAACCGTTCTCAACCAGTCAAATTTTATCGAATTGAATAATATTAAATTATTATTATTTAATTCATTTTCTTCTCCCTTCTTCTACATGTTTCCCCCACCCGACTTATCTCCTTCCACCCCTTTTCCCCCGGCCTTCGCTCTCTCTTATCTTTCCATAAGAATCTCTCTCTCTCATTTACATATCACTCTCTCCCTTTCTCTCTCACTACCACACTCAATCTCTCTTTCCCCTTCTCATTATCTCTTACTCTATTCCAGGGGGCCAGACCCACCACTGTCGGTCGGCCAACCGACCGTCACCGGCATGCCAGCGCGCCACCTTATTGTCACCACCTCTTTCCTCATCCTCTCTCTTCAACTCTCCCTCTCTCTCTCTCACTCTCTCTCTCTCTCTCTTCCCCTCTCTCTAAACCCACTCACCTACTCGTCCCCTCTCTCTTCCAGACCTTCGCTGGCAGTTTGCCAGCGACCACTGGCTGTGCTAGCCCAGCCCATCAGGGGTCGTGCCCTTCTCCTCCTTTTTCTTCTCTTCTCCTCTTTTTTCTCTCTTTCTCTTCCAACTTTCTCCCCTCTCTCTGCCCCCCACCGCTGGCGGCCGCTGGCATGGTTGTGCCCTGGGCTGCCACCCGCCAACCACTGCCCCCCGTCTCCCTTGTTTCTCTATCTCTCTCTCTCTCTCTCATTTCCCCTTCTATTGGATTCAAATCCAAATCCAAACTCGTAACCTTATAACCCATTACCCAATAACCTAATTCATATTAGTCAATTGGGTTTGGGTATCGGGTCTGAACCCGACACATTAGCAATCCAGACCCGCTTCATAACATATTAAAGGTAAAATTGTAGAAAACCCCTTGTTAATTAAGGTTTATTTCATTTAAACACTATAAATTTCATATTTAATCTATTTTAATGATTTTAGTTTTCGGGCGATATTTGAAGCATCCAGAGTGCGATCTGGACAATTATAGAACCGTTACGATCGTATGAAGATGAGCTACATCTTTGTGCTAGTTAGGTGAGTGTTTTTCTTTTACAAATTATATTTTATCATGTTTAATGAAATTGATTGATTGTTTTATTTAATAAGTCGTGATTATGGATAAATCACTGTAAGTGTTATTTAATAACTTGTAAATATCGAGAAATCATTGTAATAAGAATATGCATGATGTTTTATTAAACATAATTGATAAAATAATATTTTAATTTGTTTCATGAATTAATATAAAAATATAGGTGATTATATTAGATAGTGAATTAAAGGAAATTCCAGATTAATAAATGCTTTAATAATTATTAAAATGATTGTGCTGAGTTTGAAAAATATATACTTGTAAATAATTCCTTTATCGATAATATTAATAGTAACAAAATCGTTATAACTACTATTGATCTAGATATTTGGATATCTGTTCATATTACATATATCACCATGACACTGTCACAATTACTAAACCACAGATACACTAGACACTGTACGAGTATGAGTTATCATGATTATGGATACCGTTATTACATGTACGTGCATCATGGCTATACATACATTCTAGTACATTAGATACAATATTTCATATAAATAACTGTTACACTGAACACTGTTATTTCATGTACATTTATCACCGTTATACAGATACAGTTACACATGACACTATTATTCCTTATTCATGTCCTACTGATACACGGATATACTATTTTATTAGATACTGTTATTTCATATATTTGTATCATCGTTACATGAGTTCTCTATACACAGTTATAACATGTTCATATATCACTGTTACATAGATTCACCGGTATACATGCGTTGATTGTTTTTGTATCCTGTCGCATGGATCACTGTTCATATTACATGAATTATTGCTACATGTATATTTGTGTATTCCCGTTACATAATTGTTTCCTGTTAATGATATTAATATTCCCATTACTGAACATGTGAGTTACTGATATGTGATGTGTGGAACTAAGTGCCACGTGGATTAAAGCCACCGGGGCCACAACTAGATCCCACATCTTCCGTTTTCTGTTTCCCGTTATCTTGTTTCATGCTATCAACAGAGCTTATGACTTATTATCGTGTTATATGTACCATGCACTGTACTTATTCCTGATACACTGTGTAGTTTTAATATACTAAATATAATACGGCGATTGGGGGAACTGAACTGTTGACTAGATCTTATTAGGTGGATATCTTGGATCCATGTATATCCCATTGCAGGGGAGGTAGTGCTGCCTACAGATTGTAAATAGCTCCATGAGCTCTCGTTTTATTTCCCCCTCTTAACGGAGGGCCCTGGTCTCAGCAACCAGGGGTTTGTATAGGGTCGTGATCCCGGGTATGCACGGGATACACCCACCTGATTAGAATTCCTTGACCATTGAGTTTTCAATTAACATAATAAAACAGTATAAACAATGATGATGACAAGAACGCTTGTTACTTGGTTACTCTCTCGTTCGGATCATGGTACCCGTATACCATATTCGGATGGGTTCGGCTGGAGTGCGGGCTCCGGTATGAACTGCCAGTGATATGGGACACTGGAAGAGATTGATTAAAATATCATACGATACTAATTATTATTATTATATTAATAACATGACTTGCCCGATACATGTATTTTACTGTTCAGTTGTACTTGTTACTATTTCTGATATTTTATCCACTATCGTGTCACCTGTATACCTTATTACACTTCCTGATACTTATTACATTCCATGTAATGACACACTATTCATGTCCACGTATACTCTACATTCCATGTATTCTGTTTCATGTATACCATGTAGACATTGTTATCGTATAATCACAACACTGTAGTATGGTTATTCTGTATACTTCATATTTATATATTCATATTTATCACGACACCATTATGCTACTATTATTATTAGATTAATTAAAAAATATAAAGTAATTAAAATTTGCTACATGTTACTCGTACACACTGATGTATTAGGAACACTTAATATTATATCATATTTTGCATATTGAGAATAATATATAAACTGATAGTAATGATATAAAATTGGATATTATTATAGTAATGTCACTGTTCTAACAAGTTAGGTATAGATGATGTTATAGTATTGATAACACACTTGTAATATCGATATACCGATTGTTAGAATATTTATATTGTATCATTGTTACCTTGACATGTATTATATATTATCATGATTGTACTATTACAGTATATATTACTACTTTCTTTATTTTACCACTCATTAGGTCGCTTTCTTACGACCCTGGGTTTACATGCCCAGGTTGGAGATCCGAGATATAGTGGTACCTGACCACTTCACTAAATATTATCTTGAGACCGTCACCTTTTTTATTCATAGGTATCTTTATTATTTATTTTTATTTCTTTATTTTTCCTTGTTTTCATATTTATTATGATCACTGACCCTTTTGTAGGTATTCTTATACTTATTTAATACTAAAATAAATATGTATATTATATTTATTTCCTGTACTGCGGCTTAGCGTACGTATGTGAGGGTATTTTTACCTTACGTATGTACGTCACCGTAGCGTTCCCGTACCTACGACATCGGGGTGTTATAGTTTGGTATCAGAGCCTAGATTCACATCTAATGTGGGTAACCACCTAGATAAATATTTGAACTCTTACCAACAGTACAATCAGTTATCAAATTAAAACTAATATGTCTCTGGATTTAGGGATTCCAGCTATGTTCGCGGTTCGAAGTTCATGAAGAAATCCATCATTGTTTAAACCACGTACAAGTTATGAAAACCTAATCTTGTTATGAAATCTTTTAGGAAAATTACATAGTGGCAAAAATAGGGTTGAATCCACAAAGACTTGTTTCTAAAAATCTAGTTTTAAAAAATCTAAATCTAACTTTTAATCTAGTTTGAGAAGTCCTTTAAAGAAAGGTGTGATGATTATTTTAAAAACGAAAGATCCTTAAGCAGTAAAAAATAAATAAGAGAAGTAAAGAAATAAAAGAAGTAAAAGAGTACTAACCAATATAAAGGCGAAGTGAAATAAGCGATGAAGAAAATAAAAGAGGAAGGGAAAAGAAAGATGGAACTCAGAATTGGCACAAGATTTGTCGTCGCCTTGTCGTCTTCCTCCTCCAAACCTGTTGAAGACAAGAGAATTAACAAAAGAAAGAAGAGAAAATATGCAATAGATTATTGATAAATTCATAAAATAAAACATGCAATTAAAAAAAGAGAATCACATCGAAAATAAAGAGAAGAGTGAAGGAATCTTAGACTGAAAATGATGCACGATCTTGTAGAAGAACTCTAAATTTCATTCATAAATCATCAATTACAAAACTCTTGATCTTCTCCAATCTTGCATTACAATACACACAACTCTCCTCTCAATATAGCCTTTACAGCCCTCTCCGTGTGAATGAGATTTTACCTATGCTCTACCTCTCTATTTATAATAGAAGTAGTGGATAGACTCCTGGTAAAAGTTATGCATCCATTAAGAGATATATCCTCAGAATTGAAATTTGAACTCTGAATTTAAGATAATATCCTTTCTCTTGACTTGGAGAGCAAGCTATTTCTGAATTTGAATCCCCCTCATTATCTCCAAACTTGATTTGATTTATCCAGAATTTTATGTGAAAATTCAATTCTGATTTGTAACTTATTGGCGTATTGATTGCTGAATATTACTTATCAGATGACAGAATTAAAAATAGTGATCAACATAAGAATTGTACCTCTTTAAGTTTTCTTTCTAGATTATCTTGTATCATCTGATTTGAGTTTTAGTAACGAAAGTTATGATTAAAATACTAAAATATATACAGTCTGAATCAGAGTTTAAATTGATTTAGAATTCTGAAATTACTTGGATTTCTTCTTTATCTCCAAATATAATTGATTCATCTCATCTGTTGATCTTCTTTCTATCCATTTATATTCAATGATACTGATTAGGTCTTCAAAAAAATCTATTTTTCTTATGCATTTTGATGGTATTATCTTATCTGATATATCTGGTTTTCAGATAAGATGGCTTCTAGATCCTTTGTTTTTTGAATCGATCCTTGTTGATTTTTTTTTATCTTCAGTTGATGATTTAAATCTTCTCAAGAATCTGATTTATTTGGTTAGGATTTGTGCTTATCTTCTCTCTACCATATCATGTATGAATCTAGACATTAAGACAAGTGAGTTGTATGAATTATTACAGAATAAATGTTGGAATGCAGTAACAATTATGTAATATATGTGTCCAAACACACCCCCACACCTATCTTTTGTTCGTCCTCGAGCAAAACAAAGAGAAAAGAAAAAACTAAACTGACCTAACCTAACTTATTTTCATAGGAATTATGGTTGCACTTAGCACGTGCAACAAGTCGTTAATCCTCTCGGTTACCTTTAGAGGACAAGTTTTGTATCGTGAGGGTTTTCAGTGGAATACACCTACAAAATTCAAAAAGAAAAAATTGTTAGTATTTTCAAAAATGCATTTTGAAAAGAAGAGGAAATATTTAAAGTGTTTTTATAAGAATTAAACAATTTTTAAGTTATAGGAGCACCGAACTATTCATCCCTAAACTTAGTCTCTATTCAACAATTTGTTATCAATCAAGATTAGGAATAGAATTATATTCTCATCTAGTCTATTATTTTACCCTAAGTCATATGCATCTTGTAACCTTGAATATTTTGACTAAGTGTTCTTTTAACTCTAACTCTTATACCTTACTATGTATATATTGGTGGTAATATTTCTTAGCTTTCTTAGGCTTTCTAATTTGCCCATGTAACGAGCCTTAGTCGGTGACTTCCAAACCGAATGGTTTTAGGGTACTGGGTGAAAAAAATACTCCAAGGACTTAGGAGTCGAGCAAATAAGGCCACAAAACTAAGGATTTTATTTGATGATATGAACCACTTTTAGGCGTGAATAATTATACTTTATGAGGCACAAAGACGCAACTTAATCAGAAGATTCTTATTTTATATATATATATATATATATATATATATATATATATATATATTTCTTTTTCTTTTTCTTTTTTTTAAGGCATAAGAATCTTTGTTTTTGAACCTTAAGTGTGTAAGTGTATAAAGTATGCATATTTCATCAAGGTAAAAATCAAGAATAAATTAATTTTTCAATTTTTCTTTCTATCCCTAGAAATCAAACAAATAGTCTTATTTCAACCAAGTATAAGAAATCCTAATTATGATTCTCCTATCCCTTAAAATTAACTTAATTTCTTACATAATAAGTCAAAGTATTATTTTCCTTTTCAAAAAGTTTTAAAGAAAGGTATATATATATATATATATATATATATATATATATATATATATATATATATATATATATATATATAATATTAGTAAAACCTAAATTAGTATGTTAGTAAACCCTTCCACACCTATCTCATACATTGTCCTCAATATATGAATGAAATGCAATAATACATGAAAAAGGTGAAAGGGAAGGAAAATTGTCACCTCAAGGTGGCATTTCCGGTGGTGGTCTTGTTGGACCAAGCGTTTCTACCCAATCTAGATAATGTGGATTTTCATGGAACCCCTTTTCATGACCTCTTTCCTATTAACATTTTTATACTTCTCAATATGAATAGGATCATGTAAGATCCTAGCATGAAATTTTTTCTGATTATATGACCAATCTTAGGATATTATCACGGAGTCATACTGATCTAAACTTTTGTCCAACAATGAAATGTGATTTTGTAAAATGGATGATTTGAGATCAAAAATGAAAGGAATAGGAACCTATACTGACTCGAGAATAAAACTCAAATCAAGTTTAGGTTTGAGAGTCAGAGTTCGTTCATAAGTTTGGTTTAAATCATAGAGTTGAAGTTCATATTCATTTTCCAACAATGGAATGTGACTATCCAAAATAGTGATTCAAGTTCAAGCTCTATAGGGATAAGAATCAGTGTTGGCTTCGGAATTGGGTCCAAATTGGGTAAAGATACTAGAGTTAGAATAGATTCAAAAAGTGGAACTGAATTACAATATTAGGAATTGGTATCATATTCATCTTCTAGTTCTATCTCATTGAAATGAAAACTTGCAAATTTGTTAATGGATTGGTATTGATCAAGTTCAAAGTTTTATGGTGAAATTGAATCTTGATTATAGTTTTCAAGGTACCATGATTCTTGATTTTTATTAATATGGTTGAAGTATCGGGAATAGTCAAGAATTGGGTAGAGAGAGTTTTCTCATTCCTATGCATGTTTTTCAATCGACTAAGTCTTGCTTCTATCATATCGATGGAGTAGGTAAAGGGATCTTCACTCAGAATCATGGATTCCATACTCTCTTTGAAGTGAACAGGTTCTTCTTGTTGTGGTTAAACTTGGAAATTAGAGTAAGAATCTTGGATTGGGAATTATTTGGGAGAATTGAGTCTGCTATGATTTGTACTTGTCGTATGGACTCAAGGAAGGCTTCAAAACTCTTTTCTAAAGAAGATTTTTGTCTATAGGTTGGTCTTGGTATAGAGTATATGAAGTTGTTTGTTGGTAAGATTGTTGATAGTAAGACTCAGGAAAGTTGTATCCCCACTGACTCGATGAAGAGTCATGATGATTATACCATTCTTGTTCATATTACTAGAATTGGGGCATATATTAGTTCAGATAAGACTAATCTGACATACTTGGTTGGTGAAAGTTATGAATACCGGTTGGTCGTCTCTGAATTAAAAGAGGTTGGGGTGAAATATGAATTTGAGTTATAATCAGAATAATTGTAATTATACTCTATTTTCAAAATAATAAACAAAAACAAATAAATAAAAAAAACAAGAAAACAAAGAAAAATCTAAACTATGTTAAGGTAGACTTTAGACCTAGACGACCCCTAACTGTTGATTATCTACAGGAGATATATTGCAGAACTTGACCACAAGTTAATCAGCTAGGTAGGGGGAAGACCAGTGGGAGGTATACGTGCCTAAACAATAAGCCTAATTATGCCAAACCACCAGCCTTTGGGGTTTTACCCCTTAATCCCCAACCTTTGACAGCGATTTGGGAAGAGTTAACTTCTAATAACTTTCCCCTTAGATTAATCCCTATTTGAGTCCGAGATGTCCCTAGGGCCAAAGTCTACTCAATTTTAAGTTAGGCTGAATTAGTAAGTGAGGAGATGGTTTTTAGGCTAAGGAAAGGTAATGACTTCCCCCACCTTATGTTGTTTAACAGGTTATGCCCTTAGATCGTTTTCGTTTAGTGTACAAGTATATAGCAAAATGAATACATTCAAGCAATATATATCACCCAAAATGTGTTTCCTAATGCTACATGCTATGCATACGTACCTTTGCTCCAGCACTCTTCAACAGTAATGTAAAGAAACAAAATAGACAAATGCCCTAAAATATAAAGTCTAAACCCTTTTTAGAATTAATAAACACCAATTTACTATTGAGGTTAGAACAGTGTGCAAGGTAAGTTAAATTAAGAAACTAAATACTGCAGATGATTATACTTTGCAATTCAAGAAACCTGCAACAAAGCAGATTAGTAATCCTTCCCACTTTATCGCGCAAACACGGCGCTTGCCGCGTTTTCACGGCAAAAGTTAGGTTCCCTGAGCTCTGCTTTCTAGCGTAGAGTCTCAGATAGGCTATATGTCCACTGCAGCACTTTATTTCCAGAAATCAGCCCCTGCACACCAAAATAGAGAAGGAAAAAAATTAATTCGTTAAAGTAAATCAAAAAGAAAGAAAATTTACCGTCCCTCCCCGGCAATGGCGCCAAAAACTGTTCGCGCTTCGAATTCATGAAGAAATCCATCATTGTTTAAACCACGTACAAGTTATGAAAACCTAATCTTACTATAAAATCTTTTTAGGAAAATTGCATAGTGGCAAGAATATGATCGAATTCATAGAGACTTGTTTCAAAAAATCTAGTTTTTAAAACTTTAAATCTAACTTTTGTTTTCCATAGATTTTGCAAAGGGAAAAACTTACAAAAAGGGTCGAGGAGCGAAATTACAAGTATTTCTTTAAAAAAAAGAAGAAAATTACAAGTAGATCTCCTTTGAGATTTCTGGGGAAGTGTGCCGGTAGGAATCTGATCAGGCGCGATCACTTTATCCCTTCGACGATGCGATCAGTCAGACGATCGGACTGCCGCCTGATAAGACTCCCTTCTTACCTGGTTTGGGGAATCAGAGAACAGAGGGTCAGTAGAGCCCTCTAGTTAGAAAGCCTGCTTCAGGAGCAATCTCCTCTCTATACTTGCCCGTCTCTCCTCTTTTTCAGCCCTCCTCCTTTTTTCTGTATGCCTCTGGTAGGCTACTTATAAGGAGGAATAGGGTACAATTACCCAGAAAATCTAAAAACAGATTGAGTCAATCTATTTTACATCTAAAAAGTAGCATCACCGTGAGGTTAGAGACAGCTTTCGCGAAGCTAGGAATAGCAAGTAGCGCTGATCTCTTGATCTGCTCTGCTAAATGAGGAATACTCCCTTGATTCTTTCTAAATAACTGAAAGATCTCCCCTGATCTTCTCACCTAATTGGGAGAGTCAAAAGATTATAGTAAGCAACTGCCAAATTTGATCTCAATTAGATTTGATCTCATCTAGAGATTTGATTGGTCAAAGGTGATCATAAAAGACCCGCAGCGGAGTCGTTGTGTTGAGCTCATGGCGGAGTTGGGAGAAGCATCTGGCGAAGTTAAAAGAAAGCTCTCAGCGAAGCTGGATAAGACTTGTGGCGAAGTTACCAGTCAACCTTTTGCGCAGCTGCGCGGAGCTTCGAGCGAAGTTAACTTTCTAAAGAGTTAACTGAGCATTTTCAGGCGAAGGTATAAGTTAGCTCGCAGCGAGACTGTGAAAAAGCTTCCTGCGATGCTAAGCAACTTTAGTTTTCTCATGCGAGACTTATCTCGTTGGCTCGTGCGAGACTAAGTGTTGAGCTAACTTAGTGTTCCTGAACCTGCTTGGGCATTCTCATGGGCTTTTTAAGGACGACCTCGGCTTACTGTCTGCTTCGCTGGATTAGTAGAGTCCAAGTTACTGATTCGTCCCTTTGAGATAGGTGAAGAACTGGTCGTCGGCTTGTCTGCCACTTGTCTTTTGTAGATGTAACAAGTTAGATATTGTTCAGGCCAGTTAGGAATCTTGTCTTTTTTAGAGTGTCAACAAGACCCCCTTCAAAGTTTTCGTGAATTTGAAATGGAATGGTTCAGATTTTGAAATGCTTTGAACTGCTTTGATGGTGTGTGGGTATGAACATCACCTTTGAGGTTGAGTCCAACTTCGCCTTTAGCCCCCACTTTCAAGCTGGAGTAGGTTCGCCATGGAATTGCATCCGCTTCTGTGTAGCTTCGCATTTTTTGGGTAGCGCTCGCGCTTATGGGTAGCTTCGCGCTTTGGTCTCCCGGAGCGGCTTCGCTTCAGATCAGGCTGGAACGACGTTCCTTTCCCGAGGCTAACTGCTTTCTGCGAGTTACGAGAAGGGTTGCTCCCTTTTTTGAGGTTAGAATAACTTCTCTTGTATTTAACGAGGGAGATTATTCCCTTTCTCGAGGCTAAGCATTTAAATGCTTTAACTTCGCCCGCGCTCCTAAGCTTGAAGCGTCAGCGGCTTGGTCAGGCTATGACGCCTATAAATATGACACTTGAAGTCCTTTTCAGAAAAAATTACTTTTCTCTTTCTGAAAAGTCTGTTCATGACATCTCCTCGTTGCCAGGAAAGGCGACTGAAATAGTGGGGATACCCACTCTGGTCACTAACCGGCCAAGAGTTAGTGAGTCTCGGTCATCTAGAGACTTTACCAATGGACTAGTGACTTTAGGGAGTTTATCTCCCTTAATTTTCTTAGCTTTACCAGCAATTACAGGGATTGACTTCCCTTGTCTTTGCATTTGGCTGACTTTCAGAAAAGGGTTTCAGCCCTATTTTTCAGCTTTTCGGCGAAGCTAGCATTCTTGCTCTTTCATGCAGGGTCACTGCCTTAATCTGTCTGCCTGTTAAATCTACCATATAGGCAAGGCTTAGGACTTGGTCTTTTTAAGATTGAGCCAGTCTTGCTATATAGGTGGGTCAAGACTGTGTCCCTCTGGGCCAATCTGGCCTAACCATATAGGCGAGGCTAGGACTTGGTCCTTTTTTTGAAGCTTCTCCAGCCTAACTGTCTTGGGCGGGGCTAAGATTTGGCTTATGCTAAGCTAGTCTATCATTACTGTGCAAGCAAGGCTATCCTCTGCTTAGCAAAAATCCGTCTTGAAGGCACAACTGGATAGCTTCGCTTAAAGAATTTTGACGTAGCATTCCACCCTCCTTTTGATTTAATGCTAACTTACTTCCTATTTGTGTTGCAGTGAACTATGCTCGCCAGTCTTTCGTCTTGATGAAAAAGATCAGAAACTTGCCTCTTGATCTTTAAGTTGAAACTTTGATCCTAAGTAGGAGGAACATACTGGAGCAGCTGATGCGTGTTCTAAGAAGAGGTTGGCAGTTGCTTATCTGAGATGATCCACTTCGGGAAGGGGTTGGTAGTCGCTTATCCGAGATGATCCACTTCGGAAAGGCGGACGTCACCAGTAAGGTCTTGGATCCTTCCTTTGCCAATTTTGATCAAAGAAGATCCAGCTTTCTAGTGGCAACCAATCTCTTGCCAATTTTAATCAAAAAAGATCCAGCTCTTAGATGGCAATTAATCTCTTGCCAATTTTAATCAAAGAAGATCCAGCGAAGGATTAATTCTTTATGCAGGAGGGAGACTTTTCGTGTCCAGTTGGTTTGGCTTATCACCCTGAAAGTAGATAGGGTAACTTGTATGCCTTTGGAGCAAAGATTCTGTTGTATGAAAGACAATCTTGATGTAGTATCAATGTATCTTTCCTTTTGAATCAATAAAAATATTTATTTTTCTGCTTATCTACTTTGTTCCCCTCCTTTTCGATTCGAGAACACTTGGAATGGACTAGCTTAAGCAAGTTTTTTCCTTAGGAGGAAATGAAAGTTCTTAGCGGAGCCAAGCTTCCAGCGAAGCTGAAGACAGATTTCCAACTAAGTTAGGGACAAGTTTCTGGCGAAGCTAACACTGAATTTTCGCGAAGCTATAGATGAGCTCTTAGCGGAGCTAAGGCTTCATCTTTCAACGAAATTACTCAAGCGTCGCGTGAGGTCAGTGCTAAACTCACAGCGGAGTTAACCCTTGGTGGGGCTGAAGCAGGGCTTCTCGGGAAGGCGCTTAGGCACCGTTTCAAATTGATTTGAAACGGTCGCCTGGGCTCCTTTTGAGGAATCACAATTAAGGCATTTTATGTCTATAAATGCCCGATTGGGCTGAAAGAGAGAAAATTATTTCTCTTTGAATTTTCAGATAAACAAGTATCTTTCTCTTCTTTCTCTTTCGTTAAGATTTTCAGAACTTTTCAGTTCTTCCATAGCTCCCAAAAGACGAGCAGGCAAAGAGGCAGCGACCTCTGCAGCGGAGGGGCCTTCTCCTCCTCCGGTCATCGAACGCCCCATTGCGGGTAGGGATTTTTTTTTTTATTCAAAGATTTTCATCTCTTTTTGAAGCCAATTTCTGGCTATTTCATGGTGAATCCAAAGTGATTCATTATGCTCCAATGATGTCAGGGAGTTGCTCTCCCTTAATTCAAATTCACTGAATTTTTAAGAGATTTAATTCCCCTTAATTTCTCAACTGAAAATTTAAATGGTTTCTTCTCGAAGCTTCTGTGCGAAGCTAACCCTTAGGCAATTCATATCTTGTCGAATAACAGGATGCAAAGATAGCCTTAGAAGCGTAGCTGGAAAAGGACTTTAAAGTCCTTGGAATAACTTTAGGCACTAGTACCTTTATGGCGAAGTTAGCCCTTGAGGGCTTCTTCGCATTTTGTCGATGATAGAATGCTAGGCGAAGGTTCCAGAATGAAGCTAACACTTGGATATTTTCTGCGTTTTGGCCTCGTGCAGAGTGTGGAGCTAAGCTGCAGTTGCGAAGCTGAGCGAAGCTAATGCTTGGCTAGCTTCGCTCGGAGAGCGAAGCTATGCCTTAGCAAAAATTATATTCTTGCTTTAGCTTTCTTTCAACAAATGAATTAATCATAGTTTCTTCTTATTTCTGCAGTGCACTATACTCTTGGTCCTCTGAACAGTCTCTTTGGAACAGCCAAGGGGTTAGACGGTAATGTTAGCCTGCAGTTCCAAGGGTAGGCTTCACTATTTAGTGAGTGGAGTGCTCCCGGTCGGGATACCCTTATATACGCCGGAGATCAGAGCACTACGAGGAGCATCTTAACTACTGCTCCCCTTGAGGATTCTGACCAAAAAATCTATCAGAAGCCTGGCTTTATGTTCAGAGATACAGCGCCAAATACTGATCATCAGCTGCTTAGCCGGAGAAGGACAGTGGATTTTTAATCTGGATGGCGAGAAGCATTATCTCCCGTCTAGCAAGCGTCATTTTCCGCTGTGCTTCTTTCAATGCGTGACGAGGGCTCGAAAGATGCAGTGGCAAGTGACTCGAACTACCGACTCCGTTCACACGGGGAAATTGATAGCTCCGTCTCTTGGTTATACAAGGGCGGGTCCTCCTCGCTGTATATTAGGTCTCCACCCTGGGAACGTTCTTTCGGACATCCTAGTGGGAGAAATTCCCGCAGTGGCACAGACTTTTAGAAATCAGTTCTTCAAGGCTCGTGGTAATTATCCAGCCACTGATTTCAGGACCCCTGGGTGGATTCCCCCCCCAAGGCCTAGTGGAGGGAGTTGACCCTATATATCTTAGCCCATTTTGATGAGGATCTGGAGAGACTGGGACTCTACGAGGCCGTCAGGGCAACCTGTTACGGCATCCAGATGACGTAGCGAACTTCTACACCATCTTTGAGTTATACTGTCCAGCTATAGGGACTTTCTTTACCCCTGTAGGCAAATTGGACATGGCTTTGCACGAGATGTGGGAAATCTCTGCTTTGCCCTTGGGATCTCTCCCATATGAAGAATATTTTCCGTGCGAGGCGGAATTGACACTTCTAGAGAAGCAGGAGCCTGCTTTGTTTGAGACTTACCAGGAGTTGAAGTGCCACCTTTACATTTGCTCGAGTATGCATGGGAGCCATAAGGGAGCTTCATGCAGTTCGAAGAGCTGGGGGAATTATTTGTTCCCCAACCTGGAAGATGCTCCTGAGACAGCTCACTGCGGGGTTGCAGACGAGGTCATTTTTGGAAGGATGTAGGAATACTCCCAAAAGGATATGATTTTGGAAGATGATGATGGACCCTATGAGAAAGGTGATATTCTCCAGAGTTTTCATCACCAGGCTCACCGACCGATGTCTCGGAAGGCACTTTTGGCCGGTTTTTTATCGATTTGGTTGAAGAGGTGTGTGGTGCTCTCCCTCCAGCGATGTCATCCTTCCGACTGTCTTATTGCCGGCTGTTCGTCTGGTTCACGGTCTTTCTCTTGGACTTCTCATGACAATGGTGTGTTGTATTCAGCGGGGCCTTCATGCATTGACGGAGGCTTTTTGTAGGCTACCGGTAACAAAGAGGGGCAAAGACACTATCCTGCCTTACGATGGACCAAACCCCAGGATCAGTTTTCCATACACTTATTTGATGGCATGGTTCGCCCTTCACTGCCCTTCCATTATCCAAGCCGGTGAGGAGCCTCCAGAAGGTGTCCAAATGGCGCTTCTCCGTCGATTTGAGGGATGTTCGTGGTTATTGACTTATATGGCCGCGGTTCACAAGCTACTGTGCCGGTATGATGTTTACAGCATTTTTTGCTGCTTTCCCTACATTCGCGATGCAGGCTACGGCGAAGAATTCAAGGATGTAGGAGATGGGAAGACATCGCTGAGTCGGGGAGTCTTCGAATGGTTGGTTAGCATCCGGCCATCCCATCTGGTGTACAGGAGCGGGGATACCTGCTACTTGGAACCCTATGTCCCGAGTCGGTTTGCTCGTCAGTTTGGGTATGACCAACTATACGTAGGTAACCTGAACACCAACCTGGCCTTTATAGGGAGCCTCATTGATGGTGCTCGTGTCTGGCGGTTCTACATCGCTGGCTGTACTGAGGCGCGGCTATGCATGCCGCTGAGGACTTCAAATCTTCAGACAACTTTGGGGTTCTGTCAGTGGTACAGAACTTTGAACTCCACACCAACCAGGTTTTCTATTAACTCTTTTGGTGTGAAGTTAATCTCTCGGCGGCTGAAGCAAAAAGTCACCGAGAGAGGCGAAGGCAGAAGGGTCCGCGTGCCAGGCCTCGGAGAGTTCGAAGCTACTGCTGACAGTGAGGCTTCAGACACAGAAAGTCTCCGCTTTGAGGGAGACGCAGGTGCTGAGGCTCCACCAGATGCTCCTAGTGGGGTAGATACGGCCCCCATAGAACATATAGAGGTAGAAGAAGTGAAGGAAGAAGATCCCGACGTCCACTTCAAACGAAAGCGACAAGGTGGATCTCGCAGGAAGAGGGTAGTGAAGAAGCCTCACCATTATTGCAGAGGGTGAGTCAACCACGGTACCTTCTCCTCCTGCTCCATTATTCATTAAGCTATTGGCTCCGAGGTAGACCGTTGGTAAAGCTGTTCCTGACCTGAGTAAGATCAGCTCTGTTCTCGCAATATATACTTATATATTTCATATAGCTTATTATTTCTTCTATGATTCAGGAACCGAGACGACAAGAGTCCCGGAAGCTGAGGCTGTAGGAGAACAGGGAGATTACTATGATCCCCTTTTCACTTATAAAGAAGGTGACGAGGCTAACTACTTTGTCGTCTCAGAAGAATCTGGAGGTGACGCGGTGGACGTCGGTCCTTCGGGTGCTGGGACCTCAAAAGGAAGCCCCATGGCCACCAGCTCTATAGGATGGACCACCGAGGGTTCGGCGAGTGAAGGTAAGCCAGCCGTCCGTTTAGACTCTGCTAAAAACTTTCCTATAGAGCCTGAGGGGATTGATGCTGCTGTCGAGAAAGTTTAGAGAATGACTGCGGCTAAGGCAGTTAAGGCGATACCACCTCTTGGTAACATTTTGATCTTTCGTGAGTAATTATCCCCTGATATTCATTATACCTTGCTCAAACAGAGTCTTGCCACAGGTGTCCCGCCTTTGGGTGCATCGACTTCGAGGGAGCTAGCCAATCTTCCTGAGGGAGTCAGGGGTGAAGCAAGTACTTCGACCGCGATAGACGCTGCTGAGTTGGATGCTTTGTATCACGACCTGCCCACTTATCAACCTGAGCCGACCGGTAAAAAAGAGGCTGAGGAGAAAATGGTTACGGAACCAATCTCACTTCCAACCACATCGGTAGGTGAAATTATAGTGGTTTCACTAACGCTGCCTATACTGGGAACCACAGAGCTGAAGGTAATTACCAATCCCTCGTCTCCGATAATGGTCGTCGAGCCAGCTTTCCTGAAAATAGTCACCAGCTCTACTTTGGCCGTGGCTAGTATACTAGTTTCAATAAGGACTCCTCCGAGATTACCGGCGATCCCTCATATTGCTCTGGCCAATGCTTCTGTCACCCCTTCTACAGTTATGTTAGTGAAACTGGTGCAAGCATTGCCTTCAGGGGCCATACGTTCATCGGGAGTAGTTGAAGCTGAGAATAAATTTGTGGCTGAGCTAGTCGATAGCTTTTATAAGAGTTTGAAGCGATCCATTGCTTTGGTCTTGAAGGGCTCGACTACCTCACTTTCTGCTTTAAAGGTGGTCCTCTCTCAAAGTATTGACAGCATTCGAGACTTTAGAGGGGATGACCAAGCTGCCACTTTGGAGCTTCTGGTGGACAGGCTTGAGAGGGATGTAGACGAATGGCGCCATCTCAGCCATTCAAATTTGGAGTCCTCAGTTAATGAACAGCTCGCACACCTCGCTGCTTAGATGCATGAAGCTCATCTTGCCACTCAAGTAGCGACTAAGGCAATTTCTTCCGACTTGAAATCCTTGGAGATAAGGAAAGTAGACTTGGGGATGCCATAGATGCTTCTAACAGCGCTCTTCTCGACGCTGAGGATAAGATTGAAAAGGCCAAGGAAATAATCAAGAAAGCCAATCTTCTTCTGTCCAAGGCTGAACAGTACGTCTTGAGGAGATCGCTCAGCTAGAGCAGCTTAAGGCTCAGAATGACGAAGTCCTGCAACAAGAGCTAATACAGAGGGCAACTTTGGTTGAAATTAAGGCTCGCCTGTCTGAGACAGCGAGCTTTAACGAGGCCGAGTTGAGGTCGCAGGCACTTATCAGAGCTGCTGAGGAGAGGAAGAATAGGCTGGCCACTCTTGAAGAACGGATCAAGTCCTACGAAGCACCCTCGTAGCTTGTAATCCGTGTATCCATGTATCATTCTTTTGGAATCAATAAAAAAGTAATTTTATTTGACCCCTCTGTTGCATTTCCAACTTATTTTATTTTCTGAATTTTCAATTCTTACTTTCATGTTGTATTACAATCCTCAAAAGGAAAGAGAATAATGGTATAACTAATCTAATCAGAGGTGATAAACTGATAGGGTTAGTTACACATTTGAGAAATGATTTGACAAAGAAAGATGAGCCTGGATATTTATCGGTTCAGAGGTGACAAACTGGACATAACCGATTAGAAATTACCAAACTCAGAATGTTTACTGTTTAGAGGTGACGAACTGGACATAACAGTAAACCAAAATGGGAGACTTGGTTATCTGTCGGTTCAGAGGTGACATGGATATAACCGATTGAGAAGCGACCAAACTCGAAATTTTGTCATTCAGAGGTAACAAACTGGACATGATGACAAAGAAATAGTCCCTACTGGACTGAAAGATGAGACTTGGTTATTTGTCGGTTCAGAGGTAACATGGACATAACCGACTGAGAAGCCACCAAGCTCGAAATTTTATCATTCAGAGGTGACGAACTGACATGATGACAAAGAAATAGTCCCTACTGGACTGAAAGATGAGACTTGGTTATCTGTCGGTTTAGAGGTAACATGGACATAACCGATTGAGAAGCCACCAAGCTCGAAATTTTGTCATTCAGAGGTGACGAACTGGACATGATGACAAAGAAATAGTCCCTATTAGACTGAAGATGAGACTTGGTTATCTGTTCGGCTTCAATAACTTCCATAATATTTGAACGAAATTGGCGTTGTTGTTGCTTGACTGGCTTGGCGTCAGGCTTGATGTTCAGACGATGCATGGCTACTTGCGGATCAAGTCCGGGCATGTCTTCGTAGTTTCATACAAAGACATCTATATACTCCCTTACAAGTATCATCAATTCTTCTCTTTCTGTGAGTGATAAGCTTTCACTTATAAAGATGGGCTTAGGGTGATCTTGACTACCCAAGTTAACCTGGATCACCTTATCTTTAGTAGGTGGTTCGCATTGTTCGAATCACTTTTCCCACTGGAGATCCAATTATTGAGCCCATAGTTCCTCATCAGTAGCTTCCGCTGGCTTCAATTGGCTGCTTGAAGTAAAAGTAACAGTGAGATTCTCGAACATCGTTCCCACATTAACATCTGAGTCTCATTCAGAGGAAGAGGCAGAGTGTGATGGGATCGGTTTATCATCTTTAGACTGAACCATTGCTGGTGGTATAGTGTAACGTATCCCAACCCCCTGCGTGTGTTGTCATAGTAATTTACAGGTTTCCCTCTTGGCACAAAGTTGCGCAGAAAATTATGTCTTCCTTTTTTGAAATTCAGGCCCTTCTCATGCTCCAGGTTGTATCCCATTTTCCTCATCATATGCTGTGCTGATCGTGTATAATGAAAAAAATTGTGGGGTGTCTGAGTCTGAACTTGAATCTACGGCTGCAGACCTTTTCAGTTGGGCTTTACTGAATATTATTGGTAATTGACCCTCTTTGGATTGAGGAACCACTAAAATGGATCCTTCTATAGATTCCATGGATGTACTTGATGCACTTGATTTATGTAAGGGCATGTGCAGAGAGCTATCCGTAACGGATTCAAACAATTCGACACTCACAGGATAATCAAAGGAAATATTGTCATTAATTACCCATTCGCCCTCATCTTCAGAAGGGGTGTTATATTGGGAATTATTAAAACATGCTATAATTGGTTCACCGACCAAAATGGCTGGCATGTCTACTTCAGACTCTGAATCTGCCTCATTGCCACTATTATCGTTGTGAGGCAATGATTCTTTTGATGTTTCACCAACCTCTTGATATAGGAGAGCGTCAATAAAGTAGTTTTTCACCCCTTTGAATGGTTGTTTTTCAGCGAAAACAGTTCGTACTGTTGTATCATCTTCAACATATTTAAAGCACTGGTGCAGAGTAGAGGGAACAATCCAGTTAGCGTGGATCCAGGGTCATCCTAATAACAAGTTGTATAATGTGTCAGCATTAATGATGTAGCACGTCACTTCTGATTTCAGGCTCCTGATTCGGCAACGGAGTCGTATCTTTCCAAGTGGATGACTACTCCCTGCATTAAAACCGTATATTATTGTAGTGGTTGCAGACAATCTATACAGTGGTATGCCAAGGAAGTAGAGGAGCCTTTTGGGGATGATGCTGAGTGCAGACCCCGGGTCAACCTGTACCCTTTCAATGCATGTCGAACCAATGTATCCGGTGTAGTACAAAGGTCGATCGTGCTTGTTATCCTTGAGAAGCATATCCTCCACTGTGAAAGTAATAGCAGGTACTTTTGATTGTGTATGATGACATTCAGAGCAAGAGGGCTAACCTCACACCTAGGGGCTTCTGGCATATGTGTCAGAAATAATTCTGAGTTAGCAAGTACATCTCTGAGTGCTTCTCTTGTTTGTTTCGAGAGATGAAGTAGCTCGTGTATGGTGATACGAGCAGGGATATTAGCCAGCTGGGCCAATATGTCAAAGCGAAAAGGCACGTTAAGTCCTGGACCTGAAGGCTTCTTCAGGACATGATCAAACCGGACTTCTTTCTGCTTCTCTTTTCCATTTGTTAGAACTGGAGCTGGTGTCGGTATTTGTACTGACATCGTCTGTTGTTGTGTCTCATCAGTAACCCTCTCATATTGTTTTAAGTATGATTTTCCGGATCGAGTGCCTGTCAGCTGAGATACAATGGCTTGCATTGTATAAGCGTGCTTTTCCCCCTCGGAATCGCTAAGAGACGCTAATGTGAGATTGCCATCATCCGGCAAGACAGAGATAACATTGCAAGATTTACCCTTTGACTTAGATTTCTTTGAAGCCCATTGTTCGTCTTGGATAAGGTCTGGGTGTACCCATATGATTTCCCCTGTTCCCAATGTCAAGGGACAAAACCCTTCATCTCTTGAATTTTGGCCGAAGAATGCTTTACTTCTAGCCGTGCTTCAGGGATTGGGAAGATCCCATCAGGAACTATAACTTTTGGGGTTTTACCGAACTCGAGGGTCACCATGTTTGCAGTGACTTTCTTATGTTCTGATTTTAGAGTCAGAACTCCGGCGTCGACTAAAACTTGAATTTTATCCTTGAGGACAAAGCATTTATTAGTAGGATGATGGACCATCCTATGAAAGAGGCAATAGTTGGGATCATTCATGCGTCCCATTTCATTAGGGCGTCGAACATCTGACAGCTTCAGTTTATTCCCTTTGTGGAGTAAATGGAATATTGCGACCACCTGCTCGTCTTTAAAGGAGTACTGGTTCGGAGGAAACTTAGACTCCTGATTATTGAAGCCGCTCTTCTTGGCCTTCGAATGAATGTCCCCTGACAATTCAACGGACATGGTTTCTTTCCCTTTGGCTTAGGAAGACTGCTCCATGTCTCTGCGCTCTTTAATATTCACAGCCCATTTGCTTTTAGGGGTAGATGGTTTGAACTTTTTAGCTGACTTTTCGGCTATCTCTGCTTGCTCGACTAGTTCCTTCTAGGTATGGGCTTTGATAGCTCCATACGAATCTCCACTTGGTCCAGGAAGTTATGCCTGCATGTCTGCAAAAGCATGGGCAATGGCAGGGACCTGCTGGGCACATCAGAGACAAGTTTCTGAACCATTCAATGTAGTTGCGGACAGATTCGCCCTTCTTCTGTACGGTAGAGAGGAGTTTGTCCATGGTTACCTCGGTATCATCCTCGTAGAAATGAGAAAGAAATCGAGTTTCTGGTCGATCTAGGAATTGATAGAGCCCGGAGGTAGGCTTTGGAATCAGTCAAATGCTACCCCCTTCAAAGTGCCAATGAACAGTCTGGCCATAATAGCAATGTTATCTATAACGTTACCGGTCTGAGACCAGAAGTAATAGATGTGCTGGTTTGGCGAGCTCTTACCATCATACGTATGTAACATCGGTGGCTTGTACTTCGGTGGGTATGGTACTGAATCCCATTCCAAAGAGTAAGGACGGACTGCCCCTACTTTCTTTAGTTCAACCCTCTGACCTAGGGATGCTATCTGAGCTTGGATGCCTTAAGAACTTCAGCGTCCATAGAAGAACTTTCCTTTGACTTCTCAATCTTTGGTTGTTCATCACTATGATGTTCTTCCTTATTATGATTACTCTCGGTATCATTGTTATTATGGTTGGTGAGGAGTTAGGCGAGCATCTGTTGAATGTTGTCCAAGGCTTCTTGCTGAGCCTTAGAGGTTTGCTCTTGAGCTTCCAACCGTCGGCGGAGGTCATCATTACCGTTATCAGCCATATGTACTGATGCTCTATCTGTTCGTATCGAACTGACTGTTATCGAAGAGGCATACCTACTGTCTTCGTCCTCCTCATCAGACCATTGGAATAATCTTCTCATTAGTTTTGGTGAGGTTACTGTGGTTGAGGAGGATGGCTGCTCATAATTGTAGGGTATTGCGACCCTAGATCTGGTATTTTAGAAGACACCTTCTTTGTGTACTAAGACTTCGCCAAGGCCCGGACTATAATCTGAATCTGGGGAACTGAAGGGAGGAGAGTTAGCAGTACGTGGTGATAGTCTGCCTCTATGTGGTTCCCGTCCCCTTCCGATTATATTGACGGATGCAGAGGGCAGATCTGGCAGATTTCACGATACGCCCCTTTTGTGATGCTTTACAGGAGCCTGCACCGATAGCCAATCAAAGACTGACTGTCGGTTTGGAGGAGTGGCAGGGATTGATCCTAACCAGCAATGGACTGAGTGGACCGTCACCAACTGACATCCCACTTGTTGACAACATGAGGGAGAAGTCTGGAGTAATTCCGACTTCCGTTTGCTTGCTAAGAACTCTCGCAAGTCGGACCTGGCCGAGCTTAAGCGACTCAGCACAGAGACTCGGGTAGATAGCGCATTGATGTGTTCAGGTAATTTCGATACCACCTTCTTGTTCATAACTCTGTGAGGGGTGGACTTGGTATCCGCAAGCTTTGGAAGCGAAACACAGGATGATGCCTCGTTCTTCTCATCACCGCAGAGGTGATTGGTACTAGATAGTGCTTTAGCTCTAACTTCGCGGCTAAGAACTTTGGGAACACCCTTAGGTGCTGAAGATGCATAAGCACCGCTATCAGTGCCCAGGGACAATCCCTCAGCTCCGCTGCAAAGAGCGAACTTAACGCTTGAAGCATGCTGCGATGCTTTGCTCATTGCCTTCTCGCGAAGGTGGTTAGCACCGCTAGGTGCTTTAGTTTTAACTTGGCGGCTGGGAACTTCACGCGTACCCTGGAGTACTGGCGCTGTGTCCACCGTGCTATCAGTAAAGCTCGGAAGAACGAGGTTGGTGCGAGGAGTCACTGCTCCTGAATTAGGCGAAGGCATAGACGCCGTTCTACCCTCGCGACTAATGGCCTCAGCGAAGCAGGCAGGCATTTTACCTTTATCTTCGCATGATAGGCGAACTTGTGGCGTAACTACGCCTGAAGCTTCACACGGGGCTTTCTGTTTTGGCCTCCACATCTGCTTTGGAAGAGGAGACTTAGGTTCGCAGGGAACCTAGCTAACCTCGCGCGAGGCTGAGAGGAGTTGGGAGGAGGTTCGTTCGGCTGCTTGCCCAGCTAGGGCTGGTTTCTGCTCCGAAACCTTGGCCATCGAGACCTTTCTATGTTTCCGTGCATGGAGCATTGGACTACCTCCAGAGAGGAGTTCCTCGAATTTTCCTTGGTCGAAATGAACGACCAAGTTTTCGAAAGTAACGGGCTCAGGATTCTGACCGTTGCATTGTGACACCGTCTCCTTGTTGCGCCAGGAGACCGTAATAGGCTTGTAAAGAGCCTTATCTGTCTCAATAGAGACTTGTTTCGAAGAATTAGCCAGAGGGACTCTGGCTATGCTGACCTCCTTGTGCTTGCGTATACGTAAGGGACTTTTGCTACCCCCAGGAAGAAGTTGTTTGAACTTCTCTTGGCCAGAGTGAATGACCGGCGTCTCAGCAATAGACTCCAAGGTCTGATCATCGCATTGCGATACTTGATCTCAGCAGTGGAGAATAACCTCCCCAGTGGAGTCGCCAACTTTTTTTTCCATAGATTTTGCAAAGGGGAAACTTATAAAAAGGGTCGAGGAGCGAAATTACAAGTATTTCTTTAAAAAAAAGAAGAAAATTACAAGTAGATCTCCTCTGAGATTTCTAGGGAAATGTGCCAGTAGGAATCTGATCAGCGCGCGATCACTTTATCCCTTTGACGATGCGATCGGTCAGACGATCGGACTGCCGCCTAATAAGACTCCCTTCTCGCCTGATTCGGGAATCGGAGAACAGAGGGTCGGTAGAGCCCTCTAGTTAGAAAGCCTACTTCGGGAGCAATCTCCTCTCTATGCTTGCCCGTCTCTCCTCTTTTTCAGCCCTCCTCTTTTTTTTCTGTGTGCCTCTGGTAGGCTATTTATAAGGAGAAATAGGGGTACAATTGTCCTGAAAATCTGGAAACAGATTGAGTCAATCTGTTTTACATCTGGAAAGTAGCCTTGCCGCGAGGCTAGAGACAGCTTTCGCAAAGCTAGGATTAGCAAGTAGCGCTGATCTCTTGATCCGCTTTGCTAAATAAGGATACTCCCTTGATTCTTTCAAAATAACTAAAAGATCTCCCCTGATCTTCTCACCTAATTGGGAAAGTCAAAAGATTATGGCAAACGACTGCCAAATTTGATCACAATTAGATTTGATCTCATCTGGAGATTTGATTAGTCAAAGGTGACCATAAAAGACACGCAGTTGAGTCATTGCGTTGAGCTCATGGCGGAGCTGGGAGAAGCATCTGGCGAAGTTAAAAGAAAGCTCTCAGCGGAGCTGGATAAGACTTGTGATGAAGCTACCAGTCAACCTTTTGCGCAGCTGCGCGGAGCTTCGAGTGAATTTAACTTTCTGTGGAGTTAATTGAGCATTTTCGGGCGAAGCTATAAGTTAGCTCGCAGCGAGGCTGTGAAGGAGCTTCCTGCGATGCTAAGCAATTTTGGTTTTCTCATGCGAGACTTATCTCGTAGGCTCGTGCGAGACTAAGTGTTGAGCTAACTTAGTGTCCCTTGACCTGCTTGGGCCTTCTCACGAGCTTTTTAAGGACGACCTCGGCTTACTGTCTGCTTCACTGGATCAGTAGAGTCCAAGTTACTGATTCGTCCCTTTGAGATAGGTGAAGAACTGGTCGTCGGCTTGTCTGCCACTTGTCTTTTGTAGATGTCAACAAGTTAACATTGTTCAGTCCAGTTAGGAATCTTGTCTTTTTTAGAATGTCAACAACTTTTAATCTAGTTTGAGAAGTCCTTTAAAGAAAGGTGTGATGATTGTTTTAAAAATGAAAGATTCTTAAGTAGAAAAAAATAAGAGGAGTAAAGAAATAAAAGAAGTAAAAGAGTACTAACCAATGTAAAGGCGAAGTAAAATAAGCGATGAAAAAAATAAAAGAGGAAGGGAAAAGAAAGATGGAACCCGAAATTGGTACAAGACTTATCGTCACCTTGTCATCTTCCTCCTTCAAATGTTGTTGAAGACAAGAGAATTAACAAAAGAAAAGAAGAGAAAACATGCAATTGATTATTGATGAATTCATAAAATAAAACATGCAATTTAAAGAAGAGAATCGCATCAAAAATAAAGAGAAGAGTGGAGGAATCTTAAACTGAAAACAATGCACGATCTTGTAAAAGAACTCTGAATTCATTCATAAATCATCAATTATAAAACTCTTGATCTTCTCCAATCTCGCATTACAATACACACAACTCTTCTCTTAATATAGCCTTTACATCCTTCTCCATGGAGATGAGATTTTACTTATGCTCCACCCTCTATTTATAGTAGAAGTAGTGGATAGACTCCTGATAGAAGTTGTGCATCCATCAAGAGATATATCTTAAGAATTTAAATTTGAACTCTGAATTTAAGATAATATCCTTTCTCTTGACTTGAGAAACAAGCTCTTTCTGAATTTGAATCATCCGCATATCTACAAACTTGATTTTATTTATGTAGAATTTTATGTGAAATTCAATTCTGATCTACAGCCTGTTGGCGTGTTGATTGCTGAATATTACTTATCAGATGATAGAATTAAAAATAGTGATCAACATAAGAATTATAGCTCTTTAAGTCTTCTTTTTGAATCATCTTAAATCATCAAACTTAAGTTTTAGTAGCGAAAGTGATGATTAAAATATAAAAATATATACAGTCTGAATCCGAGTCTAAATTGATTTAGAACTCCAAATTTACTTAGATTTCCTCCTTATCTCCAAATATAATTGGCTTCATCTCATCCGTTGATCTTCTCTCTATCTAATTTATCTTTAACGAAACTGATTGGGTCTTCAAAAAAATCCGTTTTTCTTTTGCATTTTGATGGTATTATCTTATCTTATATATCTGGTTTTCAGATAAGATGGCTTCTAGATCCTTTGGTTTTGAATTAATCCTTATTGATTTGCTTTATATTCAGTTGATAATTTAAATCTTCTTAAGAATATGATTTATTTAGCTAGAATTTGTGCTTATCTTCTCTCTACCATATCCTGCATGAATTTAAATAATAAGACAAGTGAGTTGTAGGAATTATTACAGAATAAATATAGGAATGCAGTAACAATTACATAATATATGTGTCTAAACAAGCTACAAGTACAAAAATACTATTTCATTGAAAATTTATTTCTTGACTCTTTCTATTCCCTAATGTTAGTTGCCAATCATAGTATTCTAATTTCCTTCTCGCTTTCTCTTTATCCTATTGATTTCAATCCTCTTACTTTGACTCACGACATTAGTTTTTCACCCAGTGTTCGCTATAGATATTAGAATGGTGTAGCAGAAGCATCGTAGTGTTGGCCCAAAGGCCCATCACTCTAGTTTTGATGATGATTAACTCATGTAGTTATAGTATTAATGATCTTGTGTTTAATAAGTTTCAGATATTTGATCAAGATTTTAGCTGGTGTTTAGCTTCAACAAAAGATTCGAAGTCAAGTTTTGAAGGTAGCACGTGTTGATTAAAGAGCTCATACATCAAGATCGCATCAAGTACTCAAGAGGAGTCTAGCTCATGGATCAAAGTTTTGGACCAAGTCAAGATGGAGAAGAAGATTTTCAAGAGAAGATTTTCAAGACTCGAGTCTAGTTTTGTAAGTTTTAAGATTTTGTTTTAGGATAAAATGTAAATGATAGATTAGTTGTGGATTGCTCAAGCTTACACATAAACACACACACAAAACTTTGGTTTTCAAAAAATACGGTTTTTATTTTAAGCTTTAAATTTTATGCCTCAAAAATAGTTCACATGTTTGTAATATGTGTTGATTTTTTATCACACATATTTGTACTTCAAAGTATTTTGATAAACTTATTTTTGTGAATTTTATAGAGTTTTTATGGAATTTAAGATGTATTTTAAAAAGTTGTTAAAACTGTTTTTGGGCTGCTTGCGGTCGACCGAAGGCAGAGCCGGTCGACCGAGCGGTCGACCGACGTGTACAAGACGTGCACAAGCCCATGTGACTTGAGCACGATCGACCACAGTAGAAATTGGCCGACCGACCGGTCGATCAACTGAGTCTGCATAGCTTTTGGGTTTTCTCAGTCGACCGGGCGGCCGACCGTTCTGCTGATTTGCTCAACACCCTTATAGTTTTCTAGCCATAACGTTTTATTCTTATATTCAATAAATATGATTTTAATTACATTTTAAAGATAACTTTTAGGTCTACATTTCTTATTCAATAGGAATATTTAGATTCAAATGTTAAAGATGTCAAATACTAGGTTGAAGTCTGTTCTTGTTCTGAAAATAGTTTTTGGTTTGACACCTTTTAGTATTTTGTTGATAATTTTCTACTCTGAAACCATATCCATTTGATTTAAGTTGTATTAGAAAGAAGAGTTCAAGATCTACAAATTCATTTTATATACTTATTTTCAAATTCTAACATTTTAGGCCTCAAAACTGTGCTCAATTTTGACCTATTGCACAATCTAGGTCTGAGGACGGTCGACCGCCCGGTCGACCACCAGACTCCAACAGTCAAAAATTTGACCGTTGGTCGGTCGACTGGGCAGTCGACCGACAGGCCATTTCTGGCAGTTTTTGAACGATAACGACTAGTTTTTCTTGGCCTATAAATATGAGATTTTTGGGTGAGTTTTAGATAAGTTTTTCAAGAGCTTATTTTCTCATCTTCAATAGAGTTTTCCTAACAAGTTTTTAGAGCTTCATTGTCATATCAAAAGAGAGTTTATCAGGAGTGATTCTCTTGAGTTTTCAAAAGCTTTTTTCTTGAGTTTTCCATGTGTTGGCCCAAAGGCCTTCCACTCTAGTTTTGATGATGATTAACTCATGTAGTTATGTTTACTAATAATCTTGTGTTGTTTAAGTTTCAGATCATTAACCAAGATATTAGTTGGTGATTAGCTTCAACAAGGTGTTTGGAAGCTTTTCATGATGATTCCAGGGCCAAAGCGTCAAGATCACACATTGCCTAGCCCATGGATGGAGTTTTGGAGCAAGTCTACTTGAAGATGAAGATCGTCAAGAAGACTTAGGTATCCATAGTTTAGATAGTGTGTTTAGATCCATTTGTAAAGCTTAGTATAGTTGATATGCTCAAGTGCACAACACACACGTTTTCATGTTTTGGATTTGGTTTTCATGAATAGTTTATCAAAACAAGTTTAATTGATATATGTATAGTTGCTTCACTCTATACATGCATGCTTAACTTTTATCAAACTTGATTTTGAGCTTAACATCTCTTTGATAAAAATACAAGTTTTGTTTTTGATAAAATTGGCAAGACACAAAAATGAATTGACATGTTGATATATTGTCTTGAAATTTTTTTTATCACTTGTTTGAGTTTCAATATAAAATGATAAAACAATTTTTATGGTATTTTTAAAAAAGAGATAAAAGATTTTTTAGAAAATATTTTTCCCAAATTTTCTGTCTTTTTTTGTGCTGACAGGCTGGTCGGTCGACCCGGACGGTCGACCGCACCAAGAGCCGGTCGACCCGTAGGGTCGACCGACGTGCACAGATGTGCACGTCTGGGCAGACACAAAAACGATCGACCGGGCCGGTCGACCGGGATGAGAGCTCTGCTCTCTGTTTGGTTGGGTCGACCGGGCCGGTCGACCACAGTTGCCCAACGGTCATATTTCTGACCGTTGGCGGTTGACCGGGTCGGTCGACCGGCAGCCTGTCAGGCTGCCAGCTCAGCCTAACGGCTAGTTTTCTGATGGGCCTATATAAACCCCATCTCTTTGGGGATTTTGGCCAAGTTTTTTAAGAGGAAAAATTCCAGTTTTCTGAAGTGTTTAAAAGAGTTTTAAAAAGAGTTTGTGGGCTTTAAAACTTCTCATCTTCATTATTTTGGGCTTTTGGAAAATCAAAGAAAACTAGGTTTTGGGATTTTAATTTGATCTTGCATTTTCTATCTTTTACAAGAGATTTCCCAAGTAGTTTTTTTCTTTGTTGCTTGTTTCCAAAAACACCTAGTTTTTCACACTTGAGCTATCACCTATCCTAATCTATTTAGGATCTTGTTTTTGTGGAAAAGAAAAGAGAAAAGAAAAGAGAGACTGAGTTTGTGGTTTTTGGAACCACTTGTTGTAAACACCCTTATTCTTGTTGTATCCCTCTTAGGTAGAGGTGATCGGGTGATTGGTTTGCTCCCTCTAGTGAGAGGTGGAGTTTGATTGTAAACCCTCTTCGGTAGAGGCGTTGGTTGTTGTGGTTGTTTGGCTAAGGGCCTACCCCTCTTGTGTGAGGAGGTTTTTGTTTGAGAGAGGAGTTAGGTACTCCATTGTTGTACAAATCCTTCTCGGTGAAGGTTCCCTCGGTGGGAGTCCTCGGTGGACGGTATAGTGGATTGGAAATCCTACACGGTGGTGTAGGCGGGGATGTAGAGCAAGGGTGCTCGAACCTCGAAACATATCTTTGTGTTTGCGTTTGATCCACTTGTCTCTAAACTCTCTCTTTACATTTGTGCAAAGCATCATACTTCATTCATATCATATTTGCTTGTGTTGAGCATAATTCGTCTTGTCATATCATATTTATTTGCTTGTGTTGTGCCTTGCATAATTCATATTGCTATATCCTTGATTGCTTGGCTTGATTATGTGTGCACATTGCTTGGATTGCTTGTGTGTGTGTGCCCAACTTATACTCATCCAACAAGAGCTTCACATAGCGCCTCAACCCATTTCAAGGGGAATCAAGGGGAGTTAGTCCAGAGCCTCGAAAGGGGAATTCGGCTACACTTGTTGTATTGTATCAGTTTGTGCATAATTTGCATTAGCTTCCGCATTTAGCGCACTTAGTTTTGCATTAAGTTTTAGATTAGCACTAACACCTATTCACCCCCCCTCTAGGTGTTTTTTTTTACCATGTCCAATCTGTCTAGTTTTCTCACACAAGCTTGAGCTTTTCATAACCATATCTATCTTATAGGATCCTTATTATGAGAGTATTTATTTGTGATCAAGAAGTGGTCACAAAGTAATCTACTTTGTATTGAGAAGGAGTTGGAGGTTGTGTCTCGGCGAACTTGTGGGTTCATGTAGTGTATTGTTCTTGCAGGAACAAGTGAGGAACTTCTGAGTCCAAGAGTTCTTGAGGAAGCTCGTTGTAGGTGTTACGGTACTGAGCAATATTGCGGGATCAATTATAGTGGAAATCTTTCATAGTGATGAAGGCGAGGACGTAGAGCAAGTGTACTCGAACCTCGAAACAAATCTCCATATTTGTGATTGCTTATCTCTCTCTCTCACTTGTGTTTTATATCTTGCATGCACTTATTGATTATATCTATTACATGCTTGATATTCTCTTGTGCTTCATATATATACATGCTTGTGATTGTTTGTTCACACTTGTAGTTAACCAAAAGAGCCATAGTGGCACCTCAACTCTTAATTTAGAGGAATCTTGAGGAGATAGTCCAGAGCCCTTCATCAGAAATTCAGCTATACTCTTGTGTTATACGTTGTGTGTTAGCCTAATAGTTTTTAAGTTGCATAATTAGTTTTAATTCTGCATTAGTTTTGCATTAGATTAGCTTGTCACCTATTCACCCCGTACAATTGGTATCAGAGCTTGGTGCTATTGATTTGGGTCTAACAACCTTGAGTTAAAGATCCTACTTTTAGCTAATCACAATATTTATTTACACACACATATGGATTTCATGATACCTCCCATGTTTGATATTCTTAACATCCAAATTTGAAAAGTCAAGATGTCAATGTACCTCAAAGCTCTAGGAATTTATGTTTATTTTGGCACTATTAAATTCTTATTTTTTAAATGGCACAAACCTTGAGGCTAATGCAAGAGCCCTTCATGATTTAAAGTCAACCCTAAATGATGATTCTCTATCTAAGGTTTCTAACATTGATTCGACTTTTGTAGTTTGGAACACTCTTCTCACTCTCGGTGAATAAACGCCACATGATAAAGAGAATAATTCGGATGATGGAAGTGCCACTTCCAATATGTGCTACATGGTCCAAGGGAATGACCCTCTTAAGTTAAAATCCGAATTCGAGCTTGATAAAGATGTTGGCATGCCATATGATGAGCTTGCTTTATTTTGTTAACAACTTCTTGAAAAATATGATTTGCTTAAAATAAAAAATAAAAGATTGAAAAATAAAAATGATTCTATTTTAAAAGAAAAAGACTCTTTTAAAAATGAATTTGAAATTTTTTAAAAGAAAATGAATGTTTGAAGAATAAAATTATTTTGGTGGAAAAAGAAAAGGAAGTTATTTTTAAGGAAAAAACTCTTTGAAAAAGAAAATTATTTTAAAAGAAAAAGAAAAGATTTCTAAAAAGAAAAATAATGTTGATTCTTGCCATGTTTCTCATGCTAATAATGTTGCACCTCCTATTGATAAAAATGAGATTCATATTTTGAAAAAGAAAATTGATTGTTTGGGCTTCACTTTGAGCCAATGTGCATTTAACCACTCCAAATTGGAATCTATATTTCACAAAAATAAGTTTCACACATGCATGCACATACCCCATGGCATACACATGCACACCATGATTACACTCACACCACACATGTGTATGCTAATGTGTACACATTGTGGCTGAAAATGCCGTCTTGCAAAATTTTGTTTTGATATTATAAATCATTTAAATTTTGGTAATAAAAATTTTTGGGTTCCTTATAATACTAACCCTCATGGATCCAAAAAAAATATGGGTACCAAAATTCTCACTTCTTGTGTTTGATGTAGGAGTGAGCTCTCACAAAACGTGAGAGGTTTGGTGCCTTGGTGATGGATGCACTTAGAGCTTGATGAATGATTAGTCTCTAATTTTGCATAATTTTTATCACATCTTCACATTTATTTCATATTAAATTCTGCTAATAAAGCTTTGTTTGTTTGATTCTAGGTCCATGGTATGCAATGAAAAAGAAGACCCTAAATCACCATTTAATTGGTGATTAAAGGCCTATTAAGATAGCCATTGACCTAGGAGGCTGATTCTGTCAAAACCAGGGACTGAAAACCAGAAACCGGGTATAGGAGCTGACAGGGGACAAACAAGACAGCACGCGGCTCGAAGTGCCGCGCGAGCGGCCACTTTATGGCCGCTAGCGGCTTTTGCCACGTTTTCGCGGCCGTACAGCCACGGCCGCGTTTTGAGCCAGGGTTTGTCCCCTGGCCCCCTGTTCCCCTGGTACCTATAAATACCCCCTTGGGGTTCCAGAGTTGAGATATGCAAGGTTTAGGGTAGTTCTCATTTTCTATTTTGTAAGTTAGGGTAGTTCTCATTTTCTATTTTGTAGTTTAGGGTAATTTAGTGTAGTTTTTCTTCTTCTTCCTCCCTTATGTTTTTCATTTCTTGTAGATCTTGTATTAGGGGGAGAGAGTGGTACATGTTGGGAAGCAAGAGTGCTTGTAATAGAAGATGACAATCTATGAAAGATGCTATCTTACCTTATCTTTGTTTTCTTCTCTCTAATCTCTTTTACATGTGTAGATAATCTTTTCTCTCATGGCAACTAACTACTAACCACTAACTTGCTAACTTTTTTTATGATAATCCATATGAATCTAATAGCCTCGATTTGGCCTTGCTCTTGCAAGAGCCATTGATGGCTCATGATGCTGGATCTAACTCTAACTCCTAACCACTAACAAGCTAACATTAATTTACTCCATACTTACTTTTAGTTTTGATAGTTTAAGTGTAGCTTGAACTTGTTTTATTGAGTTGGGTTGTGATAAGTTACATATGGGTCATGTTTTGAATCGCTCTTGAACCAAGGACTAGTGATGGCCAATGATACATGTGAGGTAACTATCACTAAGAGGTTAGCGTGTTGGTGGAGTCATTAGTAGTTAGTAGCCGTGAGTTTTCTTTCTTTTTTAATTTGTTTTAGAAATACTAAAAACCACAAATATATTCTTTTCTATGTTTCCCACTTCTTCGTATTTCACCGTACCTCTCTTTCCATTATTTGTTTTCCTTTCTTTTTATTCTTTAAAACTTTGAAGAATCTTTAACACACACGTGAATCAACCGGTAAAGCTTCTATCGCCTCCCGTCCTTGTGAATTCAACTCGTTTTAGCCTCTATACTATAACGGAAGTATCGAGGAAGCCAAAGCACACACACTTTAAATCTTGAGTTCAAAACATACAATTTTTGTGTACGATTTTCCTCCGATCAAATTTTGGCGCTGTTGCCGGGGATGGGAACAGTTTGATTTCACATTTTTGTTAACTTTTTTTCTTTATTTTTTGGTGTGCAGGTTAAAGTTTTAGCATTGCAGAAGTCCACACTTGCTCAAGTATGGTTGGTTAAATTCGTGTATATCTTTATATTCTGCTACTAATTTTTGTTTATATTATTTGTGCACTGTAAATAATTGTAAGAACTAAAATATAGAAATTGGATGCTTTAAAACGGTTTAGACATTTGCATCTAGGCACGTGTCAATTTTTATTCCAATATACTGCATATTATTCCTATGTTGTTGTGATACTGATAGGAGGTGTACATATTGCATTGCATATAGTTAGGACAAACACTTCAGTGATTTACTCGCTATTTTGTGTTCATCTTATCGATATTGCATACTTGCACAAATTTAACATAAGGGCAAAACCTAAAACAACATAAGGTGGGACAGTCATTACCCTCCCTTAGCCCAAAAATCACCTCCCTACTCATACAACCCAAGCCTAATAAAAATTTGCTAGACGTTGGCCCCTAGGGATATCTCAGACTCATTTAGGAGATTGACCTAAGGGGGAAGTTGTTAGAATTTGACTCTTTCTAAATCGGTGTCTAAGGTTGGGGATTGAGAGGCGAAACCTCGAAGAACAGTGGTTTGGCATAATTAGGCCCGTTGCTCCGGCACGGATACCTCCCACTGATCTTGCCCCTATCTGGTCGATTAACTTGTGGTCAGCTTCCAACAATATACCCCCCGGACAGTCTAACCAGTTAGGAGTCGTCTAGGTCTAAGTCAACCCTAGCATAGGCTTGTTTTCTTTTTCTTTTTCTTTATTTGCTTGTTTGTTTATTTGTTTTCTTTTTTTATAATGTGAAATAGATTTTAACAACAATAATTTTTCCAATCATAATATGAATCCATATTTCACTCCGACCTCATTTAACTCGGATAACTTTGACCCGGCAATGTACAATATGAACTAACCATATATGCCAAGTTGGGATTATCCGACTCAATATGACCCATATCCTTAATCTTACGACTATAATTTTCAAAATAATTTCAACTCTTCATAGAGTTCATGGGGATTCACCTACCCCGAGTCAAATTTTCAACCATCTTGTCCACAATTTTCACAATATTCATTCCCCAATTTTGATTCATATACTCTTTTTTCTGAACCACCAATTGAAGAAAAATCATCATTGGAAAGGAGTATGGAAGAGTCCCTAAAACAAGTTCAAAATTTGCTCAATTCATAAACCTTCCCACATCAAACTTCCCATACCCCTTTTCTGGAGCCTCCAATTGAAGAAGAATTCGAGCTAGAAAGCGTTTGAAAGTCTTTTGTGAAAGAATGCAAAACATGTTGGACTCATCCTCTCGACCAAATTTTCAAGAAACCTACTCATCTTTTCCAGTCTCACCAATTCAAAATGAACAACCATCAATACTGAACTTGAGTATGGAACCCTTGCGTGAGTCAGATCAAAATCCGATGGACTCACAAATCCACCATAATTTCTAAATCAACTTCCATACTCATATTTTCAAGAACCAATTGCAAAGAGTATGGAAGATATGATTCCGAGTCCACATTCTGTTACACAGCCTATCAGTAGATTAGACGCACTCATGAGCGAATTGATCAATGAGAGCGAGGAAAGCCTTTCTTGTCAACCATTGACCGATCCTTATATCCCTAAATCTACTGATTGGACTCATGAATCATGTCATTTTGGAAATCCAAATTCAATTTCAGAACATACATTTGAACTTGACCACACTCCAAGTTATGAAAATCGCCTGGACATTCTGGCAAGTTATCCCTTTCCTGAAATTGAAACTGAACCTGAATGTGAGCCTGAACCTCATGTTAGTAATTTCATTTCACTTTTCGATTCAATAATGACTCCGGTATCTTTACCAGATTTTTTCTCTATTTCGGAGTCAACATTGAATCCTGTACCAGTACACCGTGAAATGGAATCACCAATCTCTCATGATCACACTTCATTCATGGGGAAAGTGTGTGAACATCAATTCTTTGGTTTGGACCCTATTTTTGAACCAATTTCGACTCTCATTGTTAACTCTCGCCTTGATCTGAGTCAATTCTCGAGTCGGTATCGGTTTTTATTCCTGATCCCTTTGAGTCCAAATCCATCATTTTCAAAAATCACACTTCATTGTTGGACAAGAATGTTGACAAAAATGACTCAATAATTATTTTTGAAAATTAAAAATTAGCTGAGGATAATTTTTTAAATAAGATCATTCATTCTATCACCATTTTACTGGGTCATATTAGAGAGGTCACTGGTGGGTTCCTACACGATCCACGCTATCTTGATTGGGCAGTAACGCTTGGCCCAGTCAGACCACCACCGGAGCCAACCCCTTGAGGTAATCTTCCTTCCCTCTCCATTTGTTTCATGTATTTACAAATTCATGATGCATTGAGGACCATGCATGAGATAAGTATGGGGGAGGGTTTACTAACGTAGTTAGTTTTATATTTTCTTTCTTTTACACTTCTTTTTAATTAAACAAAAAAATCTATTATATAAAAACTTTTCTTTTCTTTTTACAAAACTTTTTGAAACAAGAGAAATAGTTTTTGATTTATTTTTAAGAAAATTAAGATTATCTTAGAAATGAGGAAGACCTAAAATTATGAAATTTTAAACCGAGTCAAAATAATAGATCTTGTTTAAATTTTAGGATAAGAAAGTAAGATTGAAAAGATAATTTGATCTTGAATTTTTTGCCTTAGATTTATGCACTCCGCACTTACATAATTTTTGGGATTGAAACAAAGACTGAAAATGCCAAAAATAATATATATTGAAAATATATATATATGATAAATACAAATCACTTATTGAAGTTGGGTAATTATGCCTCAGGAAGCATGATTATTCACACCTAAAACGGTGGACAAAAAAAATCAAATAATCCCCTTTAGTTTTGTGGCCTTTTTTACTCGAGTCCTTAAGTCCGAGAGATGTTTTCTCATCTGGTTCCCTAAGACTATCTGGTTTGGGAGTCACTGGCTAAAGGCTCACTACCCGGGTAAATAAGAAAGACTAAGAAAACTAAGGGAAGAAAAAAATATATATTTATATATATAATATAAATAAATGGCATGAAAGTTAGAGTCGATATCCCAAAAACCTTCACAGTTCACAAAGTGCATATTTTTTTAAGAGTTTTATGAAAGATCAAAGAGTCAATTCAATTTTAAATTCTTACATTTAATTTATAACAAGATTTTTTTTGCATGTTGACTTAGTTTAAGAAAGAACAATTTCTAGTTAACCTCTGACCTTGGATCACTTATATTTTCACAAAATACTTCAACACTTTTCTCTATTTCAAAATGTGTTTTCAAAATACTAACATTTGATTTCTTTCTTTATGGATTTTGTGGGTGTAATCCGCTGAAAACCCTCAGGAGACAAACTCCTCCTCTAGGGAAAACCTAGAGGTTTAACGGCTTGTTGCACATGCTCAGTGCAATCGAGTCACCTGCGAAAGTGGTGTAATAATTCCCTTAGGTTTTTTTGTTTTGCTCGGGACGAGCAAAAGATAAGTGTGGGGGTGTGATTAGTCTCTAATTTTGCATAATTTTTATCATATCTTCGCATTTATTTCATATTAAATTCTGCTAATAAAGCTTTGTTTGCTTGATTCTAGGTCCATAGTATGTAATGAAGAAGAAGACCCTAAATCACCATTTAATTGGTGATTAAAGGCCTATTAAGATAGCCATTGACTTAGAAGGCTGATTATGTCAAAACCAGGGGCTGAAAACCAGAAACCGGGCACAGGAGCTGACAGGGGACAGACAAGACAGCGCGCGGCTCGAAGCGCCGCGCGCGGCCACTTTATGGCCGCGAAAACGTGGCTTTTGCCGCGTTTCCGCCGCCGCGTTTTGGGGCAGGGTTCGTCCCCTGGCCCCCTGTTCCCCTGGTGCCTATAAATACCCCCTTGGGGTTCCAGAGTTGAGATATGCAAGGTTTAGGGCAGTTCTCATTTTCTATTTTATAGTTTAGAGTAGTTTAGTGTAGTTTTTCTTCTTCTTCCTCCCTTGCGTTTTCCATTTCTTGTAGATCTTGTATTAGGGAGAGAGAGTGGTACATGTTGGGAAGCAAGAGTGCTTGTAATAGAAGGTGACAATCTATGAAAGGTGCTCTCTTACCTTATCTTTGTTTTCTTCTCTCTAATTTCTTTTACATGTGTGGCTAATCTTTTCTCTCATGGCAACTAACTACTAACCACTAACTCGCTAACTTCTTTTATGATAATTAACCACTAACTCGCTATCTTCTTTTATGATAATCCACATGAATCTAATAGCCTCGATTTGGCCTTACTCTTGCAAGAGCCATTGATGGCTCATGATGATGGATCTAACTCTAACTTCCTAACCACTAACAAGCTAACATTACTTTACTCCATACTTACTTTTAGTTTTGATGGTTTAAGTGTAGCTTGAACTTGTTTTGTTGAGTTGGGTTGTGATAAGTTACATATGGGTCATGCTTTGAATCGCTCTTGAACCAAGGACTAGTGATGGCTAATGATACATGTGAGGCAACTATCACTAAGAGGTTAGCGTGTTGGTGGAGTCATTAGTAGTTAGTAGCCGTGAGTTTTCTTTCTTTTTTCACTTTGTTTTAGAAATATCAAAAACCACAAATATATTCTTTTCTATGTTTCCTACTTCTTCGTATTTCACCGTACCTCTCTTTCCATTCTTTGTTTTCCTTTCTTTTCATTCTTTAAAACTTTGAAGAATCTTTAACACACACGTGAATCAACCGGTAAAGCTTCTATCGCCTCCCGTCCTTATAGATTCGACTCGTTTTAGCCTCTATGCTATAACGGAAGTATCGAGAAAGCCAAAACACATACACTTTAAATCTTGAATTCAAAACATACACTTTTTGTGCGCGGTTTTCTCCCGATCAATGAACATACCCAATTCATGCATCATTATCAAGGGAGCATGATTGGAGGACCACCATGCTTTGGAGATATAGAGAATAGTTCATATGGTTTGGTGATTATCTCTAACTCCCATTTTGTTTAAATGCTTCTTATTGTTATTTTTTTTTGCAAGTTGTGATTTTAATGCTCATTGTGTTAAATGCAATGCTTATTAGACTTGTGATATACATATATAGTTTTTGAGATACACCCATATTTATATGAATTTTTATATTCTCACTATTAGATTAGCTATTGTGTATATCCTAATTCTAAAAGCACATGCATTTATCCTAATGATCATATTTGTTTAAATTTTTGTGCTTTATGTGTTGATTACATGTTTAGATGGAGTTTTCATTAAAACTTGTGTTTATACTTGTACAATTAGTGAGATATACTTGACTCTTTTGTTTGGGTACCTTAATGCTCATGTATACTCATTAGATGTATTTGTATAATCTAATTTTGATTATTCTAGCATTTTTACTTGTTTTCTTTATTTTTGTACCTATTCTTTATTTGCTTCAATATATGTTAATTTTATCCAAAACTATAGATATACATGTCTAGCCCAGAGTCACTTGCTTTTATACAATATTCTTTGTGGACTCATCTATGTTTGGATATGTATGTATACTTTAGTTTTGATAAAACATATATATACCTTGAAGCTCGTTTAGTTTTTTTGATAGAACAATTTCATGCTTTATTTTCAGCTTTATCAATTTATTTCATGAATTTGTTGTTCACATGATTCTTGTACATTTACCTTTATGTTTACTCATGACTTTGTTTTTATGAGCACATTTTTTAGTTTTATAGATCTTGAGTGACAACTCTTGTGTGATATACATATTTCATGAGATATATAATTTGGATTTCATGTTTTAAAGAATTTTTAACTAGTTTTTTAAAAATTATTTAAACTAATTATTTATTTTTAATTGGTAGTGTTTCCAACTATGCTAATATTTTCAAATCCTATTTCTGAAAACTTCTACCCTTAAAGGGCGGTTGGTTGGATGATCATGCCTTGTATGCCTTACTGAAAATCTATTTAACATGTGCATGATAAGGGTGGATGTTATGAGTTGCATATAATTTTCATGATCTATTCATTTTGTATACTCATACTAGTTTACTATCTATGTATGATTCAAAATCTCAAGTGATATTTTCATTTTCATACATATATATGATTTTAATTGTACTTATTTTACTATGTCCACATTTTTTTAAAGCACAAACTATTTATGTGAAGCTTGATTTTACTTTTAAATGTTAGTTGGTATCTTTACAAGCTCATGTATAGATTTCAATTGGTATTTTTTTGGTATCAAAATGTACTTCATGTTTCATCTTCAATTGATATCAAAATCTATTATTGGTATCTTAAAAATTTTGTTTATCTACAAGGGGTACCAACATTTATTTTGTCAACTACAATTTGATTTCATTGGTATCATAATTCATTTTGGGCCTGTTTGGTTGCCAGGAAGTGGGCGGAAGTAAAGAAATAGGGAAGTATAATTGCTCACTTCCCTATCTATCCAAACACCGGAAAAGGAAAATAAGAAAACCCTTTTTCCTTTTTTCTTCTTTCTTTTACACAACCATTTCCTCACTTCCAGAGTGCTACAGTTAATTTTGTGGTCATGCAAATCTCATTTATAATAAGTTGTAGCATAAAACAGTTAATTTTTTGGTCATGTAAATCTCACTTGCATTCTAATTATAGTCTATTTTTTATTTTTCTTAATTAATTTTTTAATATTATTTTGCGGTCAACTTTGTGGTCAACTTTTTCACTTCCACTTTCCATTACCATCCAAACACCGGAAAAGACATAACATTTTCCAAACCACACTTCCCAACAACATCCAAACACCAGAAAACTTGCTAACCAATTCCTAAGTTCCAAAGGGAACTATTACCACTTCATCACTTCCTTACTTCCTCACTTCTACCCTTAACCAAACAGGCCCAAATTTGGTGACTTCAAGAAATTTCAAAATTTTGTTTTAAAAATTGTTTCAAAATTTTCTATCAAAATTTGTTGATAAGTATTGCCTATATGCAAGGAGAGCTTAACATCTCTTATATATATAGATTCATGTTGAGTGTATTTTACATAATGAGGAGCCTGACTTCTCTTCTTTATGTGATGCACGTGTGTAGGGGGAGTTTAACTTCTCCATCTAAACATTGTATGCTATGCTTATGTGGGTTAGGGTTTAGTCATCCCTTCTTCATGTAATACATGTATGCAGGGGAGCTAGCTTAACATCTCCTCTTCATGAATGTATATCACATACTTTTATATTGTTTGTTTATCTTCGCCTTTTTATTGATGAATTGACAAAAAGAGGGAGAAGAATTTAGAGAGTTTATATATGCATGCTATGTGTTTTTGTTTATACATATATGCTTGTTTATGCTCTTTCATTGAATATCTATATGTTTATTTGCTATGCATGAGTTAAGGGGGAGCTTCTATGAAACTTATCTTTAATCCATGCATATATAACTTCATGAGTTTTATCATCATCAAAAAGGGGGAGATTGTTGGCCCAAAAGCACATCACTCTAGTTTTGATGATGATTAGCTCATGTGGTTATAGTATTAATGATCTTGTGTTTAATAAGTTTCAGATATTTGATTAACATCTTAGTCGGTGTTTAATTTCAACAAAAGATTCGAAGTCAAGTTTTGAAGTTAGCACGTGTTGATTCAAGAGCTCGCGCATCAAGTACTAGGATAGATTAGTTGTAGATTACTCAAGCTAATACACACACACAAAAAAGTTTGGTTTTCGAAAAATACGATTTTTGTTTTAAGCTTTAAATTCCATGCCTAAAAAATAGTTCACATATTTGTAATATGTGTTGATTTTTGATCACATATATTTGTAATTCAAAATATTTCAATAAACTTATTTTTGTGAATTTTATGAAATTTAACGTGCATTCTAAAAAGTTAAAACTGTTTTTGGGCTGCTTGTGGTCGACCGACCGGTAGACCAAAGGATGAGCCGGTCGACCGACGTGCACAAGTCCATGTGACTTGAGCTCGATCGACCGACCATAGTAGAGATCGGTCGACCGACCGGTCGATTAACTGAGTCTGCAGAGCTCTTGAGTTTTCTCGGTCAACCGGACGACGACCGTTTTGCTGATTTGCTCGACACCCTTATAATTTTCTAGCCATAAATTTTTTATTCTTATATTCAATCAATATGATTTAAAATTACATTTCAAAGATAACTTGTAGTGCTACATTTCTTATTCAATAGTAATATTTAGATTCAAGTGTTAAAGATGTCAAATATTGGGCTAAATTCTGTTCTTGTTTTGAAAATAGTTTACACTTTTTGGTTTGACACCTTTTAGTATGTTGTTGATAACTTTCTACTCCGAAATGATATTGATTTGATTTAAGTTGTATTCCAAAGAAGACTTCAAGATCTACAAATTCATTCTATATATTTATTTCCAAATTCTAATGTTTTAGGTCTCAAAACTGTGCTCAAAATTGACCTATTGCACAGTCTGGGTCGATCGCCCGGTCAACCGCCAGACTCTAATGGTCAGAAATTTAACCGTTGGTCGGTCGACCGGGCAGTCGACCGACAGGCCATTTCTGGCCGTTTTTAAACCATAATGGCTAATTTTTCTTCTATAAATATGAGATTTTTGGGTGAGTTTTAGACAAGTTTTTTAGGAGCTTATTCTCCCATCTTCAATAGAGTTTTCCCAATAAGTTCTAAAAACTTCATTGCCATGTCAAAAGAGAGCTTATCAAGAGTGATTCTCTTGAGTTTTTAAAAGTTTTTTCTTGAGTTTTTCATTTCCAATCTATCTACTTTTCTTACACAAGCTTAAGCTTTTCATAGCCATATCTATCTTATAGGATCCTTATTGTGAGAGCGTTTGTTTGTGATCAAGAAGTGATCACAAAGTGTTCTACTTTGTATTGAGAAGGAGTTGGAGGTTGCGGCCTCGAGAACTTGCGGGTTCGTGTCGTGTATTGTTCTTGTGGGAATAAGTGAGGGACTTCTGAGTCCAAGAGTTCTTGAGGGAGATCATTGTAGGTGTTGCGGCACCGAGCCATCTTGCGGGATCAATTATAGTGAAAGTCCTTCATAGTGTTGAAGGCGGGGATGCAGAGCGAGTGTGCTCAAATCTCGAAACAAATCTCCCGTGTTTGCGATTGCTTATCTCTCTCTCTCACTTGTGTTTTATATCTATTACATGCTTGATATTCCCTTGTGCTATTATATATATATATATATATATATATATATATATATATATATATATATATATATAGTGAGTTGATCCCCTAAGAACGGTTCTCACGAATTCATGTGAGAACTTTCACGTGGGCCGTCAGATCTGATAGAGATCTAGTTTTATTTGATTTGATCTATCAGATCCGACGACCCACGTGAAAGTTCTCACAGAAATCCGTGAGAACCGTTCTTAGAGGATCAGCTCCATATATATATGTGTGTGTGTGTGTGTGTGTGTACGCGCGCGCGCGCGCGCTTGGGATTGTTTGCTCACACTTGTATTTAATCAATAGAGTCATAGTCGCACCTCAATTCTTAATTTAGAGGAATTTTAAGGAGATAACCCAGAGCCCTTCACCGGAAATTTGGCTATACTCTTGTGTTATATGTTGTGTGTTAGCCTAATAGTTTTTAGGTTGCATAATTAATTTTAATTCCGCATTAGTTTTGCATTAAATTAGCTTGTCACCTATTCACCTCCTCTAGGTGACTTACACATAGGTCCATAACATTGAGGCTCTGGGGCTATAAATATTTGTTCTTCCACCTGAATTGAAATTTTGAGGACGAAATTTTTTGTAAGGTGGGGAGAAGTGTAACCACTGATCCTAGATGTACATATCACAGTATCTGTACTCGATACGACATACAAAGTTGATTTAACCTTTCTGGTAGTCAAATTGAGCCGATTTCAGTTTCAGATATTATTTTCCAATATTTTAGATTTTTTAAAATTTTTTTAGAATTTTTCTGGAGTATTTTGAAAAATCTCTGTAACGGTGTCAACCGATACCAACAACCGGCTTTAGGATTTTTTTCTCAGAATAATAAGCTCTATTTTACATATTTATTACGATCACTGACCCTTTTTGCAAGTGTTCTTGTACTTATTTAATGTTGTAATAATTGTGCATATTTTATTTATTCCCTGTACTGAGGCTTTGCGTACGTATGTGAGGGTATTTTCACCTTGCATATGTACGTTGCCGTAGCGTTCCCGTATCCGCGGGATAGGGGCGTTAGAATTTGAGACACAAAAAATAATTTTTTATTGAATTAAATAAAGAGATCGATTATAATTTTAATAGATCGAAATCATAAATTTCTGTAGATCCTGATGATCTGATAAAGAGGAGGATTTGATACCAATTGTTAAATCTAATAATTATTCCAAATAAGATCTATGCACAAACAAAAAGTCTCTTTTTCAAGATCAAAGAGAAAGAAAGTTTAGGCATATTTGATTCTATCACGAAAGGGACGATGAAGATAGCACGATCTCGAGGACGCCGGAGTTGAGAGAGGAGATTCTTCTCTCTAGCTACCAAGTTCTCTTCTTGATCCTTAGAGGAGATGAAAGGCCTCCAATAGAGAGATTAGGTTACAGTAATGATGGTGGAGAGGGAATCCCACCCATGATATATATAGCATCAAGAAATCCTAGTTCAACTCATTATAGATTTAGACCCTTGATTGATAATACGAGTTCCATACGTGTAGATGAGTCCTACATCTTAATTTAAATACACTCATTGCTAAGTGTATTTGAAACATGTATAGATCCAAATCATTAGGCTTGATCAATTGTTTATTGTGTCAACAACATAGACTTATAAAGACGGGTATTTATATCCAATTAGACTTGCGTAGACCCTAATAAATTTAGACTCTAATCTAAATAAGTCTCACAGCTACTGCGTGTATCACAATGTAATACATGTCTTCAATGAAAAGAAAAGGCCGCATGATGACTGCAAAAGAAATATTCTCGTTTGCAACCATGCATATTTTACCAACCAAGCACATATACTTTACAACTCCCCTCAATAACATTTATTTTAATTTTTTTTTCTGGTGTTGCTCAATCTTCCAAGGTAGAACCTAAAGAAGGTTGTTATTTTTTAAACTAACTAGCAAAATACAAGTGAATTTGAAATTATCTTTTGTTTGAGATTCTTTTTCTCTCAATCAAATTTTGCTATCAATCTCGTTACGGTATGCGAAAATGATCTAAGTGCGAGATTATCAAATTTTATAAAAATTCTAGGATAAAACATATTAATTAGAAAAAAGAAATTACAGTTATAATTTTTAAAAACTAAATACAAAATAAAAATATGAGAAAGTATCAACTTGTCTTTCTCTTAAAACTTTTCTTCGTGTTTTAAAAATAAAAAAAAAATAAAACTCTACATTTGAAATAATTCTATTAAGCTCTATAGAACTTTTGCTATCAACCATCAAACAAAATTATCCAAGTGGAAAATTATCTATTAAAAAATTTGTTATACATCATAGTTTTTATCAAATTAACTACATTTAAAAAAGGAAAAAAAGAAAAGGCAAATTTTCAAAAAAAAAACTCTATTTTCATAAATAATTCTAAAAATCGACCCCTCTCAAAAGTTATTCCAAAAATCGACCTCTGACACTCCACGTCGGCAGCGGGGCAGTTCGTCACGTCGGTGGCGATGGCGCCCGCGTTAATAGGGGTCGATTTTTCTTTGACTTATTATTTTTTTTTTTTATTGTGTAGTTCTTTGTCCAGGGCTGCCAATCCCGGACAAAGAATTTTTTTTTTCTTTCTTTTTTTGATTTTGCCTTTATCTAGGGTTAATAACCTGGACAAAGCCTATTGTTTTCTTTTTCTCTTTGTCCGGGGTTAGCAAGCCAGACAAAGATAAGTTTAAAAAAATTCATTTTAATTCCCTCTCTCCTCATCTTCTTCCTCCCCCTCCTTCGCTCCTTCTCTAAGGCACCCACTGGGCACAGTGGCGGCGACGAGAGTGACGACAAAAAGGGCAACAACGATGAGAGCGACGGCGAGCAACTCTGCTGCTGTCGGGCTGAGATGGCAATGCGATCGATGATGAAGGCGGTGGAGGCGACGAGCAGCCCTCGTCGTCGCTCTCCTCGTCATTGCAACACAGGAGTGGCAGCAACAACCCAGCAATAACAGGGATGCTCGTCGCTGTCGTCGTGCCCGTGAGAGTGCCTTAGAGGAGGAGAGAGGGAGAGAGCATGCGGAAAATAAGGAGATAGGGAGAGAGAAGAGAGAGAAATAAAATAATTTTTTAAAGTTATCTTTGTCCGGGGTTGGCAACCTTGGACAAAAGAAAATAATTGAAAAAAATTAATCTCTTTTGTCTGAGGTTGCAACCCCGGACAAAGGGAAAAACCGAAAAAATAAATTCTTCGTCCGATGTTGCCAACCTCGGACGAAGAAAAATCGACATCCGCTAGCGCGAGCGCCACGCTGGTGGGGCAGAACGCCCCGCCTCTGACATGGCCTGACAGAGATCAGTTTTTGAAAATACTTTTGGGAGGGGTCAATTTTTAAAAATATTTATTAAAATTAGTTTTTTGAAATCTGCCCAAGAAAAAATATATAAAAAAATTGTGAACTTACTTTTTTTTATCTTTTCTTATGCTTCTGCTTGCATTTTAGTATCTATCTTTTTTTTTTCTAATTTTATTTTTTCTTAGATTAAAAAAGAATGTCTCATAGGATAACAATGTGAGAATTGAAAATCTAATATTTTCTATGGTCAGAATCATGATTAAAGACGAGGCTTAGTAATTATTTATTATCAAAGAAAAATAGCAGAGAGAGAGAAGGAAAATTTTCTCATTTTATTGAGGATACAAATACAAATAGGGGCCCGCTAGTTTGACTCATTAGACCTGTTACCCATTTGATCTGAGAGCACGGATATATGCACTCATCAGGTTGATGAAGGCACCCACTAGATGAATGCACCCCCAATTTTTAAACAAATTCCCAAATACCCTTCTTCTTCTTCTTCTTCTTCTCTTTCTCTCCTTCTCATTCGCCGACGCCGCCCGCCGTCTCCACCCTCGTCCCTCTAGTTTCCTCCCGTCCGCCGAGCCCCTCCTCCTCCTCCCTCCTTCCATGCCGCCTCTCCCTCCCCTACTCTTCCCCTCCCCCTCCTCCCGATCTACTGTTCGGCCAACTCTGACCGAACAAAATATATAAACAAACATATATTTGTTTGGCCGGAGTTGGCCGAACAGTAGATCGGGGGGAGGGGATGGGGGGAAGCGGAGGCGGGTGGGGAACAGTAGAGGGAGAGTAAGGCAGGGAAGGAGGGGCTCGCCGCGGAGGGGTTAGAAAGGACGGCGAGGGGGTGAGCGGCTCGCTGCGGAGGAGGGGGAGGGCGACAAGGAGAGAGCAGACAGCCGGTGGGGAAAAGGGGAGAAATGTAAGGAAGGAGGAGCTGTAATTTTCACCAATGAGTAGGGGTATTTTGTACTTTTCCACTAAAGTAAATGTGTCCACTCAAAAAATGGATGAACAATGTCTTTTTGATTGGTGCCTTAATGAATTCGGTGGGTGTTGATATCTGCTCCCTTGATCCAATGGTCCACCATGCACACCCCCCGGCCCTTCTAAGGGCATGTTTATTTCAAAGTGTAAAATTTGAAAATCTGCAGCGTAATTAAATTGGGCAGCTTTCACGCGTAAGAGAGGAGCAAAGTTAACTTGCTTTCCAGAGAATAAACACTTGGTTACTCAACACATGGGCCCCCTGTGTTGTAAAATACTGCCTCATTTCAAGTCTTTGCGTGATGAATTCAGAGAGAGAGAGAGAGAGAGAGAGAGAGCACCTTAGTATTACGTGAGGCTCGCGTTGTAATCAAACCCAACATGTAAAATTAATGAGCTGACATAGGTAAAAAGTACGCTTCTCACCCCCAAAAAGTGAGAAACAAACGGATGCATAAATTTCCCCTCAACCCCTTTTCCTCGATTCCTCTCTCTCTCTCTCTCTCTCTCTCTCTCTCTTCTCTCGAATTTCTCCCCAAAAAAGGTGAGCTGCTCCTCGAAACCCTAATCGCTGATTTCACCGTCCAAAACCCTAAGCTTTCTCGTTACACGATGTCCTAGGATTTTCTCCTTTCCGTTGCTTCTCATCTATCCGGTCGATTTGGCCGTCGAATTGCGTGCAATCGATGGTTTTATTTGTTTCCACGGTGTCAGATTCTTGACAGTGTATCGTTCGAGATCGTGTCTAGATGCGATCAAGGCACAGCTCAATCTCGATGATTGCAATCTTGCTGAATTGAACGAGCTCGAAGCTTGATGAGTGAATAGTGATCAGGAATCATTTCTCAATGTTTTGTAGATGTCGAGCTAGTTAGTTTTTGTTTAATAAACGTAGCTGTGATTACATGAACGAGGTTGGTTGATGTTTCTACTTGTAAACGATTTTTCGTCCTTTAAATTGTTGAAGTGCTTTCTTTTTGTAGAACAATGATTAGGCTTTTCAAGATCAAGGATCAGAAGAAGGAAGATGCTGCAAATGCAAACGGAAGGGCACCTGGGAAGAAGCAAAGTGCCGGGGAATTGCGCCTTCACAAAGGTTTAGCCATTCTCAATAGTGTTCTTCTTGTCTCTTCTCTTTTCTTGATAAGCGTTTTAGTCTTGAGCTGTGATTTTTCCCGTGTAGCCTTAGCTTGTTGGATGGTTGATCTGTCAGCGTGTAGGAATGCAGTCTGCTTATGAGTGTACTAGTTTAGTGATGTACACAATCTTCTATATACATCAACTAGATATTTTATTTGTATTTTTTGTCTTTTATCTAACATGAAAAGTGTGTTTGTAATTGTTCACTACATGGGAAAGATCAGCTGCACAAATACAGTGGGAACAAAAATGTTCCGCAAACGTCAAATGTTTTGTAACTTTAGCAAAGTTGGTAGACTAATGTTTTCTAACTTGCTTCTAAGGATGATACTTTCACATTCCTTCTACCTGATAATTAGTTTTTAATGTGTATCATCATCTGGTTGTTGTGTTGTTATAGAATTACTATATTACACCTCATAATATTATAAAAAGAAGTATTGTATTTCATATTGTTTGTTTAAGGTTCAATTTTTACTGGAGATTGGTTACATTGTGATATTCATGGAAATACTAAAACTTTCAGTTGTGAAATTACTAAGTTTGTGTCTATCTTGTTTGTAAGCTATCACTTTGACCTACAATTTTGGCATCTTGTGCTGTAGGTCCTAACTATTTATGTTGGTGTGATCCACTATATCAACTTATAAAGTACTTTTCAGCCTTACCCCCAACCCCACTGGTCAGAACTGTTAGTAGTTAATTTGTTGCTCTATGAAGGAAATTGCGGTTTTCATTTTGACAAGTACCACTATTCCTTTTCATTTTCCTGTTTAAATGTGCAACTTATGAGTTGTATTCAATTTAAAAATTAGATATCTATCTGGTTTATATATTTTATTACTTAAAATCTAAATCCAGTAGTATTAACTGGGCACGGAAACTTAACCTCTGTCTGGGATTAATCCGATTTATCTCTCTTGTATTTTCTTTGTAGTTAGTAACATTTAGTGCATTCTCAGGTTATGCTTTATATAGTTTTCCTTTTCTTACACGTCAGAGTTCAGTTTCCCTACATTCATTGGTTTAGAAAATTATTTAGTCCATCTCTACCTTTTTTTTAAGGGTGTTAGTCCGTCATCCGTATTTGGTAGCGAGATATACATTGAATGATATCTTCGCACCCCTAGTTATGCATGAATGAACAGGATACAATCTGTATAACGATTCTATTGGTATATAGCAATTAGAGTTGGTAACATGAGGACCCCCAATTGTCGTTAATTACTATTCTTCTGGGTTCTTGTACCATCTCATTGACCCTTCTCTTCCCTGAGTTTCTTTATTGTATCCCTTGTTGTCTTTACCTTATTTCTTCATGTAGTATTTAATTAACAACCAAGTTATCATGAAACTTAGTACTATTGTTATTACATTTCCTGCTTTGATACTTTCAATCTGGCATTAAACTGATCTATTGTCTCAACGCAAACTGCCTGCATGACATATTTTGGCTGTACTTTAAAAAAAAAAAAAAACCTTTGTTTTATCTAAGATTGTCTGCCATAGTGTATCCTTGGCTACCCCGGTGAAATAAGTTTAATTGTTGGATCCCCTTAAACAATTATGTTTGCCAAAAGTAGGCAACATTATTTTTCCCTTCTCCGTGACTTAAACAAGTATGTTCTTTTTGTTAGACATGGAAGCTTGACTAGATACTTTAACATCCCTCTTTTATCAGTATAATTGACCAGTAGATAGTGGGATACTTGACTTCTGTCCATCTTCTTTTCTCCACCAAATTTCAGTCGAGATGATCTTGGTGCCAGTAATAACCCAGGGGGTTTCATTAAATTTATCTTTGATCATTTGTTAATATATGACTATTTTGCTGCACTTCACCTTTGTATATATTTTATTATATCACTAATTATGTAGGATCTGTTGTCCAGAAAGTTTGATCATTGAAAAAACTGATGGATTTTATGTTGACCCTGGATCATAGTTCAGTATGTTCTTCTCCTTTTGAACCCCTTCATGTGTGCATCTTTCCAGACTAGGCAGTTTTATCTGTGGTCAAAAACAACAATTTGAACTGTTTTCTTCCTCTCTTATGTAAACTTGCATATAATCATAGAATGACCTGATATTTTTATTTTTGTTGATTCTTTAATAGGATTATACAGTATTTGGACCTGTGAGTCAATTTGTTCCAAGATCATACATCATTTCATCTCCTGAAACTAAGTGTGGGTATTCTTCTGTGTCATGTCAAAGAATGCCATGTCACACAATATACACAAGATTAGTGCACTCATTTCTGTGTGACCTTAATTTTAGAAGACTTTCTATTTTTCATACTTGTTAATACTTGGTATGTCTAGACTTCTGGAACACTGATTGGGTTGATCTTACATATAAAACTACCTCTGGCCTTATAGAATATATGGAGTGCAAATTCAGTAAACAGGGAATCTGAGATTATAGTATTGTGACACTAGACGGACAAGGAACACCGATGAGCAGTCATTTTAAGTACTTGGGTTCTATTATTCAAAGGGATGGGGAGATCAATAGTGATGTCAACCATAGGACCCAAGCTGGCTGGTTGAAATGGAGGAGTGCAACAGGAGTTTTATGCGACCGTAACATTCCGTTATAGCTGAAGGGAAAGTTTTATCGTACTGCTATTAGGCCAGCTTTGTTATATGACACAGAATGTTGAGCTATAAAGAGATATCATGCCCGGAAGATGAGTGTAGCGGAGATGCACATGATTTCTTAGATGTGTGGTAACACGAGGGGAGATAAGATGAGAAATGAGGATATTCGTACTAAGATAGGCGTAGCCCCTATAGAAGAGAAGATGCGAGAAAATCGCCTACAATGGTTTGGCTATGTGCGACGTAGATCTACAGATGTGCCAGTCCGGCGAGTATAGCGTATCAAATTAGGGCAAGTTAAAAGAGCGCAGGGGCGACCGAAGAAAACATGGATGGAGGTGATGCGACAAGATATGAAGGCTAAAGGTCTTAATGAAGGCATATTGTTCGATAGGAATGAGTGGAGAAAGTTGATCCATGTGCCCGATCTGGCGTAATTCTCTTTTGGTTCATGTAGCCTACCCCAAGTACTTGGGACAAATGGCTTAGTTGTTGTTGTTGTTGGCCTTATAGAATAAAGGAAGTCTAATTCTATGCCCTGGTAACTTTTTGACTTGAAAGGGGCCAGCATTATGAATTTTCAGATGTTGAAACAGTAGGTGTGAGCTTGTATGGCATTAGCCGTATTACTATCAGAATTTTTTAGCTAGAAATATCTAATTGTTTAGCTTTGATATTTAGTGCTTAATTAAAGTTTCACTAAGCCGAAAAGGCATGGCATTTTCTTATAACAAATCATGAGCTTTTGTTATACTTTTGGTATTTGATTTTTTGCAGATATCAGTGAGCTGAACCTACCAAAGACAACAACTATCTCTTTTCCCAATGGCAAGGATGACTTGATGAATTTTGAGATCAGCATTCGTCCGGATGAAGGATATTATCTGTAAGCATCTTTTGTAGATTGCAAGCCATTAGTTTTAGGATTCATATCATAAACATGATGGTTATGTGGTTTTATAACATGTCATCTACCTATATTGTTGTTTCTGTCCTTACAATCTGTATATATGTAATCCTCTATGTTTCCATATTTTTAGTTGATCATTCAATTCAATGACAATTTCTCAAGGTTGAATGTGTCTATCAGCCGTTTCCTTTTCACTTTTTTGTATTCGTAGGTTTCTTCAATCCTTCTTAGGTTTCTTCATGTTTTATGCTTTATTTTCAATGCTTATCCTTTTTTGCGCAATACATGTTACTAATTTCTTATATTTAGTTGTGGTGCATTTATATTCATTTTCCAAGGCTTCATTTCATAAGCAAGATATCCATGATGTTTTATAACATGCATCTACCAATATCATTGCTTCTTTCGTTATAATCTCTGTATATGCTCTCCTCAATTTTTTTTTTGTTATTCGGTTCAATGCCAATTGCCAAAGGTAAAGCCTACATTTAGTTTCTTTTGGAATGTTGTGCTGTGCCTTTTTCTTTTCACCTTTTTGTCATTATTGGCTTTAGTCATTCTTACATCTTCCTTTTCACATTATCTGTTTTTTTTTAAAAAAAATGTATTTAACCTTTTTTCTGCAATAACATGTTTTTCAATTATTTCTGACATTTTCCCATAGGAATGGCACATTTATATTCACTTTCCAAGTCTCTCCTTCTTATCCCCATGAACCACCTAAGGTCAAGTGCAAGACAAAGGTAAATTATCTTTCAACTTTCTCATAGCGCATTCTTTTTTCTTTACAAGTTAATCCTTTTCTTTAAAAATAATTATTTATATTATGCCTAATCCAGGTTTACCATCCTAATATTGACTTGGAGGGAAATGTCTGCCTTAACATTCTGCGTGAGGATTGGAAGCCTGTCCTCAACATAAACACTGTTATCTATGGCCTGAATCTTCTTTTCACGGTATATCTCTTCCAATTGATGTATGCTAAAAAACTTTCTACTTTTTTGCAATTTAAAACAAAATACCTCTAGATAATTTTCTCCACCTTTCTTATAGTCTCTGCATGCACTGTCTGGGTAACCTTTAGCATTATCAGGCAATGGCCTTTTTGTTCAATTCCTAAAAATAAAAAAGAGTCTGACATTTATTTGTTTGTACAAGAGCTAGAAATTTTATCATGGTTCAGCACTCAAAATATGTATTGATGCAAGTTGTGGATCTGCTTCCTATGGCATGGATGGACTGTATGATATTATTTTTTAGTTAAAAAACTGTACCTGGTATACCAGCTTCCTATTTATATTAGAATAATTTTGACATCAAGTATTTGTAGTTTGCAAGTCAGCTCAGGCACAAAACAAGATATTTTGCTAATCTAAGACTAAGACAATTCTGAAATTCAGAGTATCTCATCACATTATTCAAGAGATGCAATTCATATATTTTTCAGTTTGGTTCTGAAATGTGTCAATAATGGTTCAATGATTTAATTTGAAAATTTTGTTGAATGAAATGTTTTTTTCCCTTAGGAAGATAAGAAGCCTAATTAGGCCTTTTTGACTCTATAACATCCAACTCTCTCCTCATTAAAAATGGCTCTCAACTTGGTAAGTGTGTTATCAAAAATGGCCTTGAATGAATGAAATGTTCTATCAAGAAATACAATTGCATGCAGATGTGATCTGTCAGGATTCTGGAAACATGACCAAAATGAGCACAATGAGTGAGACTGTTGAGATGCATGAGCTGCAACGTACCAAGTGGACTAAGGAGATGTTTAGTTGGAAGAAGCCTGAAGTAGCTTAAACTGAGCAGATGTATTTGTTTAAGGTGTAGAATGATTGCAGTTTTTTCTGAGATGCATGGGCGATCATTAATGGTGACGTGTGCACCAGAAACCATTGGGTTGGACAGTTCAGAATGAAATGATTGTAGCTTAAGGAGCTGGAAGACTGGGCATAAAAGAAAATGAAAACGAATTGAGTAATGAAAGGTGGAAATTGTACTCGCTAACTTAATAGGTGATATGGCCCTTAATCGAGAACTCTCTATGAATTAAGGATAAGATGTGACTATTGCTTTAATCTGAGAGAGACACATGGACATGAACATCCTTGTCTTTGGGAATCTCATATTACCAGATCCTTGATTGCCTCTAAATGGAAGATCCACCTTGGTGTCTAGTTGGAAGTAAAGAGGGAAAATTTTGGATGTTGGAGGTACAAAGATGGCCTTTCTGAAACTAAGTATAGCAGTTGTGTCAAATAACAAAACCATTTTCCATGTTCCAATGGGTAATATGCATTGATTTTCTTTTCCTGAACTCTTGCTTGCTTAAAGAGATGACAACACTGGAGGAGAGGGTTACCGAAGCCTGTTGGCAATAGATCTGCGACACCTAAGTCGTAAATCATTTTTCATTGTCACAGTTGTCTGCCACACCAAATTTTAATTCCAGCAATGTGTGTAACTCAGTCTTTTCGATCCTGTAGTAGTTTGACAGTTCTTATTATCTTTTATCTCACCAGAATTTTAAATAATTAGAGAGAAAAGGCACAAAATCTTTAAAAACAATAGAAACATAAATAAATTATAGAAATGGGCCCTTTATGGTAAAGGATTAAATAGAAGGTTTAAGTTGGTTAGTCTGTGCAAGCAGGGTTAAGATGAGCAATTTTCTTGTTGAAGGAATCGAATCCCTGGTGAAGGGTATTTCTTTTGTGTACAGGGAAGGGTTGAGAGAAGTAATCTCTCCACACATCTTTCTCCCTTCTTTGGTTTCCAGTCTTTTCAGTATTTCCTGTGATGCCCCTCTCCCCCTTGCCTTGGTTGTGATGGATGGGTTAAGGGATATCTACTGTCACCCAACCAATCATGAGCTGAGTACATGGAAGTTGTCTTGGTTTAATAAATTGTGTGAATTGTTTTAAAAAATGTATATAGAGCCCATTGCTACTATCTTGTAAGTATTATCTCTCTACCCTCATACAAATAGATGCACAAACATGAAAGTCATCTAGATTTAATAATTATGTATCCAGAATCCCAGTGCTATTATTAAACGTGAATCCCTCAGGTCCCACATGAAAGCTCTATTCCCAACTGTACCCTCTCTTCTTCCTCTCATTTCTTCTGCAGTCATAACCGATGCCTCATTGGATCTTCTGCCTCTTCTCTGCTTTGTATATCTTCTGGTGTCCCCTAAAACATATATCAGGCCTGTGGAAGCCAATTCGTGGATAGAAGTGCATAGTGGGTGAAGCTAGATACTGAAGATATATTAACTATCAAATTCGTTCAATTTATGGCAGTTCATGGTTTAACAAAACCAAGAAATACTATATAAGCACTGTCTGATCGTGAACTGATGCACATTGTTTATGCACAAGTCTAATTGAATAAGTGGGAGAAAACATTAACAAAGGTTTACCTTTTGATCTATTATCTGTATTGCCACATTTTTAAACTAATGAACTATCCATAGTACAAGTAGTTTATGCTCCAACTAGAATATGGAACCAAAAGAACTGAAACCAGGGATAGGATCAAAATCATGATTAACATATGCTGTTCATGTAAGTTGAGAGGCTTGAATTCCTGATCAGGCTGTTTAAGCTAAAACTTTAACCAGGGACCATTCCTTTAAATGTGTAGCTTTAGCTGTCCAAGCTCGTGAAACATCTCACCAATGGAGCAATTGGATTGATGACCGATTATATCTTGGCCACTTTTGCATGTATTCTGGAAACCTATGCATCCAATTCTAGTTTCCAAAGTAGGACCTCAGATGTATAGGCTGGCGTTCACTTTGAGCCCATTTGCACTGGATGTTAGATATGGCTTAGAGGCTGAACCTGCCGGATGGGGCAGCACCCATGACCTCATTTTGAAATAGTGATGCCTCCAATGACCCCTAGCAGATTCCGGCCACCTCTAGGGCTATCATGTAGACCTTAATCCTCTTTCCAAGGGAACTTACCTGTAAGAGTCATGCAAATCAAGAGATCTGTCAATATATCATAACAGTTCCAGGAAACACCCTCTTTCAGTGGCTGATACATTTTCATTTAGCTGTAAACTTGGCGCCTTAGTTAAGCTAGCATTTACACTACCGTTTATGCTACCCTTGGAATGATTTAGGAGGAACACTCTTTTCAATTGAATGTATAAACAAAATACGATCAACACAGTTTGAGTTTGAGGTACATATTATTAAATGTGAGCTTGATAGGATACACACATGTACATGCATACATACATGTACTTGCGGTTGACAAAATATGGTATGGCAAAATAGCTGGGTCATTCTATTCTAGTCTTTTTAGCATACAAAAAGTGAAAACAAATTCCTCGAGTTTGGTCTGAACAACTGGCTTCTTCAGTTTACTCTTCTTCTTTAAGGACTGTCCTGAAACAGGACCACGAAAAGAGGACTGGTAGAGCATCAATTGGCCTAGATGTTTAGGTTTCTATTTACCCTGTTGAACGATGAGAAAAAGGTCATGCCTTTCATTGTTACGCTGCCACAAGCTCTTGGCTTGATGTTTGTATTCCCATGGAACAAGGGGGAATCTTCTTAAGGTTCAAAAGACCTGCGTGAATTAAAATAATAAGTTTCAGCACTATATATGTTGGAAATTAGGAATTTGCCATGATGTCAGAATAATCTTCTTGCACGATTTGTGCAACCAGCTATTCAAACACTGAAGGGAGACAAGGAACCTATTGAAGGTAAAAAGAAATAATGATAACAAGTAAAAAGGGAATAAAAAAAATATTGCATGAATATGCAACAATTTATCTACCATTCAATAGTTACCCATCCTATACGCATACATTGTAGGAGAAAATAGAGGGAACAATGTTTTCATCTCAGCGGAAAAAATGTTTTTGATGTAAAACCACCTGGATCGCAATCACCTTCAAACAAGATTTGGGTTTCCACCCCTTGCACGGGCTTCTCACCCTAAACTCGAGAGCAAAAACTCAAGAATTTAACACAATAATTGGAGGAAAAGTTTTAATCATTCATTCATTCCCTTCATTACAATAGTCTAGGGGGCCTTATATAGGCCTTACAAGAGAGAAGTACCGGGAAATAACCGATGTGGTACTAAACGCCCACAAAGGAACACAAATACAACTAAAACACTTACTATAAATAAAGCTGAAACAAAATACTAAATAATCAGCTAAGACATGAAGAGATAAATAGGAGCTGCGTGATGTCCTCATCAATTCCCTCGGGGTGGGAGGAACTCGACCCTGTCGAATGAGGACTCTCCTCACGAAGTATCTCAATCGGGCCAAGGTGGTGGTCGTGGCAGCAGCAAGGGTACATCATGTCGAGACCATGGTGGCGGAGGAGGAGCTGGTCTCCATGGCAGACCGGTGGTGGAAGATAGCAGCACGATCAAGGAACAGAGAGTAGAGCGATGTGCATCATCCTGGCTGAAAACGGAGCTGATACCAGGATCCCACGGGCTATCCAACTCGTAAGTAATGTATGCAATCCTCTTCAGAGTCATTTCGAAATCTTCACACCAAGCGTGCAACTTTCTCGTGGCCTCAGAGTGACTCGTAACCATCACCCTATCATCAACTGTAAATTCCTGCAAAATACTATATGAGTATGCAGCAAATTTGTAGGTGTTATTGCAAATTGCTATCAGCCTAGTGATATCATCAATATGTGCAACAGGCAGATGCAAAGCAGTAGGTATTCTAAGCATAGCTCCTAACGATGGGAGAACGAGAGATATAATATGCCTAGAAGGACTTTCATCTAACAAGGGAGGTACACGGGACTCGGGTACAAACTCTAAACAATCCGAAAAAGAAGTATTAGAAACCATTTGTTGGACCTTGGCAAGAAATTCAGGTGACTCCCCAAAAGATGAATTGATAGGAATAACCATAAAACTAGGTTCAACACAAGGAGACTCGACTAGCTGATTAGGCACAGTGGGTATATTAGGTTCAACTGTCTCGTCCACGTCATCATTGGCATTATCAGAAGACTTATGAATTTCACCAATAATTTGTGTGACAGAATCAACTGCCATGTCTTCAATTATATTAACAATTTTAGAAGAAACTTGGTCATCCTTAACAGGCTTCGATTCGTCAACTTCATCAGTGGACACAGTTCTAACAGGTTGACTCTCCGAGGGGCACTGATAATGATAATGTCCATAGCCCTTACAGTTAGAACATTTGACCTTTGCATTGATTAGTGTTTTGAAAGTCAAATCTAATTTTAATGCAACTTCAAAAGCATCTTCAACGGTGTCTAAGTCATAGGGGCCAGTAATCATAGCACGTTTTATTTTAGGCCGTAAACCCCAAATAAACCTAGTTAGAGCCTCAGAAGGGTGCTCGCTCACTTCACTACGAAGGGTTAAATCCTTAAATATGGTAATGTACTCATGAACGGACATATGACCCTGTTGGAGATTGTGTAGCTGGTCTAAGTGGGAGTCCCTATCATGCTGATTAGTCATGATGACTCAAGCAAGCAAGCAGATGCAATGGAGAGCCCTAAAGTCGGTTAAACTAAATGCATGCACTAAACAAAATTCCCTAAAGTTTAAGGCTCAAATGTAAATAAAAAATGCATTCCTAAAATGATGCAAAGATGCAACCACTAGATCGAAGCAAATAGCATTTATACCAACAAATTATAGCAATCCGTATAGTAGTTGCAAGTAATCAACAGTTAATGAACTAGGTCAAGTTGTGATATCACCTGAGGTGGAGTCGTTCACGCCTGAGAAGAAGACCGTAGCTCAAACCTGAATGAGACTGCTGTAGGCGCGTAGTACTGGTCGTCACAAATCCACTGCCTCGAAAACGGGTCAATTCGGACTTGAAACGAGCCCTGAACGATCGTCCGAAGCGATGCTGCGAGCCTGGACTGAATCAGGACAAACTGGATCTGGACTGAGTCAACTCAGTGGGTTAACTCAGCGATGATGTCAGCGATGACGTCACTCAAGTGAATCGGGCTGGAGTCGGGTTTGACTCACCCTACCCGACAAATTCTGGACCCGCGACCCGCTACTATCCCTTTAAATCTTGAACGGGTTCTGACTGGTCGGGTTGGGTTTGGGTCCGGCCCAACTCACTTATGGGTTCGAATCCAAACCCACTTTAATAAGTTGGGCTGGGTGTTGAGGTCAAACCCAACAACCCCACAGTCCACCCGATCCTCTCTCCCTCTTCGCTGTGGGCTAGGGCACAGAATGGAGCAGCGGCAGCGGCGACGACTTGAAGAGGATGGCGGAGCTGGAGCTGTCGCCGGCGAGGATCTCCGACGACAAGGACGCCAATCAGTCCACCAATTCTGGTGTAGGAATTGATGGCGAGTCGAGGATGGCCGTCGGCGAGGGCAGGAGAGAAGAGGGGGACGGCGATGGTGATCTTCGGCGACGTCGGATGCTTCAGGCGGAGGCGTCGATGGCAGATGCTGGCGGCACAGGGGGGCGGAGGGGATGGCGGCGACTGAGGAAATGATGGTGGAGCTCCGATGAGGAGGTGGTGGTGTCGCTGCGATGGTGGCGGTGGATGAGATCCACTGCTGTGGTGGATCTATGGGTCGGCGGTGATGCCGAAATCAGTCGAGGGGTTCGTCGATGGAGAGGAGGCGGTGGACGGGTGGCTTCTGACAACATCGAAGGCTGATCTCGACGACATTGGTACTCCAACGACAGTGGTGGAACTCTACTGGCGTCGGTCTGAGACAGCGATGGCGGCGATCTAGCGACGAGCGGCGGTGATGCTTTGATGATGAGCAGAAAGGAAGACGGCGTGAAGATCACGGCGAGCCTGAAGTGGTGGGGCTGTCGTTGCGATGGTGGATGAGATCGGAGGAGAGGAGTCGTCGGAGAAGTCTGGCGAAGGTCGTTGGATGCCTTTGTTGGCGTCAGCGGCGCCCAGGGAGGGCGGTGGGAATTGATGGCGGCGGGGATTTGGAGGAAGTGGAAGAGAAGATGAACAGTGGCGTTGGGGATTTTTTTACAGGGATTTTCGACGACTGTAAAATTTTTTTTTTTTTTCACTGTAATTTTCTTTTACTTTTTTCTTTTTTTTTGACACAGTGAAATATTTTTTTTTTTTTTTTTTTTGACTAGATCTGGAAGATAGATCTAGGGTTTTGGGAACTGGGAGAAAATTTGAAAAAAAGAAAAATTTGAAGGGGATTGAAAACCGGTGCTCTGATACCAAAATGATGTAAAACCACCTGGATCGCAATCACCTTCAAACAAGATTTGGGTTTCCACCCCTTGCACGGGCTTCTCACCCTAAACTCGAGAGCAAAAACTCAAGAATTTAACACAATAATTGGAGGAAAAGTTTTAATCATTCATTCCCTTCATTACAATAGTCTAGGGGGCCTTATATAGGCCTTACAAGAGAGAAGTACCGGGAAATAACCGATGTGGTACTAAACGCCCACAAAGGAACACAAATACAACTAAAACACTTACTATAAATAAAGCTGAAACAAAATACTAAATAATCAGCTAAGACATGAAGAGATAAATAGGAGCTGCGTGATGTCCTCATCAGTTTTTGTCTCGCTGAGATAATATTACTTAGCTACCAATTTTTTTACAACTTGCCATGATTGGTATTTTCATTCAGTCTTCAGTAAAACATGTTATTAATTGGCAATTTCTGCAGATGCACCCATAGATATGAAATATTTTCAGACTGAAAATATCCAGTGTATCTGTAGTTCTGTATCTCTATTCTATATGGGATGTGGGTATATTTATCAATATAATAGAGCATGCAACCTTAAGGTCTAAGGAGCATCTTTCCAACAATTCTTTATCCTGCCGAACCCTGAATTTTGCTTCTTTTAACCACTGCAAACTAGGGTAGTTTATAATACAAGATATATGACCTACTTGCCATTTTTGGCGCCCCGCTCCCGCGGATACGGGGACGCCACTGCGACGTACATACACAGGGCGATGGTACCATCACATATGTACGCTGAGCATCAATACAATACAATACAGGGATCAGAGTGCAAAAATACGTGGTGTTATACATTCCAACACAAAAGTACAAGTAACTCAGTCATCACAGATTGTGACATAATATTACATAAATATTACATCACCAGATAGTACAAAAGTAGACTGTACAGGGTACAAAAGATAAGGACTCACGAGCTGGAAGAGGGAATCTCGCGAGCGGGGAAGACGGGAATAAGCTACGGTTGATCCGCCTGCTCTCCGAAGTAGGCCTGGTCCTCAGCTGAAGGGTCTACCTCGGTCCAAGCTGCAAGATCTGAACATGCAAATCCAGGGTTAATGGGCAACCCAGCGAGTGTAAGAACCCAAATGGTAAGTATAAACAAAAGTGAATGCATCAGGTCAAGTATAATGTACCCAAATCTCTAAGCATGAAATAACCACAATAAATAGTGAAATATGGAAATAACATTAGTATTTGTGTCGCATGAAATAAAAGTAAGTATAGCAGGTCAAATGTCATGTAATCAAATTGGCAAGCATGGAGTAACTACAATAAATAGTAAGTATGAAAATGATAATAAAATTCATGTAGCATGAAGTCAATTATCAAGTTATTATTAAGACTCGTTCAATTTGTATGTTTCAACGGTCCAGGAGTATCCGGTACTATCCGGAACGTACCGCTAGGTACCGGGACTTAATATATGCTCGAAGGTCTTAGTATACTCCGAACAGGAATAGAGTGTCACCGTTCTCCACAGGGATATACCAAGGGGATTATAGCACACCCGAAAGGCAGGCAGGGGGCTAGGGGTGTGCCAGTACACCCCTCGGAAGCGCCTGGTGGCCTCCAGGTCGAATCCCAGGAATTAGTTGTACAACATATGTGTGGCCACCATAAACACAGAAGCTATATCGATACCCATTAATTCCCCCCGTCCCGGTATAAGTTGCTTAAATATAATAGAGTGTCAAATAATAAAGTTCACAGGGTATTCACAAAAGTCCAATATCCATGGTTATCCTATTACGGGGGTCAACAGGAGTATAATATCAAGAGTAATGTCAGGAGCCTCCCTATTTCAGGGGTTCAAGTATACAGGAGTACATGAGTACCAAATGTCTGGTAATAATATAATAATCATGCCAAGTCCCCTTAAAAGTGATGTCATGAATATGCCATATAATACAGGTATCAGGGGTGATAGTGTCCGGTCAAGGGTCACGATGTCAAGTCAATGTACTTGTACCACATGAAAGCATGTCATATACCGGGTGTCAGGATCAGGTGTCAAGTATGACATATCAAGTACCGGTGTCTAATATCAAGTGTTGTGGATCAGGTATCAAGTATAACATCAAGTGCCGGTGTAAATACCGAGTGCCGGTGTCATAAATCATATATCAAGTATAACATGTCAAGTGTCGTTTTCAGATGTCACGTGTCAAGTATAACATGTCAAGTGTCGGGTAAACACCGAGTGCAATATCATATATTAACTTGTATAGCAAGGAGTCAGGTACTAAAAATTACAGTAGCAAGTGTTAGGCATGTTACGGTAATAATGCGATGTTCACATATCAATATCATGCAATAAATTAAGGGTAGTTATTTTAAAGTTTAATATAAAGCACTCGCCTAAAACCGGAATGAAATATCGGGTTAAATCCGAGAAATCCGCCAACCCGTGGGAGCAAGCCACTAGCCCATATTTTTATATATAAATATATAAATAAATATATATATATAGATAAATATTAAAGAGGGAATGAGAGAGAAGAGAGAGAAAATAGGGTATTTTTTTGAAGAGGAAATAGGAATTAAAAGGGGAGGGGTATGATTGTAATTATGGGGAAGCAATTTGGGGGTGAGGTGGAGGGTATTTTAGGGAATGTAGGAAAGTGGGTATTTTAAGAAAAGAAAGAGAAGAAAAGAAAGAAAGAAATAAAGAAGGAAGAAGAAAGAAAGAAAGAAAGAAAGAAATGAAGGGGATGGGGGAGATGGCTGGCGGCTGGCCACCGCCGGCGGCCCTGGGGCAGCGGCGGCGACGCCAGAGGTAGGGGACGGTGCAGTTGCCCTAGGGGAGGGGAGGTTGGTGGTGTTGTTTGGTTTGGTGTTGTTTGGTGGTGGTAGTTGATGGTGGTGGTAGTTATGGTGGTTGTTGGAGGTGGTGGGGAGTTAGAGGAGGAGGTGATGATGGGGTGGTGGGAGTGGTGGAATTGATGGAGATGGTGGTGAATTTTGGATAAGGAAAGGAAGTTGTGGTGATGGGTTTGTTTGAAATTGGAGGTGGTAGGTTGATGGTTGAAGATGGAGTTGGAGTGGAGAGGGGGTGTGGGGGAGGTGGCGTCGGCGGCTAGGGGGCGGCGGCGGTGGCGGTGGCGGTGGCGGTGGAGGTGGAGGTTGGTTTGAGATGAAGGAGTTGGAGTTAAAATGAAATTGGAAATGAAAAGAGGAGGAAGGAGATTAAATGGAGGAGGAGAAGGGATATGATGAATGGGGATGGGGGGAGGTGCTGTGGCCTGGCTGCTGCTGCAGGCGGTGGTGGAAGGGAAGAAGTAGGGTATGGGGGGTGGAGTGAAGGAGAAGAAAAGAAAAAGAAGAAAAAGAAAGAAAATTAAAGAAAAGGAAAAAAATAAGGAAAAATAAAAGAAAATAGTATAAAAATTTTATTATTAAATAATTTATTTATTATAATATCTGGGAGTATAAAGTATGGGAGTAGAGAAGCGAAAAGAAAGAAAAGATAAGATCGGTAATTAATATTATTATTTTAATAGGGCGAAAATTTGACTGTTTCAGAAACGTTCTGAAAAATTCTCAAAAATAGAAAATATTATTTTAAGATACCCGGTGAAATCAGATTTGAAAAATTCAATCTTGTTTTCAAATTAAAAATCCTGAAATCTTCCGACGATACTAGTCGATACCAGAATCGGTGAAATTTTGATAAATTTTAAAAAACCCAAAAAATGTATTTAGATAGAAAATGAAATTTTAAGAAGTAACGTGAAAGCCTTTTTGAAAATTCAATCTTGTTTGAAAACTAAAAATCTGGGAATCAGTCAGCGATGCCGACCGACACCGTTTTGGAAATTTTGCAGAAAAATTCTAGAAAATTTCAGAAAATCATGAAAAATTTAAAATAAAACAATGTCTGAAACTAAAATCAGACTGACAGAAAGGTCAAATCGGGCAGAGGCGGGCATCGGGTTCCCTGTCCGGGTCAGGGCTGACTCTAGGTCTGAGAATCCAGATACGATACACAATAACATAAGCAATCATAACCCAAAAACACATACTGGAAGAAAATTGAAACAGTACGGTCGAAAAATTTGGGACACGTATCTGGGTACGTATCCCGGGAACGGGGTGCTACAATCTACCCACCTAGTTTTTCGTCCTCGAAATTACGATAAGGAAGATGAACATGGAAATAAAGAATTGGTAAGACAAGAGATGAAGTTCATAAGAAAATTACCACTCAAGGCTCAAATAGATGCGGGTAACAATCACGAATGACGTCTTCTCGCTCCCAAGTGGCTTCTCCTGGACTATGTCTGTTCCATGAAACTGGCACCAACGGGATGGTCCGATTCTTCAGGGTCTTGACACTTCTGTCCATAATAGCCATTGGTTGCTCAGTATAAGACAAATCTGGCTGCAACTCCAACTCTGAATAATCCAATACATGGTTCTCGTCCCTCATATATCTTCTCATGTGTGACACATGGAACACATTGTGTACTCCTTCCAGTGATGGCGGCAGTGCCAATCTGTAGGCCACTTCTCCCACTCGCTCCAATATCTCAAACAGGCCTATATACCTCGGACTCAGCTTCCCACGTGCACCAAATCTGATCACTCCCTTGGTCAGAGATATCTTCAGAAACATGCTCTCCCACCTGAAACTCTAACGGCCTTCTATTGGAATCTGCCCCTCTTCTGTCTGGCATGTGCCGCACGAAGGTGCTCTTGGATGGTCATGATCTTGTCCACTGCCTGTACTATCACATCGGTCCATATGTCTTCTCTCACCAACATCATCCCAACACAATGGTGATTTGCATCTCTTGCCGTATAAGGCTTCGAACGGAGCCATCTTGATGCTTGCCTGATAGCTTGTTATTGTAGGAAAACTCTGCCAAATGTAGATGGTCTTCCCACGATCCCTTGAAGTCTATCGTACAAGCCCTCAACATGTCTTCTAGGATCTGAATGGTCCGTTTGGGCTGCCCGTTTGTCTCTGGATGATAAGATGTGCTAAACTTCAGACGGGTCCCCACTCTCTTGAAGGCTCTCCCAGAAGTGAGATCTGAACCTCGTGTCCCTGTCGACACGATACTAACTGGGATTCCATGCAGCCGAACTATCTCTCTCATGTACTTCTCTGTCAGAAACTCTGTCCACTCTGAATGGTATGGAAATGTGCTGATTTAGTGAGACGGTCAACAACTACCCATACTGCATTGTTTCCCTTTGGATTGCGGGGTAGAGCGGTGACAAAATCCATTGTAACATGCTCCCACTTCCATTCTGGTATTGGCAAAGGCTGTGGTAATCCAGCTGGTCTCCGATGTTCAGCCTTCACTTGCTGGCACACTAGACACTTCGCCACATATTGTGCGATCTCTCTCTTCATCGCATTCCACCAGAAAATGTTACTTCAGGTCCTGATACATCTTAGTTCCTCCAGGGTGTATAGAATGAGCTGAGCTTGTAGGGTGCCGGAAAAGTTTGGTGGTCTGAGAAAGTGGTTTTAGCTGTAAAAGATTTCCTTGATTCAAGCGAAACGATTACAACCAAAAGAACTACTCTTCCCTCTTTTCCAGTTACAAGGGAGGGAGGATGTCTGAATCTTCCCTTTGTTTAAAGCTGGGTTCTTCGTGTGGCGATGGAGAGTGAATCTTGTTCTCCGTTGACCAGATGACCGTCCTGGACCGTCGGGGGTCTTCTCTTCGGTCGGTAGAAAGAGTAACTCAGCTCCGTCTACCAAAACTCTCAAAGAGGAGGTAGGCGAAGAGCGGCTAGTACTCAGTAAGCTCGCTGAAGAGTCGTGCTTCTCTCTTGATGATCCTTCTGCCTGGATTCGATCGATTTTGATGATGCCCTATCTCAAAGCTCTCTCTCTTCAAAACTCCGATCTTCTGCCAAGCTTCGATCCTCTCAAGCCTCTATCCCTGTGTGTCTCTGTCCCCTTCATAGCAAAACAAGGCTATTTATAGGGATCTCACGGGGTGAAGGTGCCTCCTGAAAACGCTCCCGAATGAGGGGCCACTACCCGCTACATGCGCGGTGACTGGCCCCGCAATCAGGGCAGTTGCAACTGAGACGCGGGCGTTGGGCCAAACGCGCTTTGAAGTTTGAGACGCGGGCGTCGAGCCAAACGCGCCTTGAGACGCGGGTTTCGGGCCTTCACGTCTGGATGCTGAGGCGAGGGCGTCGGGTCAATGCGCCTTGATGCTGAGACGCGGGCTTCGGGCCGACGCGTCTTGAGGCTGAGACGCGGGCTTCGGGCCGACGCGTCTGAACGTTGTGACGCGGGTGTAGAGCCAACGCGTCTTAATGCTGAGGCGCGAGCATCGATTTCTCGCGTCTAGAGCTTGAGACTCTGCTTCCTTAATGGCTGGTCTGTTTAGTCATTTTTAGACAGCCTACAGAACCCCCTCCAAAGTTTCTGATATTCCGCAGTTGAATGGGACGGATTTCGGAATACTTTGGATCTTAGCCGTGTTCGCGTTTTATGACTGGACTGTTGATGCTTCGGGTTTGATCTTATCTGGAATTGGTCTTCGTGAGTGTACTGTTGAACTCTTTGAAGCCGTCAGAGTTGATCGTGTTGAGTGTCTAGATACACAGTCTAGACCTCCCCGATTGCTTTTAGTCTGTCACGGGTGCGCTTTTGGCCGGGAGTGGTTGGTTGTCTGTTTGCGTCAGTGTACTGTTGAACTGACTTGTAGAAGCAGGAGACTGGACGCAGGTTCCTTTTTGAAAAAGCAGAAACTGCTTTAAAAGACGCGACTTCTTAGCGAGACGCGATGTTTGGCCTGTTTGAGGGGATGCGGACTTTGGAGAGACGCATCTCTTGAAACGCAGACGCGATTTTCTGGGTGCATTTATGATGATGCTGACGGGGCATGTCCACCGAAGAGCCGCGTACTTTGGGACGCGCACCTGTGCCATGTCATGATTACGCCGCCAGTTGGCCTGGGGAAACGGCGAGATTTCGCCTTTTGGCGCGCGGATCCCCCGGTTCATTAAATGAACTGCTCCACGTGTCAACTTCTGACTTGTGGCGGGGTCGCGACGCATGATCTTCCCTGTTTAAACAATGATTTGGCTCCACGCGTCAGGCAGCGATTCGCTGCAGCGTTTATTGGGCCAAACGCTGCGTATCTTCGCGAATCTCCGTGCCTATAAAAGGCAACAGTCGGAGAGATGTATCTTCTTCTCCAAACGAACGCATTCTCTGAGAAAAAGGACTTCCTTCTCTGTTCAACTATTCATCTCCTCGCTCGGATTTCTTGATCTTCAATGGCTCCCAAGACAAAACCGACTGCATCGACCTCAAGGGCGACCGTCGCCGAAGCTGAGAGAGATGCTTCCTCTGCGCAGGAGGGTGTTTTCCGAGGTAAAAATGCACCTTCGGTGTGGGTTCCGCCATTAAAACATGCTCATAGAACCCTAAGGACTTTTAACACAAGATCGTGTTTGATTCTCGGACGCTGTCCTTGAGATGATAACCGGGGCGCGGGCCTGATGATCCGACGCTGGTGAACTCTGCACTCTGGGTCCTTCACTTAGAATATTTCTAATTGTGAAGGTCTCTGGACGCGATTTGTAGAACGCGGATTTGATCCATGCGTTCTGTGCCGCGTTTTGTGCCATCAGGCGCTGGCGTCCGAGTCCAAGCACTTTGAAATTTCACGTCTTGGTTTGCAGAACGCGGATTTGATCCTTGTGTTCTGTGTCTTCAACCGCCGATTTTGTAGAATCTGGCGTTTGAGTCCAAGTACTTCGAATTTTCATAAGCAGCTTTGCAGGTCTGGACGCGGATTCGAAAAATTCCTGCGTCCAGTATCTCTTCTGCGTTTTGGTGCAAGTTCGCAGGTCTGGACGCGGATGATAACTCCTGCGTCCAATGTCTCGGCTGCGTTTTGAATTATGAACACTTAGCGTCTTCCCTTATTTTTGGCAAAGTATCTGACCAAGTGTCTTTTTCTTTTGCAGTGCCGCATGTTTCAGGTTCACTCGCCAAGATGCACCATTTTGGCCGCGTGGGTGGTGCCGACCACCGTCTGACTTTTGCACTGCGAAGGACCATACCTGTGACTGCTGACAGGTCGCCAGTTCGCAGGGAAATGATTGCCCATGTTAATGAGAGGACTTCTCGGGTGCTTATGACCGATGCAGTCTTCGCAACGGATACCCACATCAAGCTGGAGAAGCCTGCTTTCTTCTTTGGAGATCATGTCAGCGACGGTGGCAACCCAATGTATGACGGGAATTACAGGTGGCTCCGTCAGATAGGGGAGAGGAGATACTTCCTTCCAGCCATGGAGAGGATGCTCCCGTTGTCTTATCTCCAACATCTGTCCGTCCTTCGGAAGATGAAGTGGGACGTGTCCCGGGATATCTCTGAGATTACCCTTGGGAATTTCAGCTCCCAGAACGTATACCGTCATGATTGCCATGACCGGGCGGTCCTCGGCTTGTTTCCCGGGTCACGCAAGTCTGAGCTTCCAGTCGGAGAGATCCCGCAGCTTGCCACCACCTTCCTCAACTCGTTCATAGAAGTAGAGGGTGATTATCCGGCCAAGTTCCATTTGCCAGGATGGGTCCACTCCACGGAGAATTCTTGGTGGGGCAGGATGGTGGGTTTTGTCCTCTCCGATCTTGGAGATCTGCTTGAGCACGTGGGATTATACTCAGCAGTCAGGGCCGTACAATGGGGCATCCCAATGAGCTCTCACAACTTCTTCGGGATTTTGGAGCGCTACAACCCTCAGACGGGGACATTCTTTACCCCGGTTGGAGAAATGGGCCTTGCACTGCATGAGTTGCATGAGGTCTCGGGGCTGGTGATGGGGGAGTTCCCTTATGAAGAATATGTCCCGACTGCTAGGGAGCTTGACCTTATAAAGAAGGATTCCCCTGAGGTGTACGAGACCTATTGGGAAGTGATGTGCCACTTCCATATTTGTGGTCAGGTAACCGGTTGGAGGACGCATGGAGTTAGGCATCTATCCTGGGCCAATTACTTATTCAGCAATGTCAGCAAGAAGGATCATTCGATAACTCGACTGGCTCCCCTCTCTGAACAGGGAGTTGATGACATGGTCGCACAAGCTTCTGAGGGCTTTTACACCACTGGGTAGAACGAGGACGGCTTCGAATCTGATACGCTTTTCGAAAGCTATCATCACCGGGCCCGGGCTTCTATCTCTAGTCGAGCGCTGTTGGCGGGCTTCTTGATGCTGTGGTTGAAGCGTTGCGTGGTACCTACACGGCCACATGAAGTCATTATTGCCGACGTGGTGTATCCAGCAGTGCTCCTGGCCCATGGCCGTCCTATAGCCCTTCTTCCGGCCGTGGCGGCTGGCATTCAGAGCGGGTTGCGGGAGCTAGCCAAGAGACTATGCGAGGCTCCAAGGACTGTCGACTCTCAAGGCAAGCCGTATGTCGATTCAGAGGGAAACCCGACGGCAAGGCGCCCCAACCCCCGAATGGAGCTGCCTTACACGTATCTCATGGCCTGGTACGTGATGCATTGCCCTTCTCTGATGACAACGGCGCGTGGGAGTAAGAGTCCTGTCCCTTTTGTGAGGCGGCTGGAAGACTCGGATTGGAGTGACACCTATATATATTATATTCGGAGACGTCTCTCAAATGCCGCCAATTACCAGCTCAACCGCTGCTTCCCTGGAATTCCTGGTGCATCCTTTGGTGAGCAATTCACTGATTCTATAGGTCGGGATGACCTCACCCAACTGTCTGCGGGAGTCTTCCGGTGGTTGATCAATATACGACCAGGATATGTGCTGTTTCGCCAAGGGACTTCCTGCACTATCGAACCGTATATGCCAAGTCGTTTTGCCCGACAGTTTGGCTATGCTCAGCTTTATGTCGGCAATCCGAATACACAACTTGCCTTCAATGGGAATTTGTGCGAAGGTGCTCGAGCCTGGTATTATAGCGTGGCTGGGGGGACAGAGGCAACTTTCCGTTTGCCCGTCGAGGAGCCGAAGAACCTTACCAGCTTCACTTTCTGCATCTGGTATTCTCGGGTAAACCAGTCACCGGATTTTGCTCCTGGGTATACGGGTGTTGAGGGCATTAATGCCTATCTCAAAACACAGTCGGAGTCTGGCAAAGGCTCGCACATGATCACCCAGTATTTAAAGGTCCAGAAAGAGCTGGAGAGAGCATCTCAGAGAGAAGCCGAGGGAGGCTCAAGAGAGGAGCCCCGAGTAACCCGGAGCAGAACCAAGCTAGGGCCACAGGAGGGGCCTTCTACCACCAAGGCTCAAGAATTGGTGAGTAAGCGTTGTCGGGGTCCTACCTCAACTGCTGGTCCTGTTTCGAAGAGGGCTCGGAGGGAATTAGCAACAGAAGTCTCTCCCTCGGAAGGCATTTCTGCTGGAGTTGAGGACTGTCCTGAAGACCTCTTTATCATGGTTGAGGAACCGCCAGAGGATAAAAATCTCCCCAGTTTAATCCGTGCTCCTAGGTCGCACAGAGGGACCTGTAAGATTGCGGGAGAGGGGGAATTGGTTGACAAACTCCCTATAGCTGACGAGGAAGTACAGCTCGTGGGAGGGAATGTCCAAATTCCAGGGTTCTCAGCTCGGCCTGAGCCTTCTTCTGCTCGTGAAGGGAGAGATAAGGCACAGCGGTCAGGGCCTCCTAGTGTCTTCATCTCCAGCGCTCGGATAATCGACCCTAGTCCTACCACTGGGGTGATTGGTGGCAAGGCCCCGGTCACCGAGGACCTTTGCGTTGAACTGTCGTCTTCCGCGTCTGATACGGAAAGCGACTTTGAAGATAAAGTCGACTACGGCCATGAACCCGCTTTTCCTGACCCGAGTAAGTTCTCACGCATCTCGGAGGGGAAAATATACGGGGGTGAATCATCGACTGCGTTACCGCCGGCTATAATCCCTGCTGAAGGTATAACTTCTTCGCCTGTCGAGGCGATGGAAACAGAGTTGACCCAGCCCAAGGGGATTGAGGCTTCGGCCGCTGAGATAACCTCGGAGGGGGTAGCTGTTGAAGTTGGGGAGCCTTCCCCTTTGCCCTCTGTTAAAACAACCATTGAGGCTGAGGAGGCTCTCACTTCGCCGGTGGAGAAGGCTACTGCTGAAGCTGAGGAGACTCCCCTTTTACAGGACTTGACGCCTCTGGACCTCGAACCTAGTAAGGCAGCTCTGACTGAGGGGGCTCAGGTGGGGAGTCTGACGATCAGCACCCTTCCAGAAGGCCACACAGCTCAATCCTCGGTGAAAGTTTCTGAAGAGGTTGTGCTTACAGCTCCTTCCTTGGTCGTGGAAGCTCCTGCAGAGGCAGCGCTCCAGGAAGCGCCAGTGGGTAGTCTTGTTCTTGCCACATCGACGGCTGGCACGGCTCTTGTGCGAGAAGACCCGCCCTATATCCCTTATCCCGTGACAGAAAAAGGGTCGGGAAGCTTCTTAGGTGGTGAAGACATGGGGGAGCTGGCACGTCAGATGGTGCAACAATTCTTCACCTCGATGGGATCATGTATTGATCTCATCTTCCGTGGATACAGCACCTTCCAGTTCGCCCAGAGGCTTCTTGAAAATATGGCCATGAGCGTCGAATTGGCGGGAGGCCCTTCACTTGCCAGGGCATGCCTGCAGGTGGTAGAGCAACTTGGAGATAACCTGCGGGAGCTGGAATCTTTGGAAGATGCAGGTTCTTCCGGCGAGGCGCAGGCCATCCTGACTAGGCTCCTAGCTGCTCAGGAACGGGAGCGACAGGAGGCGGAGGCGCAGATTACTGCCGAGGTCCGTGACCTTGAATATTCCAAGGCTGAATTTCAAAAATTAGCCGGAGATTCGAGGGAATCTGAGCTCAGTGTGCAGAGCACGGAGCAGGTCATCCTCAGAACTCGGGACATTATCGCCAAGGCGGAAGCTGTTCTTGCGCTAAATGAGGAGAAACTTGTTTCCCTCAAAAAGGAGCTTGAGGAGCAACGGGCTGCTACGGTGCGTGCTGAAGAGAGTCTATCCCTGCAATCTTCCAGGGTGGAATCTCTGCGGATGCAGCTGGCTGCCAGAAGTTTCTTATCTGAGGCGGAGCTGCGGGACCGGGCTATCATGGAGGCTGAGAGGACGCGCCAGCGTGAGATTCACCGCCTTAGGGAACAAATCCGTTCCTTGGCGAACCAGGACATTTAGCCTTCTTTTCTTCTTTCTTTTTTTTTTGTAAAGAAAAGGGACACTCTATTTATTAAGAGTGTTTGTATCCACTTCTATCATTTTTTGATATAATAGAAGTTTTCTTTGAAGCTTTTGTCCCAATTTCTTTGTCCTGTTGTGGATGAGTCCAACTCTTGATCACTAGCTGTGATTACTGAACTTAGGTAGGGCTAAGTTCTTTTAATGAGACGCGGTCTTGGCGAGACGCGGCATTAATCCCACAGGGTGAGACGCGGTCATCAGTCTACCGGAACTTAGATTTCACTAAGTCCTTTTACTGAGACACAGCGTCAATCATAAAGTGAGACGCGGTCATCATTTCATAAGAACTTAGATTCTACCAAGTCCTTTTGATGAGACGCGGCGTCAATCACAAGATGAGACACGGCATTGATCCGTAAAGTAAGACGCGGCTGTCAGTCCCTGAGACGCAGCGTCAATCACAAGGTGAGACGCAGCTCTGAATAACGCAAAATCTGTCTTGCGCGGATCGGGCAGACGCAAGAGATGCAGCCTTGTCTGCTGAAGGGACGCGGTTTTCCCATCTGCGTCTAATGTGATCTGACTCAAGATTTTAGGAGATCTTTGCTCGTCAGGTCTTCACTGTCGATTGGGATTCCGAGTCATCCGTTGATTCCCAAGGCAGTTATCCACGCGTCAACTCCTTATTGGACTCAGGAGTTACTGCCCTTGGACGCAAAACCGATGCGGGCGGTTGAAAACCGGCGCTTGCGACGGTTCCCAAAGCGGCGTTCCACGCGTCAATCCTTCACTGGGCCTTGACAATCGTGCGTGGCGGTTCCAATTAACGCCTCATTAATGGCAGTTATTAGGGCCTGCCTATAAATAGGGCGCGCTCCCCTTCTATAATCCAAGCTTGGATTATTTCTCTTTGGTGGATTGCTCTGAGAAGTCCCACCTTCTTCAGAAAAGAGTTTCTTGATAGGGACTCCGTCTGCATGGACGAAGGTAATTCCGAGGATGAAGATGACCCAGAGCTCTCACGCTTCGGTTTGGTCTCTTCAAGAAGAACCCCCTCTCGGATCATCTTGGACGCCTGCGTTTGGGTGCAGAGAGGCCAACTCTGGCCAGAGGTCTCTGCTGGTATGTCCCCCGATGATGTGTATAGCCTGAACTTCGGCATGATGATCTGAATGAAGTCCCGGTGCATTCCTCCTCTGGAATTTGTGCCAGTGACTTCTTTGAATGCAGGCGCTTGACGCTGGCTTTGCCCATTGCGTTTTACTGCCTTGGCGCGTTTCAGACCTGAATCTTGCAACTCCTGTTCACCCAACAGAGAGACGGCAATTTTTGGCGTTCTGAAATTCTCTGCGTCTGGTGCATTAGGCGCGGGTACAAACTGAGGCCGCGTTTGAATCCTATGCGTGGCGCAGTTTGACTTGCGTCTGTTTGACTGTGCGGGTCATTCCCGCGTCTGAAGTCTTGAATGGCTGCCGCGTTCTGTTACTCAGTTTCCTTTATAGAAAATGTACTGAGTTCCAGATTTTCTGATTCTCTTGCTTATTCTTTGCAGGTAGGCTTGCTTGTCCTTTTTCAGGTTTGCTGGGCCCCAGGAAGAATATACCGGCTGGCGAACTTGCTCCACGTTCGTTTGTGAGAGATTAAATTATGGTCCTCGTCGTTTGTGAGAGATTAAATTATATCTCTGACGAGGACCCAACCCTCGCCAAGGTCTCTTCAGATCTGGTGCAAGAGATGGATAGGCCGAGTATCGGCGAGGGTGGTCCGGCGGTTACGGTGGCGGAGAAGATCCTCTTCCTCTCCCAACTCCAGAAGTGACATCGAGGACATTCCGTTGGATGGCCTGCTGGGGAAAGGGATGGTGATGAATGCAGGACTCTCTGCTGCCGCTGGACCGAGTGGAGGGTGGCATCCTTTGTGATGACTCCGAAACTTCTGCTCTCACCCCAAGAGTGACTCCATGTTTGTTGGATGATCTGCTAGGGAAAGAGATGCGCCTGAACGAAGGGTTGCAGGACCTTCTGTTGCCACCGGACCTCAAGAACACCATTGCTCTTGGCTTGGTCAGCTAGGGCGCTTTCGAAGTTGGCGTCATGCATCAAAATGCAACCGGTTCCAACAGTCGCCATTTCTTCAGACATCATGCACTTAGGATCAGATGCGGCTTCAAGGAGTGAGTACGGCCTCAGAGAGAGAGAGGGACTTCTTTGTACTCCTTAATTGTAACACTCAATCTTTTTGTATAAGAGAGCGTTTTGTATCACTTTCATGTGTTTGGATATGAATAAAAGTGACACTTTTCTTTTTGCCTCTTTCTGTTGTCTTGAACGTTTTGTTTTAGAAGCAAAAGAATGATTTTGGTGGACCTGCCACTTTATAAAAGAAAGTGACAAGTAGAGCGCGTACCCCCAGTGAAGGTGAACTTTTATCAAGGATTGGGGATTAACTTGATTTAAGATCAGCTGGGGATTTTGATAGAAGCATTGTTTATCGGTGTAATGTTAACCAACAATGCCTCCAAAATGAATTTGATACTCGGTTGGGGAGAATATCAAATGAAACTAGACTCGTGGGGAATCTAGTAAGATTTTTACCGCTAGAGGTGTGATATTAACTTAACGGTTTAGAAGTAGTCTTGTCAGAAGTGTAATATTAACTTGACAAGGACGTGAGTTAGAGGTGTGATATTAACCTAACTCATCAGCATCTCAGTTTTATTTGGAAAACTGAGGGTGTCACTGTCATAGGTGTGATGTTTAACTTAACAGTGATAGAAATGCTAGAGGTGTAATGTTGAACTTGGCATTAGTCGTCTCGGCTTAAGGAAGTCAAGGAAAGGTCATAGCCATAGGTGTATTGTTGAACTTAGCAATGACTCGGATGCTAGAAGTGTAGTGTTAACTTGGCATCGTTCATCTCGGCTTGGACAAGGAAGTCGAGGAAAGGTCATAGCCATAGGTGTATTGTTGAACTTAGCAATGACTCGGATGCTGGAAGTGTAGTGTTAACTTGGCATCGTCCATTTCAGCTTCGATATGGAAGTCTGAAGAAAGGTGACTATCAGAGGTGTGATATTAACTTGACAGGCACTCGATGTACTGCTTAGAGGTGTAATGTTAACTTAAACAGTAGTTTGTCAGAGGTGTGATATTAACTTGACAAGGATTTGCTTGCGATAGGAGCAATTCGAGGACCTGTCATTCTATTGATGAGAATTGACAAGTGGAATTTGAGGTGCCAGAGGTATAGTGTTAACTTGGCAAATTTGAGAGTTTGTTACTCTATGCAGAGTTAACAAGCCAGGTTTGTACTCGACAAAGAGTATTCATTACCAGAGGTATAGTGTTAACATGGTAATGATTGCATTTTGTGGTCCTACCATTCTATGGATGAGAATTGGTAAGGGATTTTTGGAGGGAAGAGTGGAATTAAGTCCACTTAGGATTTTTAGCAAATCCTCAGCTGTCAACGGGTTTGTCATGCCTTTACCAACTACCGTTTGAGTTGGGCTAGCCATGCTATTCCCCTCAGCATGATGAGTTGTCGAGGACTTATATTGGGCTTAAAGGCCAACATTTTCCTCTATCCTTAGCCGTCGGAGGCGTCGGATCAAATGGGAACGTGTCCCTTAGGATTTTTAGCAAATCCTCAGCTGTCAACGGGTTTGTCATGCCTTTACCAACTACCGTTTGAGTTGGGCTAGCCATGCTATTCCCCTCAGCATGATGAGTTGTCGAAGACTTATGTTGGACTTAAAAGCCAACATTTTCTTCTATCTTTAGCCGTCAAGGGCGTCGGATGTTTGATCAGAGGTGTATTTTTAACTTGATCGGTGGAAGAATGCCATCTAGGGATAGTATTTCTTCAGGAATTTGCCATTGATTGGCATCATGAGTGTATCGCCATTTGAGGTTATGAGGCGATACGATCCATTTGAGTAGACTGACTCTACCACAAATGGTCCTTCCCATTTGGGTTGGAATTTTCCTTTCGTCTTGTGTGTCATGACCATGGGTCTTCGGACGGCTAAGACGAGGTCGCCTTTCCTGAAAGTTCGCGATTTGACTTTCTTGTTGAAGGCTCTGGTGATACGAGCTTGGTAAAGCTCGATTTGTTGTTGGGCCTGCAGACGCTTGTCGTCCAAGGCTTCCAATTCTTGGAGTCGCTGCCGATGCTTCTCCTCTGTCGTCATTTCCGTTGTCAAGGCGACGCGAAGAGATGGAATTTGGATTTCCAGTGGAAGGACGGCTTCGCATCCGTACACCAAGGAAAATGGCGTGGCTTTAGTTGGGGTTCGCACAGTCGTGCGATAGGCCCATAAGCATTCGCCCAACTTATCGTCCCAGTCTCGTTGACTTTTCGAGACGAATTTCTTGAGAAGCTTGCCAATAGTCTTATTGAAAGCTTCTGCGAGGCCGTTAGCGGGCGGATAGTATGCCGTTGATGACACACTCTGGATTCTGAACTTGGCGCAGAATCTCTGAAAAGCCTGGCTGATGAACTGGGGTCCATTGTCATGGACAATCCGCCGAGGCACACCGAAGCGGTAAATAACGTGATGTTTCACGAACTTGATCACGTTAGAAGATTTCACCTCTTTCAAAGGGATAGCTTCGGCCCATTTTGAGAAGTAATCGGTTATCGCTAGGATGAACCGATGTCCCTTTGATGATGGTGGGCTGATAGGACCAACCACGTCCATCCCCCACATTTCGAACGGCCAGGTAGAGGTCGTAGAGTGGAGGTATCCTGGTGCTTGATGGATGAAATCGCCATGTATTTGACAGGCGTGACATCTTTTGGCATAGGCAACAGCATCGGCAACCATCTTGGGACAGTAGTAACCCAATCTTTGGAGTCGGTTTGCCAGCTTCGGGCCAGGTTGATGAGCTCCACACGTACCATCGTGGGCTTCTTTCAACACTTCGTGGGCTTCTTTTGTTGAGAGGCACCGGAGCAGGATCCCATCATGCGATCTACGATACAATGTTCGCGAAATCGCATTGTAGTAGAATTTGGAGGCTTTCCTTCGGATGGCAGCCGCCTCCCTGGTGTCTCCGGGCAAGATGCCGTATAAGACAAAATCAATGTAGGGGAATCGCCAGTCTTTAAGCTCTGGATCGGTCGACACTTCAAGTGTTTCCTTACCGCGACGATCTCCCGTTGACCTCTGGTAGTCTCCGAGGGGACTTTTTGGACAGTATAGGTCGTGGCTATAGACGAATACCTTTTCCATTGCTCCAGCTGGAAGAGCTAAGGAGGCAGCAAGGGATGCAAGTGCATCTGCATGCGCATTTTGCTTGCGCGGTACATGGTCGATGTAGAAGTTTAAAAACCTCTCGGCCATGTGGATTGTCGCGTTGTAGTAGGGTACTAGATCTTCATGCCTGACCTCATACTCTCCGCGAACTTGGCTGACGATGAGTTTAGAATCACCGTATGCCTCGAGATTTTTTAACGCCAATCTCATCGGCGAATTGCATCCCAATCAAAAGAGCGTTGTATTCCGCCACATTGTTGGAACAGGGCTCGGTTAACGAGATAGCTCGGGGAATCACGTAATTTTGTGGGGAGACGAGTACCACTCCTACCCCCGCTACTGTGTGTCCCTCCGAGCTTGCCCTTGATGCACCGTCGAAGAAAAGTTGCCATACCTGACTTTCGAACGACGTCTGAGCTAGGCAGACTTCGGCGACCTCATCTGGGAGATCCTCGTAGAGTTTGGCTGCCCTGGGATCTGGGTGTTCAGCTAGGAAGTCCGCCACCGCTTGTCCTTTAATGGCTTTTTGTGGCAGAAAATGCATCTCATATTGTGATAGCAATATGGCCCATTTTGCCAGCCGGCCATTGAGTGAAGAAGGCTTTGTCATGAGTAACCTCAGGGGGTTGACTTTGGATATGACATTTATGGTTTGGCCCACCAGATAGTGTCGCATTTTCTGAATGGCGAACACCAGTGCCAAACATTCCTTCTCGATCGGGTTGTACCGATGTTCGGCTCCGATCATCGTTCTACTTAGGTAGTAGATTGCTTGTTCTCGCCCCTGGTCATCATTCTGAGCTAGTAGAGCTCCCAAAGAATGATCCATTGATCGGACGTACACCAGGAAAGGCTTTCCGGATACCGGAGCTGCCAGGACTGGTGGTTGGGTGAGGTAGTGCTTGATCTCCTCAAATGCTTGCTGGCAAGCGTCGTCCCAAATGAACGAAACGCCCTTCTTCATCAGCTTAGCGAAGGGTTGGCATCTCCCGGAGAGATTTGAAATGAATCTGCGGATGTATGCCAATCGTCCTTGTAATCTCCTGAGCTCCTTGAGGCTTCTGGGGGGTTGCATCTCTTGGATAGCACGGACTTTCTCCGGATCCAAATGGATTCCTGTGGAAGTCACGACAAACCCTAGGAATTTGCCACTGGCTACCCCCAGGAAGGACTTGGTGGGGTTCATCTTCAATTGATGAGCCCGCATGATGTCGAAGACCACCCTCAGGTCTGCTATGTGATCACCTTTAGTGCGGCTTTTTACCGCAATGTCGTCGACATAACATTCCATCGTTTTGCGTATCTGCCGATGGAAAATGGCATTCATGGCCCTTTGGTAGGTTGCCCCCGCATTTTTCAGACCGAAGGGCATGACGGTGTAGCAATATACCCCTAGAGGTGTCCTGAAGGAGGTGTGCTTTTCGTCATCGGGATACATCTTGATTTGATTATATCCTGAGAACCCGTCCGTAAAGGACATTCGCTCGAATCCACAAGTATTGTCAATCATGACATCTGTGATTGGCAATGGGAATTCGTCTTTGGGGCAGGCCTCGTTTAGATCACGGAAGTCGATGCAGATCCGGATCTTCCCGTTCTTCTTGGCGACGGGGACGATGTTGGCTACCCAGTCGGGATGCTGTTCCTCCCTGATAAAGCCGGAGTCAATAAGCTTCCTGACTTCTGATTGGATTGCCTCCATTATCTCTGGACGGAACCGTCGCTGCTGTTGTTTAACGGGCTTCATGTCCGGATTGATGTTGAGGCGATGCATAGCCACTTGAGGATCAAGTCCAGGCATGTCCTCATAATTCCAGGCGAAGACATCTATATACTCTTGTACAAGAGATATTAAATCCTTCTTCTCTGGAGGCGACAGACCGTCACTTATGAAGATGGGTTTAGGATTGTCTTCATCTCCTAGGTTGACTTGAACAACCTTGTCTTCTGTGGGTGGCTCACGCTGTTCAAAGCGGATGTCCCAAAGAGCATTCAAATGTCTGATCCAAGGGTCTGTATCAGATTGGATCATTTCTTCATCTTCATCCTCCAGATGGCTTGTCGAAACCATGTTTACTGAAAGCCCTTTGAAGATGTTGCCGACACTGACATCTGATTCCCACGACGACGTGTCTGATGAGCAGTCATGACTTGACAGTCTCTCCGAATCAGAGGCTGATGGCACTGGAGTTGATATATAGCCCAACCCCCGGCGCGTCCGATGATAGTAATCAGGGGTTTTCCTTTTCGGTACAAAGGATCGAAGCAGTGTTCTTCTTCCTTTTCCGAAGTTCAACCCAGGCCTGTTGGTTAGATCATACCCCATGCGCTTCATCATCTTGAGCGTTCTTGGTTCATAATGATCGAACTGAGGGGATTCATCCTCACCTTCCGATTCTTCGTGGGGCATTGGTTCAGACGCGATTCGCCCAAAAAGTATTGGTCTTTGGCCTTTTCGTCTGGCTGGAACCATGAATACAGACTCTTGTGCGTCACCATTATCTTGGTATGTCCCGAAGGATGATTTCACCGGTACATGCAAAGATGTCAAAGCATCTATTGCCGACCAGAGGTCATCGTCCACGTCGGTAGTGGTATCCGACGGTATTGAATCGGAAACATACACAGGAAAATACGCAAAGTCTAAATCTTCATTAATGTACCAACCACCCGCATCGTCGGTGGTATCAACATCGAGCTTATTAGTGCTCTTTACAATGGGCTCCAACTCCCACAGGCACTCTTCTTTCTCAGGCTCAACGTCAGCTTCATTACCAGAGTCTGGCTCCTCTGGTTGTGGGGTTTCATTAGTCTCCTCCGGATCCTGATATAAGAGGGAGTCCGTGAAATAATTTTCAACCCCTTTAAACGGATGCCTTTCGGCAATCAACGTTCGGACCTGTCCACTCTCGTTAATGTATTTCATGACTTGGTGGAGAGTAGAGGGAACGATGGAATTGCGGTGAATCCATGGTCGTCCCAGCAACAGGTTGTAGGAAGTGTCCGCGTCAATGACGTAACACGTCACTTCTGACTTGAGGCTCCCGATCTGGCATTTGAGCTTGATCTTCCCCATTGGGCGGGAGCTGTTGGCATTGAACCCGTAAATAGTCGTCTGGGTAGGGCTCAGACGATGGGTTGGAATGCCTAGAAACTGCATAACCCGGCGAGGTATGATGCTCAGCGCGGACCCTGGGTCTACCTGGATGCGGTTCACCTCGGATGACCCAATATACCCTGTGAAGTATAGGGGTCGGTCATGCTTCCCTTTAACCTGCATGTCATCTGTTGTGAAGGTGATGCAGGGAGCATTTGGGGAGGTGTGGAGGCAATCCTCTTCATCTTCCTCCCTTGGCACGCGGGTCATAAAGACCTCAGCATTTGCCAGAGCTTCTTGTAGAGCCTCTCTGGTTGACTTTGATAGCCTCAGGAGCTCATACAAGGTAATGCGTGCCGGGATGTTGGCTAGTTGAGCCAAGACGTCGAAGCGGTAAGGTGTCGAGGATCCTTCCGTTACACCTTTCGCAAGAACTCGAGAAAACCGAGTTTCTTTCTGCTTCTCCCCAGGCTGTTTAGAGGAGGGCTTGGCTGGTTCCACGGCTGGTTGCGGAGAAGCCGCTGCTGTCTCGCCGTACTGCTTCAAGTATGCCTGTCCTGAACGGGTCCCTGCCGTAGGTTGGCTGGGCTCTGCGGCCAGGACTATTGTTTCCTCTTCTGAGTCAGTCAGCGAGGGAACATCAGTGTCCGCTTCTCGAGAAGAGGCGCATATCACATGGCAAGATGAAGCCTTCCCTTTGCCTTTGGACTTCCTGTTGGTCACAGTCGTCCATTGTTGCTCGTCGACGAGGTCAGGGTGGACCCACATGATTTCCCCTCGAGGTGTAGGGACGGGTACCAAGCCTTTCTCCTGCTGCTGATGAGGGTCTGTGTTGACCACCCTCAGTTCTCCTTTCGGGACAGAGATCACCCCCACGGGTGTCGGGGGTCGTGTCCCAAACTGGAGAATCGACGTCATGTTGGCCGTCATCTTCTTCTGCTCCGGTCGGAGTTTTAATACTTCCGCGTCAATCAGAGCTTGAAGGATGTCCTTAAAGACATAGCAGCTTTTGGTAGGATGTCCGAGCATCCTGTGGTATAAGCAGTAGGTGGGATTGTCGGTCTTGCCGACCTCCTCCGGGCGTCTAATTTCAGGGAGCTTCAGTCGATTGCTCTTGTTGAGTAGCTTGAAGAGCGAATCGACGTGTTCCTCCTTGAAGGAATACTGCTTGTTGGGGCGTGGCTGGCTTGAAGAGCCACTTGCCCTGCCTGTTTGAGGTTTGGTGGGAGATTTGGTCTCCGTCGCCAAATTATCCTTCCGCTTGGTTTGGAGGGATGTGTCTGGTGCACGCCTTGTCGACCTCTCTGGCCTGGGCTTGCCTTCTTCCGCTCTGACGCGGGCGACAATCTCCTCAGCCTGTTCACCTTGCTGGACTAATTGTTTCCAGGTGCGGCTTTCAGCAACTCCTATTTGAGCAAGGAGTGAGGTTTGGAGATTATGGCGACATGTTTCCACCAGGGTGGCCTGGGTCATGCCGCTTGGACATCGGAGTGCCATGTTCCGAAATCTTTCTACGAAAGACTTGACGGACTCTCCCTTTCGCTGTTTTGTAGCTAAAAGGGTAGGCATTGTGACCTCCGAATCATCTTCGAAGAAGCGTGTTAGAAACAGCTTCTCCAAGTCGCCCCAGTTCTTGATGGAACCTTCGGGGAGCTTCATGAACCATTCAAAGGCCAACCCTTTCAGGGTGCCGATGAACAGTCGCGCCAGGATGGCATCGTTATCTACCACATTCCCGGTCTGGGATTTGAAGTAGTAGATGTGCTGGTTGGGTGACCCCTTCCCGTCGAATGCTTGGAGAGTTGGAGCCTTGAACTTAGGAGGGTACGGGACTAAGTCCCACTCGGCCGGATAGGGCCGGACTACCCCAGCTTCTTGGAGGCCTTTACGGTTGGTAAGGGCCTCGAGGCGCTGCTCCAGTTGACTCATTCTTTTAGCATGAGCCTTTCCCGGGGTCTGGTCGCTTCTTGCCTGCGACGAGGGCTTGGACACATCCGAGGTAGATCGTCGTGTCTCGTCAGAAGATTCGGAGGGTGGGCTTTCTCCCTTTCCCCTTCGGTCGTCTAGGAGGAGATCTCGCTCTTTCTTCAAGCAATTTCTCAAGCATATGCTTGAGGGAGTCAATGGATCTCTGTTGAGAGGCGATTATATCCATCTGGTGCTTCTGCGTCTGTTCTAAACGCCTGGTCGTCTCCTCAGGAGTGTCGGCCATGTAGGCGGAAGCCTCCTTCTCGACGGAAGAGTTTGAAGCCTGCGACTCCACTATAGCGGAGTGAGAACCACCCATTCTAATGCCGCGGGCTAAGGCATTATAGTCAATTGGGGGAATGGCCCCTGTCCGGGTGCGAGTGTGTTGATACACCCCCTCCGGTTCAGAGTCAGATTCCTCTGAGTTGACCATTAGTTGTTTTCCCTTGCTTCTGCTAGTCATGTTTGCAGTAAGCTCCGGGTATTCAACATCTGAGAAGGTTCTCCTCCTGTGGGAGCGTCTTCTCTTGGCTGATGGGGGAATCAGGGTCAGCTGTCTAATTAAAGACGGCTGGTGCACGCCTGACTCGCAATGGCATCCAGAGAGCATCTGGATGAGCTGTTGACAGCAGCATGGAGAAGTGGTCTGATTGGCACTCCTCTTCCTTGTCAAATAATCCCTCAAATCTGTGGGAGGGGGATTAAAGAGACTGGTCTCGCAACGTCGACGACGGGAGACAGTCATGTGCTGTTCAGCCTGGACACAGGTTTCAGAAACGCGGCTGTCGCGTCGCGGCTGCGTCACGCGCGTCTGGCGTCTCTGTTGATATGAGACACGACTTTCGCGTTGCTGTCTGCTGCGTTGGAGCAGAGAGACTTGGGAGAGAGTGGGCTGCTGGGCCCCACGCCTATGGGCGCGTGCTTCCTGCGTTTGACAAGACGCAGAAGCTTCGCTTCGGCGTTTGGCAAGTTGGTCTTCAGAGGGCTCAACTTGGGGAGTCTCGCGTTTGGGTCGCCAAACACGGACCTCTCGCACTGGACGAGGTGCGGGCAAGGCATCGGATCGTACGCTGCGTTCAACCCCAGTCAGAAAACCAACGGTTCCGACCGAGTGTTGACGCGCGCGTCTTCTCTGTCGACGCTCGGCATTCCGATTGCGCCGTGGAGGAAGAGAGAAGCCAACAACTTCCTGGTTTGTAGAACCAGGGGTGTTTGCCACGCGGGTCTCCTGAGAGACGCTGACGCGGGCGTTCTGTGCGACACGGTCGATCGCACTAGTAGATGTGCCGGGGACCACGCGGGCCTTCAGAGAGGCGTTGGCGCGTGTGTTCTGCGCGACGCGGTCGATCGCAGCAGAGGTGTCTGAGGTTACGCAGGCCTTCTGGGAGGCGTCGGTGCGTGAACCAAACTTGGCACAGTGGGCAGCAGGAGCACCCGACAGAGCCTCAGATTGGGCTTTAGGGGGCTGTCCACTTGAGACCCTGCGGCAGACGCGGGTCTTTGGGCTCTTGGAGCCAGAGGAGAGGAACTCTTCATACTTCGCCTGGTCGAACTCGACGACGAGGGATTCGACCATTTTCCCCTTACGGAGAACGTCATCTTGCACCACGGTGCGCTCGTCAGTAACGAAGGTAGTCCCCAGCGGAGTCGCCATCTCTTGTAGGGTGCCGGAAAAGTTTGGTGGTCTGAGAAAGTGGTTTTAGCTGTAAAAGATTTCCTTGATTCAAGCGAAACGATTACAACCAAAAGAACTACTCTTCCCTCTTTTCCAGTTACAAGGGAGGGAGGATGTCTGAATCTTCCCTTTGTTTAAAGCTGGGTTCTTCGTGTGGCGATGGAGAGTGAATCTTGTTCTCCGTTGACCAGATGACCGTCCTGGACCGTCGGGGGTCTTCTCTTCGGTCGGTAGAAAGAGTAACTCAGCTCCGTCTACCAAAACTCTCAAAGAGGAGGTAGGCGAAGAGCGGCTAGTACTCAGTAAGCTCGCTGAAGAGTCGTGCTTCTCTCTTGATGATCCTTCTGCCTGGATTCGATCGATTTTGATGATGCCCTATCTCAAAGCTCTCTCTTCAAAACTCCGATCTTCTGCCAAGCTTCGATCCTCTCAAGCCTCTATCCCTGTGTGTCTCTGTCCCCTTCATAGCAAAACAAGGCTATTTATAGGGATCTCAGGGGGTGAAGGTGCCTCCTGAAAACGCTCCCGAATGAGGGGCCACTACCCGCTACATGCGCGGTGACTGGCCCCGCAATCAGGGCAGTTGCAACTGAGACGCGGGCGTTGGGCCAAACGCGCTTTGAAGTTTGAGACGCGGGCGTCGAGCCAAACGCGCCTTGAGACGCGGGTTTCGGGCCTTCACGTCTGGATGCTGAGGCGAGGGCGTCGGGTCAATGCGCCTTGATGCTGAGACGCGGGCTTCGGGCCGACGCGTCTTGAGGCTGAGACGCGGGCTTCGGGCCGACGCGTCTGAACGTTGTGACGCGGGTGTAGAGCCAACGCGTCTTAATGCTGAGGCGCGAGCATCGATTTCTCGCGTCTAGAGCTTGAGACTCTGCTTCCTTAATGGCTGGTCTGTTTAGTCATTTTTAGACAGCCTACAGAGCTGTGGGCCTCAACTAAGGTCTTCTATCTAATCTCCCCCTGAGGTACACAAATTATACCCTTGAAATAGAGTGCACCATCAGTATGTATACGAACATCTGACCTCAGCCCCGCTTCCACTTGCTTCCTGAACTTCAGCAATCTGGGATCTCTCTGTGCTTCTTTGATTTCCTCCATCAATGTCGGCTGGATCTGAAATGCCATCAACTGCACGGATCCACTGGTCATCCGAATCACCATCAAGTCTAGCCGCCTCATCTCCTTGAGTAGCTCTTCTTGCTGAGTGAGCAACACTACCATGTTGGCTTCAGGTCTCCTACTCAAGGCGTCAGGTACCACATTAACCTTGCCAGGATGGTACTGCAGATCTATATCATAATCTGCCATCAACTCGAGCCATCGCCTCTGCCTCATGTTCAACTCCTTCTGGGTGAATGTACTTCAAGCTCTTGTAATCGGTGTAAATCAACACTCGGTCACCAAATAAGTAATGCCTTCATATCTTCAACGCAAAGATCACAGCTGCCAGCTCTAGATCATGCGTTGGGTAGTTCTTCTCATGTGGCTTTAACTGCCTGAATGCATAAGCTACCACATGTCCATGCTACATCAATACACATCCAAGACCCTTCCCTGACATGGTTCACAATCGCGGTCTCGGCCGCCGACTCGGCGGGCACTGAGACGGATCGGTCTCGGTGACTCGGATTGGTATCGGGCGATACGCGCAAAACGCCACATAGAAAGCTCAAAATTTTTTGAAAAAATCACGGCAAATCTTAAAAAAATGTGGATATCCACATTCATGTATTACATGTTCAAAATATATCACCTAGCACACTAAACATCAAGCGAAAGTATAAATACACGCGTCGTCGGTAGAAGCATATCAAAATACATGCACAATATTTTAAATTGCACAAACTACATTCATAAATACATGCTAATGTAGTTATTTTCACATTAAATTGCGATGAGGTACAAAATCATCATCATAATGCCGAGTCGACCGAGTCAACTCCGATTCTCGGCTGAGTCGGTCTTCTCTGAGTTGAGTCGACCGACTCGTGACTCGGACTCATCTCGGAGCGGGCCGAGACGGATACGACTCGGCCGACTCGTCTCCGACTCGGCCGAGTCTTTGAACCATGTTCCCTGATGCATCACTATATACAGCCATTCCTCCTGTCCCTAAGGGTATCTTTAAGATTGGAGCTGAAATCAACTTGTTCTTCAACTCCTCAAAAGCAGCCGCACACTCCTCAGTTCATACATCTCTCCTTACCTGGTAAGCTTGGTCAAAGGAACTGCAATCTTAGAGAAGTCCTTCACGAACCTTCGATAATATCGAGCTAATCCGATGAAGCTCATGATCTCTGTTACGGGTTTTGGAGTTGACCAATCTTTCACTGCCTTAATCTTGCTAGGATCCACTGATATTCCTTCCTTAGAAACAACATGGCCCAAGAATGCTATACTCTCCAGCGAGAACTCACACTTACTAAGTTTAGCATGAAGCTGCTCAAGTCGGAGCGTCTGTAGCACAACCCTCAGATGCTCTGTTCATTCTTGAAATAGACCAAAATATCATCTATGAACAATAACACAAACTTATTCAAATATGGTGAGAAAATTTTATTCATCAAGTCTATAAAGACTGCTGGGGCATTTGTAACTCCAAAGGGCATAACTAAGAACTCATAATGACCATAGCGAGTCCTATATGCTGTCTTCTGGATGTCTTCCTTCTTCACCTTCACTGATGGTACCCTGACTGCAGATCTAACTTTGAGAATACTTGGGTCCCATGAAGTTGATCAAAGAGATCATCAATCCTCGGCAAAGGGTACTTGTTCTTAATGGTGACTTTGTTCAATTCTCTGTAATCAATACACAATTTCTTGCCACCATCCTTCTTGTTTGCCAACAACATTGGTGCTCTCCAAGGTGAAGTATTATGTTTGATCAGACCCTTGCTCGAATACTCCAGCAGCTGCTCCTTCAATATAACCAATTCAGTTGGTGCCATCTGGTACGGTGCTTTAGAGATGGGAGTCGCTCTTGGAATAATATCAATAGAGAACTCCACAACTCTGTCAGGTGGAAATCCAGATATCTCCTTAAATACATCCAGGAATTCATTCCACACTGACACCGTCTTCTTATCTTCTGCAGTGGCACAATCTAGCTGATCTTCCTTTCTGAGGGATTTGCGTTCTCCAAAGAACTGAAACTTCGGTTGATGTGGAATTCTAAAGATTACCTTCTTGTTCCAACAGTCGATCACCGCATGATACTTGCTGAGCCAAGTCATGCTTAGGATCACATCGTACCCTCCAGTGTCTAGTACGAACATGTCGGCTTCCAACTTTCTGCCACATAACTCCATATTGCACGCCTTGCAAATCTTATTAGTAATGACCACCCCATTTCCCGTACTAATTTCCCACCGTCACCCATACATATTAGGGGTATAGAATGCAAAGCAGTAAATCTACTAGATATGAAGCAATGTGATGCACCAAAGTCAAAAAGTGATAAGACTGGAACAAAGAACTGCATGAGATTTCAGAAATCAAGGAATGGATTTCAAGGAAAGAATAGATAACTTCATACTTGTGATTGGAATGTATAGCAATGACTCGTGTGACTCAGTTGCAAATTAATCCAATATTAATCTGCAGACTAGCTGTGCTGAAGGTGTGAGAGCCTAGGCTCTGATACCAACCTGTGGCCCCCTGCTCCTGCGGATACGGGGACGCCACTGCGACGTACATACGCAGGTCGATGTTACCATCACGTATGTACGCTGAGCATCAATATAATACAATACAGAGATCAGAGTGCAGAAATACGTGGTGTTATACATTCCAACATAAAAGTACAAGTAACTCAGTCATCACAGACTGTGACATGATATTACATAAATATTACATCACTAGGTAGTACAAAAGTAGACTGTATAAGGTACAAAAGATAAGGACTCACGAGCTAGAAGAGGGAATCTCGCGAGCGGGGAAGACGGGAAGAAGCTACGGTTGATCCGCCTGCTCCCCGAAGTAGGCCTGGTCCTCAGCTGAAGGGTCCACCTCGGTCCAAGCTGCAAGATCTGGACATGCAAATCTAGGGTTATTAGTGGGCAACCCAGCGAGTGCAAGAACCCAAATGGTAAGTATAAACAAAAGTGAATGCATCAGGTCAAGTATAATGTACCCAAATCTCTAAGCATGAAATAACCACAATAAATAGTGAAATATGGAAATAACATTAGATTGTGTCGCATGAAATAAAAGCAAGTGTAGCAGGTCAAATGTCATGTAATCAAATTAGCAAGCATGGAGTAACTACAATAAATAGCAAGTATGGAAATGACAATAAAATTCATGCAGCATGAAGTCAATTATCAAGTTATTATTAAGACTCGTTCAATTTGTATGTTTCGATATATGGCCCGTACCATATACTTCTGCATACAAGTTAAGCGAGGTTGGTTATTGGAAACTGATGGGGAACGACGAACCATGTTTATAATGGGTCCCATGCATGCCCGGGACAATGGTCCAGGAGTATCCGGTACTGAGCCGGAACGTACCGCTAGGTACCGGGACTTACTATATGCTCGAAGGTCTTAGTATACGCCCGAACAGGAATAGAGTGTCACCGTTCCCCACAGGGATATACCCAGGGGATTATAGTACACCCGGCAGGCAGGCAGGGGGGTAGGGGTGTCAGTACACCCCTCGGAAGCGCCTGGTGGCCTCCAGGTCGAATCCCAGGAATTAGTTGTACAACATATGTATGACCACCATAAACACAGAAGCTATATCGATACCCATCAATTTTCTCCGTCCCGGTGTAAGTTGTTTAAATATAACAGAGTGTCAAATAATAAAGTCCACATGGTATTCACAAAAGTCCAATATCCATAGTTATCCTATTACGGGGGTCAATAGGAGTATAATATCCGGAGTAATGTCAGGAGCCTCCCTATTTCAGGGGTTCAAGTATACAGGAGTTCAGGAGTACAGGAGTTCATGAGTACCAAATGTCTGGAATAATATAATAATCATGCCAAGTCCTCGTAAAAGTGATAGTCATGAATATGCCATATAATACAGGTACCAGGGGTGATAGTGTCCGGTCAAGGGTCACGATGTCAAGTCAATGTACTTGCACCACATGAAAACATGTCATATACTGGGTGTCAGGATCAGGTGTCAAGTATGACATATCAAGTACCGGTGTCTAATATCAAGTGTCGTGGATCAGGTATCAAGTATAACATATCAAGTGCCGGTGTAAATACCGAGTGCCGGTGTCATAAATCATATATCAAGTATAACATGTCAAGTGTCGGTGTCCGGTGTCACGTGTCAAGTATAACATGTCAAGTGTCGGGTAAACACCGAGTGTAATATCATATATTAACTCGTATAGTAAGGAGTCAGGTACTAAAAATTACAGTAGCAAGTGTTAGGCATGTTACGGTAGTAATGCGATGTTCACATATCAATATCATGCAATAAATTAAGGGTAGTTATTTTTAAGTTTAATATAAAGCACTCGCCTAAACCGGAATGAAATACCGGGTTAAAATCCGAGAAATCCGCGAACCCGTGCGAGCAAGCCACTAGCCTATATTTATATATATAAATATATAAATATAAATATATATATATATATAAATATTAGAGGAATGAGAGAGAGAGAGAGAAGAGAGAAAACTGTACGAAGAAGAGAGAAAATAGGGTTTTTTTTTGTTGAAGAGGAAATAGGAATTAAAAGGGGAGGGCTATGATTGTAATTATGAGTTAGTAATTTGGGGGTGAAGTGGAGGGTATTTTAGGGAATGTAGGAAAGTGGGTATTTTAGGAAAAGAGAGAGAAAAGAAAGAAATAAAGAAGGAAGAAGAAAGAAAGAAAGAAATGAAGGGGATGGGGGAGATGGCCGGCCACCGCCGGCGGCCCTGGGGCGACGGCGCCGCCGGAGGTGGGGGGGGGGGGGGGGGCGCGGCTGCCCTAGGGGAGGGGAGGTTGGTAGTGGAGTTGTTTGGTTTGGTGGTGTTTGGTGGAGTGGTGGTAGTTGATGGTGGTGGTGGTTATGATGGTTGTGGTGGTTGTTGGAGGTGGTGGGGAGTTGAGGAGGAGGAGGTGATGATGGGATGGTGGGAGTGGTGGAATTGATAGAGATGGTGAATTTTGGAGAAGGAAAGGAAGTGGTGGTGATGGTTTGTTTGAAATTGGAGGTGGTAGGTTGATGGTTGAAGATTGAGGTGGTGGAGTGGGGAGGGGGTGTGGGGAGGTGGCGCCGGCGGCTAGGGAGGGGGGCGGCGACGACGGTGGAGGCGGCGGTGGTGAAGGTGGAGAGGTTAGTTTTGGTTGAAGGAGTTGGAGTTAAAATGAAATTGTAAATGAAAAGAGAAGGGAGGAAGGAGATAAATGGAGAAGGGATATGATGAATGAGGATGGGGGGAGGGGCTGCAGCAGCAGCCAATCATGGCCTGGCTGTTGCTGCAGGCGGCGGTGGAAGGGAAGAAGCAGGGTATGGGGGGTGGAGTGAAGGAGAAGAAAGAAAAAGAAAGAAAATTAAAGAAAAGGAAAAAAAATAAGGAAAAGAAAAGAAAATAGTATAAAATTTTATTATTAAATAATTTATTTATTATAATATCTGGGAGTACAAAGTAGGGGAGTAGAGAAGGAAAAAGTAAGAAAAGATAAGATTGGTAATTAATATTATTATTTTAATTGGGCGAAAATTTGACTTTCAGAAACGTTCCGAAAATTCTCAAAAATAGAAAATATTATTTTAAGATACCGGTGAAATCGGAATTGAGAAATTCAATCTAGTTTTCAAATTAAAAATTCTGAAATCTTTCGGCGATACCGGCCGACACCAGAATCGCTCAAATTTTGATAAATTTAGAAAAATCTTAAAAAAATATATTTAGATAGAAAATGAAAATTTAAGAAGTAACGTGAAAACCGTTTTTGAAAATTCAATCCCGTTTGAAAACTAAAAATTAAGGAATCAGTCAGCGATGCCGACCGACACCGGTTTTGAAAATTTTGCAGAAAAATTCTGAAAAATTTCAGAAAATCATGAAAAATCTAAATATTAGAAAACAATGTCTGAAACTGAAATCGGTCAAATCAGACTAACAGAAAGGTCAAATCGGGCAGCAGGCTGGCATCGGGTTCCCTGTCCGGGTCAGGGCTGACTTTAGGTCTGAGAATCCAGGTTCGATACACAATAACATAAGCAATCACAACCCAAAAACACATACTGGAAGAAAATTGAAACAGTACGGTCGAAAAATTTGGGACACGTATCTGGGTACGTATCGCGGGAACGGGGTGCTTCACCATTGCTTTGTGACAAGGAATCCAAATTGTACATGCAACTTTATTAAGAATAGTCCAGCACTTTAATCACTTGCAGGAGTTGACGGTGTTAATGAACTTGTTGACGCTCACAGTTTTCAAGTTTATTTATCAGTATGATTTATATATTTTATTTTGTTAAGGGATGCGTTCTGTCTTACAAACATTATTGACAGATGTTCGCTCGAGTAATCCAGTTTATTTGACTCTTTCTGCTGCTGCTTGGTTAAAGAGTCAAGCTGAACTGTATGCCTATACTTAGCATATGGAGATTTTATTGTATTTTGCCTCTCACACTTGAGACAATTATATTCCCAATGGTTAAAGCTCGTTTCCATATCTTCCTTTTCTTCTTTCTTTCTAATCGCCCACTTCAATTTAACGTGCAGCAACCCAATGATGAGGACCCACTAAATCACGAGGCAGCTGCTGTTCTTCGCGACAATCCAAGATTGTTTGAGACGAACGTGAGAAGGGCAATGGCTGGAGGGTACGTTGGGCAGACTTACTTCACCAGGTGCATATAAAGCGAACACTGTGCCAGGAAAAGAGCTCAAGGCAGTGCCAGGATGTATGCACTTCTACAGAACTGCGCTGGCCACAGGTGCTGTAAATTCCATCTTGTGTAACTGATTGTGCAATACCTGAAAACTCTCCAATGCAAGCGTGTGTATCTGAAGGTCCATTTGAACTTTGCAATGTTGTAATGTGTGAAACAGCGCAATCTGCTGACTTGTTGGACATTGTTTTTCCATTTTGTTGTGGTGAATTGTGAATTAGTGTCCGCCTGCCACTTTGAAATTCGGAACGCTTGTACAACTATTATGTTAAACATATCTTGATCTGTGTTATAGGCCTCCGTCTCAGTTGAGATCTTTTTGCTGACGTCGCAAAAGGAAGGGATGCAGGTATTTGCTGTTTTGTTCTTTTTCCTCCTTCGAATCTAAAATTGTAAGCTTGACTTGAATGTTTGGTTAGAAGCCAAAATTTGACTGTTCTTCCAGGAGCGCTGAGCGCATGTTGTGGACGTGATAAGCGGTGAGTCAGCTTCATCCACATTTTGCGTTCGCGGAATTTACACCAGGTTAAAGTTTTCGTTTTATATGCTTCTTTATCTGAAATTTCAGTTGAGTTAAGATTTTATGTACTATTTACCTAATATTAATTAAACTTAATTCGATGTGAATCTCTAGGTTTGCATTAATCTGATTTTTCTATTAGAATTTTAACTTAATTGGGATACAAATTTCTAGGAAGTGTGGTTATTTCCAGAATAAGAATGTAATTACACAGGCTTTGTTGCATTTCCTGAACTCTGAATAGAATCAAATTCAGCCGCATTTAGATTTATTATTTTTTTTTTTGCTGTTGCAACGCAAGTTTGTTTCATCCGTCACATTCCCTCTTTCGACGTCCATCATACATGTAAATTCAAATTTCTAAACAAAGTGTTCGTTACTAAACCCCCCCCCCCCCCCCCCCCCCCCCCCCCCCCCCCACCCACACCCCAGGCACGCGCGCGTGCACACACAAAACAAACTCTACACCAGTTTTTTTTTTTTTTTTTTGATAGTCAAAAATATTACAAAGCTAAAAAAAAAACAAAAGATAACAGAAAGATACAAAGCGATCAAGTAATCCTTCGGGATCAATTTCATGTAGAATTTTCTTATGACGATCAGTCAAGTCTTCAAGTGATCCATCAAAATCAGAAAGAGCAACTAGAAGCGAAAAGAATGATGAAGAACTACTCTTCTTGTTCTTTCCCAATTTGATCGCAGATTTTGCAATCGCAGGCCGATGACATCTCAAGAGATCCACAATCTCTTTTTCTTTACTTTTCTTCTTCAAAAACTTCTTGGGTGGAACATGCTCCAGGTCATCATTGTTCGGAGTCGAATCACAGGAGCCCTGAGCTAACATCGCTCTGAAGGCGTCCATATCAGCAGCATTGGGTTGCGGTGTCGATGCCGAAATAACCGATGTATCTTCGTTAATGGGGTGTTGGGCCTCATATAGACCAGCTCCCATTTTAACTCCAATTTTTGAGGACCCAGATGGATTGATGGCCCGTTGTGTCAGCCCACAAGCCCCCACAGATCATTTGAGTTTGCAACGCTCAGTGGCCGAGGCCTATATGCTCCCGAAGGCCCAGAAGTATCACCTGAGCCCAATGGCTCTAAAAAACCTCAGCCTGGTCCCGTAGAACCGTTCTCACGTGCCGAGAGAGAAGCATGAGAGGCATGTGCCTGAGCACGTGACAAAGAGGGAGCAAAAGGACCAATTCCAACACGTGAGGAGGCACGTGAGGCAGAAGGGCCGTGTTCGCTGGAGTTCGTTGGCTGCCTAGGGTTGCGGCCACGCCGACGAACATGATTCTAGGCCATAGGAGCTGGCTTGTCATCATCGACGACCACAGGGGCGTCAACAGGTGCCATGCTACATCCTCATCCAAAGATGATGACCTATTGGGTTGAAAAGAAGACAGATTATTGGTCAGAGAGGGCGGAGGAGACTTACAATCAATCGAACGGTGACCGATACAGCCACAGCAAGGACAAAAAAGATGAATATGTTCGTATTCGAAGCGCTGCCAGAAGACAGGGGCATCAATGCCTTCGAGCACGACATCAGTGCCTGGAACAAGCGGTCTGCCGGAGTCTACCTCAACAGCAACCCCGAGCATACCGTCCTTTAGTCATTAGCGAGGTGGATTCATCCATCTTCACAAAACGGCCCGCCGCAGATATGATGAGTTCAAGTGTGGGAGCATTCCAGCACACTGTTGGTAGATTCGGCAGGCACATCCACAAAACAGTGCGAGAAAGACGATGGGGAGATGGCAAGAAGGACAACGACCATGCCAAAGTGGCATCATCGACGACATAAAGCCCATCATTATTAAGAACTTCATCACGATCAGCAGCCGAGATAAATCGAAACAGAAAAAACCCAAAATTCATTGGGATAATCTCCCAATCTCTCTCTGGAGACCATTTAGAAGCCAACGAAGCCAATACCTTATCAGTAGTCATAGATCTCCTAAGGAATTTTCCAATTAAAGAGAGAGCCCAAGGTTTGGACCCTTCTTCCACGAGGAGACTCGACAGAACCCTAATTGGATTAGGGTAGCAGCACCGAACACAATTGATGTCATCAGGGATAAGCTGTGGAGGGGGGGGAGGCTTAGGCTTTAGAACAGCCTTATAGGAGGATGATGGGCCAGCGTAACGGGGTAGGATTAGGGGTGGCAATTGGGTCGGGTCGGGTCTAATTGGGTCGGGTCTTAAATGGGTCGACCCATAATCAGGTCGGGTCGACCCGACCCATTTATTTATATGGGTCAAAAATCCAAACCTAAACCCGACCCAGTATTATGTGGGTCGACCCGAACCGACCCATTTGACCCATTTAACTAAATGGGTCGGCCGGGTCGGGTCGACCCGTTAACGGTAATTGTTTTGTAGGAACCTTGTTCTTGCATTCTATAAGTAGATGACAGTGGCATAATGTTGGTTTCAATAAGTTAAAAATCATAAAATCATGTATATCAAATGCAATGCTTCTTATTCTCTGAAATAAAAGGTGAAAGTATTAGTGGGATTGAGACAAACTCAGGGATTGTTTATGCAATATAATTTTGTTTATTTATGAGAATGTAGTTAAAATTAAGGGGCTTTAGGTTTTTCATAGAAGATTGTGCAATGTGTATGGTGTATTGGATTTTGATGAAGAAAGGATGGAGAGCTAAATTATGAAATCCCTGAGCGGAAATGATAAATGATTCCCAAAAAAAAAATCTCTGGATCAAAAATATAAAAAGGTAAATGGGTCTTAGCGGGTTTGGTGGGTTTGGGTCGACCCGACCCATTTATTAATCGGTTCTGGTGGGTCGACCCGATTACGACCCAAACCCGTATAGCTCAAACCCATACCCACTTACTCTGGGTCGGGTCGGGTCGGGTCTGGCGGGTCGGGTCTGAATTGCCCCCCCTAGGTAGGATGTTGATCAGAGGCGTCTGGGAGGAGGGAAGCGGTGGTTTGGGGGGAGGAGAGGAATTTTCGAGAGACATCTCTCGGCCAGGGAGAGGTTAATCCTCTACACCAGTTGTTGCGTCCATAGTTACCAAGACTGGATATGAAAGTAGAACACAAGACACAAAGAGAGACAGGGAACATACGTGAAACTTGAGATTGGCTTACAAAAAGCAACCTATAATGCTGATAATATTTCAAATCTAATTGAATTAACCATTGTTCACCCGTTCATCATTCACTTTGTAGCACTCTCGTGCACAGCATTCTTTCAACGGCAAAGGTTATGGATTACTCTCTCCAACAGAAACCAGAACACATTTTTATTCTCCAGGGCCAACTTACAGAACTGTAAAACATCCAAACTTGATCAGCAAATGCAATTTTAACCCATCTATCCCCCCTGATTTCTTCAATCTCTGCCTTCAATAACTGATTGTCGTCATAAATGGTACAACCAATTACACATCCTTTACTCAAAACCCTCGAGGAATTCTATGCATCCAACGGTATGGAGTCCGTCTTATGGAATTAGACAGTCAATTCAAATAGTCGGAATACACCATAACAATTTTTTATATCTAACAGAGGAAAAAACCAATCTATGAACTCAATTAGGAAATCTGCATTAAAGGACAGAGAGCTGCTTCAGCTCTTTACAGTGCCAAAGAATCTGGAGAGCGGCAATGGGCCATCACTCTCACTATCACTGATAGAGTGCTTGGCCCTTGACCTGTGCCTTCTTTCCTTCTTCGATTTCTTAGATCTTGACCTTGAACTTGACCTTTTCGATTCCCTCTCGTCTTCGCTGCTAGAAGATTCAGAAGATGAACTAGAGGAACTGGCTTCAGATGACCTCCGTCTGTGCTGTAAAATACATTTAAAATACAATGGTTAGGGTGGGGATGGACACTCATTTGGATTAAATATTATTCAGCAAGGTGAGGCTGCAAATTTAGGGTCGGTCTTGGTGAATATGTGAGGCAATGAGAAAGCCAAGAAATACTTCTTAATTTTAACTTGTTAACGAGAAACAAACTTAAATAAATTTAAGATTTCTGTCATTACATAAACCATTGGCAACAATGAAGTTACAAAACAGTTCAAAGGTATCACAACATGAGCCTCAACAGTTCTCTCCAAAGCAATCACATCATAGTTTGATGTTTCTCAAAAAATCCCTTGCAATTTGAACCCCAATGATGTTCTTTCCAGTACTACTCAATTCTTATTGTATTTTGCAACCTGTATTCTTGCTAACAGTACATACTAGGAAAAAACACATGCTGTGCAGATGAAAAATCAAACTTAAAAGGTCTAGAAGAATGTTAATGTGTAGAACAAGTGTGTGTGTGTGTGTGTGTGTGTGTGGTGCTGGTGGTGTTTTTTTTTTGTTTTTTTTTTCCCTTTTTGTTTTTTTTTTGGGGGGGGGGGGGGGGGGGTGGCACAAATACTGACCGTATATCGTAAATTTTTTTATGAGATTAAGATTATAATTGTACAGGTTTCTCGTATCGGAATCCTAGTTATAATGACATTCTAATTTGATGAGTTTCCTTCTAAATTAGATACAAGTTCTAGTTTAATATCAACTAAATTTATAATTTTGATTTATTTAAGTAATTCATTCGGAACAACTTCATACCTATATATTCAAACATGACTTTCACATCTATCAATCTAAATATACGTCATCTGAATATAATATTGGAGATGCAGTTTTTTCATGAAAACACAATGTATAGAGAAATAAATTTTAGAATCAGTTGATGATATATATCAATATATTCATTAGATAGGTTCCAAGGAAAAATATTAGGAGTCCGACCTTCTCTCCCTCCCTCCCACCCTCTCATCATTGTTGTCACTTGAATCCATAATACTTTTTTTTTGTGAGAAGAACTTGAATCCATAATATTATTTCTATAGTAAGCACCAGGCAACTAAGGGTCCAAAGTAAATTTAGTTTTAACAGACCATCTTTTTTTTTTTTTTTTTTGAAAATTGCCATTATCTTAAGATATTTTTGTTGCATGCTTACTTTTTACAGAATTCTAATCACTTAAGATTCTAATTTAATAAAGCTTTCTCTTAATTGATTATCTTTATTTTATATTTTTATTTGATGAATCTTTTTTTATTTTATTTACGTTATTTCTGTGATAAGTTCCCAATCTTTTTCAAATGTGCCTTTTTAATTATAGTCACAGAGATGTATGTTATTCTAAAATTGAGAGAAGAGATAATTAAGTAGATTAGTTAATTGAATAGAATAGATTATGGTAGATCTGAACAAGTTAAATTTCAGAGTAGATTTCAAGGATTGAAAGTTACTATTTATTTGTCATTGGGTTGTTTACAAGTACTTTTAAAAGCAAACAGAGCCCCCCAACCCCCCGAATCCCCACCCCACACAAAATCCACCCAAATAAAAACAACCAAAGAAGGAAAAAAACTCCATGCATCTCATCAAATCCAATCCCATTGTTTAAGATGCATGTATCCATTTAATAGTATTTGATGACTGTCCCTTGTGCATTTGTATATATTTGTACGAGATAATGACTATTGCCTTTGTACCCATATTCGCTTGTATTAAACATGACTGTTGAGTGTTGACTTCTATCTGATTTGTATCCATATTCGTCTATAGTCATGAGTGACTATTGCCTCAATCTGATATCAGAATCTCTTCGTATCAGATAGGGCTGGTAGTTTTCCTTCCTAAAAGAATATTCACCTCCAAATTCTGATCTCTTGAAGCACAGCAGATATAGATAACATAATGCCTATATCTGATACCCTACATTTAGGAATAAAATTTGGTTGGTCAGGCCCAGGTCAAGCCACCCTAATCATATTAGATCCAATCTACTAATCATATTAGATCCGATCTACTACACTAAAAACTAGACCAGCGGATCAGATACAGTTCCACAATCAGGTCCAAACTCCGATCTGCTCGTGTAATGATGTGATGAGTTTGGAACTACAATGGTCAACTTAAAGCATTAGGGGCTGATAACAAGTCACATTTAGATTTTTTTCTAGGGTATTTCTACTTCTAGTCAGACACCATAGCAGATCCAATTCAGATGGGAAAAGGCTTCCAGATAATGGATGATTGGTGAACTCAAAATGGCCTGTTATTTATTTTGCACAAGCTTTTTATAAACAAAGGGAACATTTTTTAATTTACTAGCAGTTTGAGGGTTCATTCGCAAAATGAAATTAAAGATCAGATTCATTCTCTTTTAAAGAGATAAATTTGGGTGTTAAGAGTTAAAAACTTAAAATAAGTCAACTAGGAAATTAAAGAAACATGGTGAGACTGTTTACCAATAGCTATTCATGAGAATAAAACACGTCAGTTTATTTTCTGATTTTGGATTGATTTCTTAGTTGGTATTTGGTAAGTTGAGGGCCAGTTTCAATTTAATTCTACATCATCTCTTCTTTTCTTCACCCTGAAACACCTATAAAAGGGCTGAAGTTAATTGAAAAAATAGAGAAATTTGTAGTAAATATTATGTTTGTTAGAAGACTGCAATTTTCACTTAACGTTCTCTTCTTCTTTTTCTCTGTTTGCACGTGCTGCCATTCTGGTGAGCAACCATAATTATAATAACCCTATTCTCTGCATTCAAATACCAAATCTCCTTTTTGGTGAGATCTAAAAATCCTAGACTGCATCCAGGATAAGTACATTATTTATACTAGTGCATTACATTTATTTCCATCTCTTAATCCGAATGCCTGAAGACTTCTCTCGCTTGATTGCAGAAAATATGAAATAACAAAATTATACGAAAAGAAAGTAGTTTCATCATTACTTTTTAACCTTTAAGAGAAGATATTTCTTTGCACAGATGATAGGAATTTTGTAATATTGTTGTTTAATCATCTGTTATGTTTGCAAATGTATTTATGTCATACAATCTAAGTGCATGCAAAATTTTAATTATTATACTAGCCTTTTACATTTTGCCCTTTTCCCTTTGTATAGAATTAACTTTTTAGAAAATAAGGAGAAATTTTTAAAGCGTGCACAGGAAATACATATTTCAAACATTGTAAGCCAGTCTACCATCAGAGCCCCTCCACACTCACGCAGACATGAAATGCAGGCCCAAGCAACAGTGTTGCTAGGAAAAAGTCACTCTATAATATGTAAAGGAACAAATGTAAGTAGCATGTGCTTTAACAGAAATATGCTATATTTGTGCAGCATAAAAGATAAGGAATATGTAACTCTGAAAATCAATAAACCTTTCTCTTTCTGCTACTCCGTTTCTTTGTATCTTTATCCTTCTTCTCTGTATTTCATACTTTCAAGTCAGTAAGTAGCACTTCAAAGTAAGATGACAAGAACCGAGACCAGAGACAGGCACACCCACAATTTTATTTACCTTTCTTGTTACGTGACTTGCTGCTGGAATGGTTTCTTCCCAGGGAAAGCTTGCGTGCTCTTTCAGCATCAAGCTGAGCCCGGTATTCTCTCATCATTCTATCCTTGTCAGCATCCAACTCACCTTTTTTCAGCTCATCCTCCTAGAGATGGAAATTGAATAGAATAACCCACTAGTGTAAGGACAGCATAACCACAGTCTTGATGTTATGCACTCAAACAATATAAATACAGGCTTTCGATGAAAATTCAGAAGATTAGTAGTTATTAAAATTTGAAATGCACAAAGGATTTATAAATACAAGGGAAAATAATATAATCATATTGACTTGATGCAATCATATGGGATGGAGATTTTTTTAGTTGAAAATTCAGAAGATTAGTAGTTATTAAAATTTGAAATGCACAAAGGATTTATAAATACAAGGAAAATAATATAATCATATGGTATGGTATGGAGACATGGAACACAATTGTCCTTTATGTTACGATAGGAAAAACCATCATAGCTGTTACCTCTCACCAAAACCACCTTGATGGACAGTCCATATAAGGAGTGCGGTTCTTACCCAACTTTGTAAACTTGATTCTGACTGCTCTAGTTTCATGGACAGTTATGTAAAATGAGCACCTATCATGAAGCTGTTCAATACGTATAGAACACTAGTTCTTGTATGCTCCTCAGATAGACAGATGCTTGGCAGACACTTCTTTAATGTGCCCCACCAAATATGTAATATATTTGTAATTCTTCACTGCAAAGATTGACATATGATGGACACTAACTACTAGTGCACTGCTCATATTGGGATGTGATTTTATTTTATTTTTCACTTCTCATGGGAAATTATAATGCTTATAAAAAATATATGAGAATGGTAGCCTGTTTCAACGTAAAACCTTGAGACATAAGAAGCTAAAAGGACAGAACTTGTTATTATATATTCATTTAACTGTATATTATCACTGGAAGCACTATATTTTCATCAAATTATCAGATATCTATATTATCACTGCAACCACTATATTTTCATCAAATTATCAGAGACCAAGCTGCTGTTATGATGAAGTTTAGAGCAGAAGTATATACACAATATTTGTTGTTATACCCACATCATATATGTAGTTAAAAGTTAACATATATGTACATCTTTTTTGTGTCATGTCCATGTGCCTTACCCCTGCCTCTTACATAGATGAGTAAGTTATGGATTAAACACCAAACTTGTGTTGGTGAGTAAGGTCCATTAGAAACAGACCCACCCTTGCAACCCAAGCCTAGTGGGTAGGCTTTGATGCCTTGTTGTAGTTGAGAGTATGCTGATTCTGTTTCTTTAAGAATCTGAAAGTAACTCATGGGAAAGGTTCAAGAAACTCTCACAAAAATCTTTATGCATGTTTAGTTGATTACTTAACCACTATATGAATCAGCATATATCATCATATGTCATAATCCGAGCCTCTATCTAAATGGGATTGGATATGAAGCACGACTCAAAATTCAAGAATGCTCCATACTCCACAGGAATGAATAAGTTGCAACATCTAGCTGTCAATCAGAAATCAACTCTATGGTTAATGGGGAGTCCCCTATAAAGACAACTACGAGCACGTAACGCCTAATACTTTCGAGCATAGGAACATAGACCTGACTTTTCTGATCGTGCAGACTAAGCTCGTGCTACCAAAGAGCTTGATATCCCCCTAGAACTGGAAAAGGTCCAGACAAAGAGGAAATATGACAATATTTGCTCTGGAGAATCACATTAATCTCGAAGGCATGAAATAAGCCAAAGAGCCAAGTGGAATCAATCTCTTGAAGGATCTTTTTACAACATATTGAAATTATGAAACTCAAGATTCATTCTTTACAAGAATATGAACAGGTCAATATTTCACTTTATTGCAAAGGTTAACATGAAAAAAATAATCATATTGACCTAAGATGTTACATATGACATGTCAAATGGGCACAGCAAAGTGTCAACTACATAATAAAGAAGATAAACTGTCCATGTACAAACTTCTGCTTTCAATCTTTAGAAAACGAGTGTTTTGCTTGCAAAAGTATTACCTTTTGTTTTTTTTTGAATTCCTCCCAGGTTATAGTATGAGAAGTATTAAGGTTGGCCAAACGAGCAGCATGCCACTCTGGTGAATGAAACGAACCATCCGTCTGCGTTGGTCCTCGTTAGTAAAAATTCAAGGAAAAAGAAAGTATTGAATGTACAGAAATGCGGCTTGATTGATCATAAAACACAAAGATAAGTGTGCTTCTTTCAAGAAGAACAAGAAAATGAATAAAAATGGAAAAGCAGATCATGAAGCAACTAACAAAAGAACTATCTATGTCTTTGGATGCAAACAAGAATGTGGACATAAAATGCACAGGCACAAATCAAACTAAATTAGCAACACACTATGTGAAGTCAGTTAATAAAAAGTGATATTGGTTGTACTTGAGTCTCAAAAAAATAGTGATATTGGTTGTACTTGAGTCTATGGGTAACAAACAGTGGCTAGTAATATGATAACTGAAAAGCAAATCACAAATGTAAAGTAATAGATTAAAATCTTAAATAGCTTATTTAGTAGCCTAAGACAGAAATGCAACGTAGATTCATTTTATTTTGCTAGGACTTTTTGATTAATAGAAACCAAAATTCATATGTTAATCAGTATATATTGCACGAGAAATTACATCTTTGATCCTACAGAGGTAGAAATTATTGTAATCGACACCTGAATTTGACTAGGTGAGTTTTCTTTTAATTTTTCCCCATCAACATTGCTACTCAAGTCATAAGGAGATTGAATATTGCAAGTTTCTCATAATGCTCCTATTCCTTTTGACTCTTTTTATTCCACATATCTTGCTTCATTAATCACGCTTCAATACATCAAATGTTAATTGCTGACAGCATTGTTTTTATTACTTATACTTTTGGCTATGAACCACTAGGGACAACAAACAGTGGAAGAAAATAGTTAAAGCAAATCTTCCTCAGGAAATACCATTGTCTCAATAATCTACAGTCCTAACAGCTAACAAATATCCATCATCGTGTTTTACTTCATTATGAGATTATATAGCTCTCACAAATTCCAATGTTGCATATGACCATGTTTTGCTCATATCACTATCAATTGTCGTGTACAAATTACTAAACAGTGTAGAATAGATGCAATCTATATTTACATGTGAACTCAGTGAAATAACCTATGCTTTTGAATTTTTTGCCTAAGGGAAATATGTATGGCTAGTGAAAGCACGAAGTAAGAACACAAATGGTTATATCAGCTACTACAGTACATTCATTGAAAACCAAACTCGGACAACTACTATTGGGCACATGGACACACATCCACATAGAACACGTTTTATATTTAACAAGAAGCATGCTAAACCATTAAAGTCAAAGAGTGGAAGCATCATAGAATTCCATAGAAATATTTTCTTTTGTCAGAAACAAAAGTTTCAAGTCATGAGCCATCTGAAGGTCAAGATACTGAAGATCAAAATATCATCAACAAGGCCAAAGAAAAGTAAGCTGAGTTCAGAATGATCGACTTGAGAAAGTCAGAGACATTTTCAGAGAGGGATCCTTCATCTTATGATCATGAACCATGACACAATGTGTCGAAAGCCTAATGATGGTGCGGGCACTGAATACTAACAACATAAAATCAATGACAACCAACATCAGACTGCAACTGAAACAATAAAAAAGTAATGATAAAACACTAAAAAGCTTAAGAATGAGCACAACTATTTATTAGGCTATGGTGTGTAGTACTCATGCCTTACTCCCGCACTAACTTCCACCAAGATCATGCTAAAAGTGGTGCAAATTCAATGAAATTTCAGTTGTTTCCTCAGAGAAAGACCCAAAAGTGATGGCTTTGTCAGTTTCAGGGTTTCAATTGCTAGCAAATTTTGTACAAACATAAAATTGTAACTTTATCAACTCGACAAGGTCAATCCAAAGCATAACTAAATGGCAATCGAGCTTCAAGAACCCTAGAAAATCAATCGAGCAGAAGAGGAATTGGGCGACGATGGTATGAAAGGGTACAAACCATTCCGTCTTCGATCTCCTCGGGCCCGCCGGAGGTCGAGCCCACCCTGGCCCTCTGCATAGCTTTGTAGGCTTGATTCTTCCCCATTTCTTGATTCCAGCAGAATTTGGCTCGATTCGAGGGGCGAAAGGGCTCAGAGAGTGGGGCCGAACCTTGATTCGATTGGGAGAATTAGGGCTGTCGGTCTTCGAACCATGGGACGAAGAAGGAGAAGGACGATGGACCGAGGGAGGAGGGAGAAAGTGGGTGAGCTTTTGGGTGTCCTTTTGGGTCTTCTTTAGTATTTATTTGGGGGAAATGGAGATGAGATGAGGCTTGATGACAGGAAGAGGGAAGGTTTTGTCACTGGTCTACCCGTTTATGGATACGTAGGGATTTTGCTGGAAAAATGAGGATAAAAATATAAAATAAAAAATAAAAATAACTAAATTACCTCATGCCGTGAAACCGGGCAACGGGGCTCTCTTTTTTGGAGGACAGATGGACGGATAAATGTAAGAATAGGCTATGGGAGAAACCTCACTTCGAACGGTTTGAAAATAATAAAAAATAACTAGATTACTGTTTGACGGTAAAACCGAGCGGCAAAGAAGCAAGAGAAGGGGATGAGAGAGGCGGAGGGAAGAGAGGAGAGAGGAGAGAGAAGGAAAGGGAAGAGGAGGGAATGGGAAAGGGACAGGGGAAGGCAGTTGGAAGAGAGATAGGGCGACTCTATCTAACTTTTTTTCTAGCTCTCTCTCTTTGGGGTACAGACAGACCGATAAAATCAAAGAAAGAGTCACGGGAGAAATCTCGCTTCACTCGGTTTGATAATAACTAATATACCACTGCTGTCGGTAGAAAATCGACCGGTTGATTAAAAGGAGGAAGGAGAGGAAGAAAAAAGAGGAAGAAGGGGAAGCTGAGAGAAGAAGAAGGGGGTGTTTGGTTGCAAGGAAGTGGGCAGAAGTAAGGAAATAGGGAAGTATAATTGCTCACTCCCTATCTATCCAAACACCGAAAAGAAAAATAAGAAAACCCCTTTCCTTTTCTCTTTTCTCTTTTACACAACCATTTTCTCACTTTCAGAGTGCTACAGTTAATTTTATGGTCATGTAAATCTCACTTGTAATAAGTTGTAGCACAAAACAATTAATTTTTTGATCATGTAAATCTCACTTGCATTCTAATTACAGTCCATTTTTTATTTTTCTTAATTAATTTTTATTTTAACATTATTTTGTGGTCAACTTTGTGGTCAACTTTTCCACTTCTACTTCCACATTACCATCCAAACGCCGGAAAAGACATAACATTTTTAAAACCACACTTCCCAACAACATCCAAACACTGGAAAACTTACTAACCAATTCCCAATTTCCAAAGGGAACTATTACCACTTCCTCACTTCTTCACTTCCTCACTTCCACTCTTAACCAAACAGGCCCGAAGAAGAAAAGGGGCGACACTGTTCTCTCTCTCTCATGGACGAAGACAGACGGATAGACGGATAAAGTTTCTATATGAGTCACGAGAGAAATTCTCCGTTTACATTTAATTTTCATTTAATTTAAACACCTATTTTTATTTTTGTAGTCTCCTTAGAATAAATAAGAAAGAAAGAACAAGAACATCTCATGACTTAGCATAAACTTATTAATCCCATTTTAATAAATATATTATCAATCGAAGAGTTAACGGGCCCAGAGGCTAAATGACCACGAAGGGTCAGCCACACACGATAATAGAGCATAAATAGAATAGTTCATAGGCAGTGTATAAGTACATGAATTAAACTACGCTAATGCAGGCATTCATCACAGATATACTACATATACAATCCTGTGCACGCGGCCACATACAAATATAGGTACACAATTCATATAAATATGATACAATCACAAATACAGAATAAAATATAATTTGACCCGACGAAGCGAGAAAACACAAAAACGAGGCGAGGGCACTCGCCTAAAATATCTGAAAACACCGCAAATCTAGTAACTCCTAAACACGTACATATGCACACATGCCACACCCACAATCACCATGAGAGAGAGCGATTGTAAAATGAAAGAGCAAGGAATTACAGTGTAGCTTTGGGCTAAGGGGTCGTGTCCACGAGAAGGAATGTGATAGAAGCTTTTCAGTATTTTTGTTAAGTGACAAAGAATGAAATGGTGTCTTTCTTTTAAGCTGAAAAAGAGAATGGAGAGAAAGAAAATGATTAAAAGAAAAAATTGCAAATTTGGAGAAGGATTTGAAAAAGGTGATTTAAAAAGCTTTGAAAAATGATTTGTTGTTTTTAATATAAGAAGAAGATATGGGCTCACTAATTTTCTACTCAACTATGTACTTATCTAAAGAACATTTTGGTGCATCATTTTTATCATAAGCAAAAAACCTTTAATTTTTTTAATGTCCAAGTAAAACAAATAAGATGGTTTGGTGATTAGTACACAATATTGCATATTTTACATCATAATCCCCATGCATATTACAAATAAATATGTGATTTTTACTCTTCTTCTCTACATATTTGCAGGTACACACTTAAAGGAGAGATAGCCAATTAATCACCTTAATTAGCAATAATTAAGTGATTAATCCAAGATTAAAGATAAGCCAAAGATTTCAAATCAAATCCAGAGAGATCTGCGCGCAACAAACGAAGATTCTAGAATGTCCACGTGGCCAAACAAACTCTCAACAACCCGCAACAGAAATCCGTTGCTGAACGGATTCAGTTAGGCCGCGGGGGCGCGGCATGGGCGCGGCAGATCTAGGTCGTTATGACCTCGGATTTTGCGCCAACAAACTTGGCTCTCGAAGGTTCTCTCCCATGCTATAAATACTCCACCTTCACCTGCGAGCTGAGACTGAACAGAGAAGAGAGAGAGATTAGTGTAAAGCTTGTAATTTTGTTAGTTTTTGTTTAGAATTTTTGTAGCTCTCTATGATCTTCTTCTCCCTAGATTTTATTGCAAGAGAGAGTTGTATGAGAGAGAGAGCTTGTATCATCAAGGAGTGACAACTTGAAGCTATGCAAGGATTGATCCATTCTCTACTTCTCTACTTGAGCTTGATTCTAGTTTGATTGCTTTCTTTACTTGCTTTGTTTACTTTCTTGCAATTTAATTCATGCTTTGTTTTTCTTTTGTAATGGCTTGTAGCTAATTCTTTCTCCATGTACTAGCTAACCACTACTCTTGCTAACTACTAACTCATGGGTGATTGCTTTAATTCATCTTGCAAGTTGTATGGTCTTCTCTTCTCCGATGGGTTTTGTTTCATTTCTTGGCAAGTATCTTGTTGTAATTCTCCATATGATTCATGTGTGCCTCATTTAGAGCCTTGTCTTTGAACAAGTGCCTTGATGGAACATGGAGATGGATCACCAATATGCTATTTGATGTACAACTTCTCTATGTCCATTATTGAATGTTGTATGTTCTTCATTTGCATCCTTGAGTGTATCTCTTTTGATTCCATTATTGAAAGTCTATCTTGTAGGCCTATGACCATCTATGGAGGCTACAAGACAAGTCCAAGAATGATCCCCCATCATCCTAGTGGGAAAGTAATTAGACCAACACGCAAGACAAATCCATGCCGATGAATCAACATGAGGCACGCATTCACTATCACGGAGTTTAGTAAGTTTTAGCAAGGTAGCAAGGTTAGCTAGTCATGGTTTTCTTACATTCAAAGTCTTCCTCAAGTTTACTTTCTTTTTAGATTGTTAGTCCAAAGCCAAACTCGATTTTGATTTCTCTCGATTTCCACCATGAACATATCCATCCTTTCTTTAGTTTGTTTTTCCATTTTGTTTTTATTCTTTTAAAAGCAAAGAAGAATTCTCGTTTCCTAACTTCACTACCACTCGTAAAGCTTCCATCGCGAGCTCTCCCTGAGATCCGACTCGGTATAGCTCTATGCTATAGCGGAGATAAGAAAGGGTACATCAAATACATTTGCTTCATAATACGTATACCTTCTTCATCTAATCAATTTTTGGCGCCGTTGCCGGGGAGAGCAACGTTTTTAGGTTAAAGTGAAGTACTAAACGAATCTTCTTCTCTGTTTGCAGGTTACAGGTGAAGAAACAGAAAATCTTGCATTGCAGAAACATATAAGCGGACCTGGGCCTCTGCTCTCGAAAGCAGAGACCAGGATCCCTCTGACTTGCCGCATTCTGCCGCGCGGGCGCGGCAAGGAGGAGTTGACTTCTAACCATTTTTCTGCAGGGTCTCTTACTCTGCAAAATACAGCTTCTGCAATACTTAAATTCTTGTTTGCTTCACCATATACCTGCTAATTTAATCAACAGTAAAAAAATTGGTTGTAATTGTTAAAAATTGTTTAGACATTTGCATTTCTAGGCACGTGTCTTTTCAATTCTTTACTTTTACTGTTGAAGAGTGCTGGAGGCAAGGTACGTTTTGCATTGCATTTAGACTAGGAATCATCTCTTGCTTGATTTTCATGCTTTGAGTGAATCCTTGTTATATTTCTTGTACACTTGCACCAATTCAATTTTAAGGGCATTACCGATAAATAAGATAAGGTGGGGAGTTCATTACCCTTTCCTTAGCCCAAAAACCACATCCCAGCACTCACAATCCCAAGCTTGTAAATAAAATTTGAATAGATGTTGGCCCTAGGGACATCTCGGACTCATTAGGAGATTTTCCTAAGGGGGAAAAGTGTTGGAAATTGACTTCTGTAAAATCAGTGTCTAGGAAAGGGGTTGAGGGCCGAAAGCCCGAAGGTTGCTGGTTACTTAATTAAGGAACGTCTCCGGACGGAAAACCTCCCACCAACCTTACCCTTCCCTGGCTGATTCGCTTATAGTCGAGGTCTACACTAAACCTCCTGTGGACTATCTAAAGTTAGGAGTCGTCTAGGTCCAAGATCCTTAGATAGCTGGGATTGATTTTTCTTTTATTGTTTGATTTTTTTGTTCTTTTCGCTGGTGTGATCGGTGCACGTTGTTTGTGGCTTTATATTTGAGAGTGGTTCTGTAATTCCAATTCAGCAAGACTTGCTAGACTTTCTACACTTACACAACCACTTGACACCATGACCAACAACGTTTCACTTCAAGATCGATTTTATCCGATTCGCACCTCCATTCCATCTTGCATTCTTCTCCCCGAGCCTAATGCAAATCACTTCGAGCTGAAACCGCAATTCATTAATACACTTCCCCATTTCCATGGTCTAGAGTCTGAGGACGCATACCTCTTTATTCGTGAGTTTGAAGAGGTATGCCAAATGATGCGGATTTCCCAACTGTCTGAGGATGCTGTTAGGTTACGGTTCATACCGTTTGCACTTAAGGATTTAGCTAAGAAATGGCTTTATAATCTTCCAGTCAGTTCCATATCTTTATGGGAGGATTTTGTTAAAGTCTTTCTTAAGAAATTCTATCCTATCTACAAAACAGCCCTCATGAGAAAGAACATAATGCAATTCAAGCAGGAACCAAATGAACCTTTCTGGAAGTATCTTGAGCGTTTCAAAGACCTTCTTGCCCTGTGTCCCCATCACGGCATAGAGAAATGGCGTCTATGCCAGATTATCTATGATGGATTAGATTACCAAACAAAACCCTTTTAGAATCCATGTGCCAGGGGAATTCTTGAAGAAAGATGAACATCAGGGGTGGGATCTCTTTGAAACCCTAGCTGAGAAAACCATTCAGTGGGAGTCATGCCCTGATAAACCGACTCCCACCACTTTCAGAACTGGTACACACTCCAAAGAATCCTCTACAGCTGCAGAAACCAAGATCACACAATTAATGAAGAGGATAGAACTGCTTGAGTCAAAAGGGAATTCTGTGGTCAACCAGGTCAACCCATTGCCTTTGATTAAACCGGGTTGCACCAACTGTCATGACCTTAGCCATGTATTTGAGGAGTGTCCATTATATCAGCCCCAATCATTTCAGGAGAACATGAATGCAGCTTTTACCAGACCCCCATACTCCAACACTTACAAGTCAGGATGGCAGAACCATCCAAATTTTCCATGGAGTCAGTCTGGTCCTGAGCATCATAGGCCACCATTTCCACATCCTTATAATGCTCAGTTTCACCCATCCAGTTTCGATCAAGATTCACTGTATGTTCATCCATCTCAAAGTCCACCACAGTCATATCAGTCTTATCATATGCCACCATCATATGACCAATCACAATTCCAATCTCCATATTTTCAACATCCACCCCAGCATAATTCTGAGATATCTGAGTTGAAAAAAATGCTAGAAACCTTTACAAAGAACCAGGAGCAGGAGTTGAATAAAATAAAGGTCCAAATTGGTCAATTGGCTGAGAATCAAAAAAGTTTTTTCCCAAACCAGCCATTGCCAAATCCCAAACACCACTTCTCTTTGAATAAAGTGGAAGATTCAGGACCCAGTCAATGTCATGCTATTCATACCCTGAGATCTGGAAAACAAATAGACAATAAGGTTTCTAGTCCACCATCTCATCCAGTACCAAAGCCTACATTTCCTGTCCCAATGCAACCAACTTTTGACAAACCATCCTCTAGTTCAGAGCCATCCACATCTCAAGTCAAGGGGAAAGAAAAGGTATATGAGCAACCTTATAAGCCTAGAGTACCATATCCAAATAGGCTTCTAAACAACAAGTCAAATGCTCACATGGAGAAGATAAAAGAAACATTCAATAAGGTCCAAATCAATGTCCCTCTTCTTGATGCCATACAACAAGTGCCATCATATGCCAAATTCTTAAAGGAGATGTGCACTAAGAAGAGGAAGACCCAAGTCCCTAAGAAAGTCTTCCTAGCATCATCCATCACTGAGTTGCTCACTGGTCCAATTCCTGTAAAATACAAAGATCCAGGGAGCCCCACCATTTCATGCATCATAGGACAGACTACCATTAATAGGGCACTTCTTGATTTGGGGGCCAGCATTAATCTCCTACCTTTCTCTGTGTACCAACAATTGGGGTTAGGTGATCTCCTCCCGACCCAAATGACCATCCAATTGGCTGATCGCTCTGTTACTAAACCCAAGGGGGTAATTTATGATGTCCTTGTCAAAGTTGGAGAATTCTTTTATCCTGTTGACTTTGTTGTCCTTGAAACAAAACCTGTGTCAAATTCTAATCAAAGGGCACAAATTCCTGTCATTCTGGGACGACCATTCTTGGCTACTGCAAATGCAATCATTAATTGCCGGAATGGATCAATGAGGTTGACTTTTGGTAACATGACACATGAACACAATGTCTTCCACACACAGCCTCACAAAACAAAAGATCAAACATTTGAGGTTAGCTTCATTAGTAACAATTGTGAGGAGGAAGGTGAAGATCCAAAAGATGAGTCACAATCTTGTGATTCTCTTATCCGAGTACCCTTTCAAACGGGGAAAGTTGATTTGGATATTTTCACTTTCAATGAACCAAATCTGACTGTATCTGAACCTCCGATTGATATATCATTTGAAGACTTGTTTGCTGAAGAGATCATGTGTTTAGATGAGTCAACTCGGGGTAAGTTAGCTGATTGTCCACTTCCGGATGTTGATTTGAGTTTTGAAGAATTATATGGAGAAGAGTTAAAATTTCTTAAAATTGGAAGTGATGAGATTCTGAGTGAGAGTGGTGATAAGGACTTTGTTTGTGAACAATGTGGTGGAATGAGTGTGAATGAAAATAACAACCAATTGAAACTGGAAAAACCTAAGGCTAGAATAATTCAGACCGTTTCCCAATGGAGCTCAAGAAAGAGAACACATTGGAACGATGGGAAACGGGCCAGAGGAAAGCGACCAAAAGCCTAGGTGAGAGTTACACTTGTATATATTCCTTGTAAATATTTTTTGCACTTTTTTGTGAATAAATGGTTCCTTCCCTTTCCATTTTTGTTTCATGCATACATATATCATAATGCATTGAGGACAATGCATGAAATAAGTGTGGGGAGGGTTTACTAACATAGAGTTTTTAGATCTTCTTTCTTTTACACTTCTTTTAGAGTTTTTAGATTTTCTTTCTTTTACACTTCTTTTAGAAAATTAATAAAAAAAAAAACTTTTTGAAATAAGAGACAAAGTTTAGATCTATTTTAAGAAAATTAAGATGTATCTTAGAAATTAAGAAAGCTTTAATTATGACATCTTAAACCTAGTTGAAGTAATAGATCTTGTTGGAAATTATAGGCTAAGTAAGAAAAATTGGTGAGATATTCTTATCTTGAATTTTTTGCTTTAGATAATATGCACTTCACACTTACACATTTCTTGGGATGGAAACAAAGACCAAAAATGCCATATATATAAAAAAGAAAAAAATAAAAGAAAAAAATATATAAATAAAACATCACCTATTAAGCTGGATAAATGTGCCTCAAGAAGCATGATTATCCACGCCTAACGGTGGTAAAGGAAATAAATAATCCCCTTTAGTTTTGTGTTCTTTTCTACTCGAGACCTTAAACCCGAGGGATGTTTTCTCATCTGGTGCCCTAAGACCGTCTGGTTTGGGAGTCATCGGTTAAAGGCTCGCTACAAGGGTAGACTAGAAAGCCTAAACTAAAGGAAGAAAAAAGCATAAAAAAAAAGTATAAATAAATAAATAAATGGCTTGATGGTTAGAGTTGAAATCCCAGAAATCTTCACTTACACGGTGTGCATACTATCTAGGTTTTATGAAGGATAAAAATATTCAATCCAATTTTGAATTCTTACCTTAATTAAAGACAAGATCTTGCATGGATACTAAGTTTAAGGAAGAATGATTATAGGTGGACTTATGACCTAGGATCACTTATATTTTTGCGAAAATAGTTCGTAAACATGTCTCTTATTCAAAATGCGTTTTCAAAACACTAACATTTGTCTTCTTTCTTTATGGATTTTGTGGGTGTAATCCGCTGAAAACCCTCAGGAGACAACACTCCTCCTCTAGGGTAACCTAGAGGTTTAACGGCTTGTTGCACATGCTCAGTGCAATCGCGTCACCTGCGAAAGTGGTGTAATAAAATTGATAGTTAGGATTTTCTTTTCTTTTCTTTGTTTTGCTCGGGACGAGCAAAAGAATAAGTGTGGGGGTGTGATTAGTACACAATATTGCATATTTTACATCATAATCCCCATGCATATTACAAATAAATATGTGATTTTTACTCTTCTTCTCTACATATTTGCAGGTACACACTTAAAGGAGAGATAGCCAATTAATCACCTTAATTAGCAATAATTAAGTGATTAATCCAAGATTAAAGATAAGCCAAAGATTTCAAATCAAATCCAGAGAGATCTGCGCGCAACAAACGAAGATTCTAGAATGTCCACGTGGCCAAACAAACTCTCAACAACCCGCAATAGAAATCCGTTGCTGAACGGATTCAGTTAGGCCGCGGGGGCGCGGCATGGGCGCGGCAGATCTAGGTCGTTATGACCTCGGATTTTGCGCCAACAAACTTGGCTCTCGAAGGTTCTCTCCCATGCTATAAATACTCCACCTTCACCTGCGAGCTGAGACTGAACAGAGAAGAGAGAGAGATTAGTGTAAAGCTTGTAATTTTGTTAGTTTTTTGTTTAGAATTTTTGTAGCTCTCTATGATCTTCTTCTCCCTAGATTTCATTGCAAGAGAGAGTTGTATGAGAGAGAGAGCTTGTATCATCAAGGAGTGACAACTTGAAGCTATGCAAGGATTGATCCATTCTCTACTTCTCTACTTGAGCTTGATTCTAGTTTGATTGCTTTCTTTACTTGCTTTGTTTACTTTCTTGCAATTTAATTCATGCTTTGTTTTTCTTTTGTAATGGCTTGTAGCTAATTCTTTCTCCATGTACTAGCTAACCACTACTCTTGCTAACTACTAACTCATGGGTGATTGCTTTAATTCATCTTGCAAGTTGTATGGTCTTCTCTTCTCCGATGGGTTTTGTTTCATTTCTTGGCAAGTATCTTGTTGTAATTCTCCATATGATTCATGTGTGCCTCATTTAGAGCCTTGTCTTTGAACAAGTGCCTTGATGGAACATGGAGATGGATCACCAATATGCTATTTGATGTACAACTTCTCTATGTCTATTATTGAATGTTGTATGTTCTTCATTTGCATCCCTTGAGTGTATCTCTTTTGATTCCATTATTGAAAGTCTATCTTGTAGGCCTATGACCATCTATGGAGGCTACAAGACAAGTCCAAGAATGATCCCCCATCATCCTAGTGGGAAAGTAATTAGACCAACACGCAAGACAAATCCATGCCGATGAATCAACATGAGGCACGCATTCACTATCACGGAGTTTAGTAAGTTTTAGCAAGGTAGCAAGGTTAGCTAGTCATGGTTTTCTTACATTCAAAGTCTTCCTCAAGTTTACTTTCTTTTTAGATTGTTAGTCCAAAGCCAAACTCGATTTTGATTTCTCTCGATTTCCACCATGAACATATCCATCCTTTCTTTAGTTTGTTTTTCCATTTTGTTTTTATTCTTTTAAAAGCAAAGAAGAATTCTCGTTTCCTAACTTCACTACCACTCGTAAAGCTTCCATCGCGAGCTCTCCCTGAGATCCGACTCGGTATAGCTCTATGCTATAGCGGAGATAAGAAAGGGTACATCAAATACATTTGCTTCATAATACGTATACCCTTCATCTAATCATTTGGTTTAAATCTTAAGCCCTTTCTTTAAAAATCATTAAAAAGAGAATATTAAACCATCAAGTGCGAAGAAGTAAGTATGGAATAAAAACAGTTTAAAAAGATTTGTGCATTGAAAGTCCAAGTTTAAAGTAAAGACATCCTCATGTGCTTTCAAGAACGAAGTTTAACTAAGATGTTTTTCTGATTCAAAAAGTGTTGATTTCATGAAAATCAATCAAGAGAGAGGTGATAGAAGAGAGTAATTAGTGAGCCCAGAAAATGATTTAGCTACTCATAGTGAAAGGAAAAAAAAATAAAAAAAAATGAAATTTAAACTTAGACATACCGATTTGAGTCGAGTTGAACAAGCAAGTTGAATCTCCTTTGACTGTCACTTCACACTCAGTTTCACTCTTCTCTCTTTGCTGGTCTAAACTAAAAAAAATAAAGAGGAGATATAACTTCTCCGAACTATCTAACAATACTCCTAAAACCCTAAAGAATAAACAAAAATTCTAATCCTAGTCTTCGCTCTCTTCTTCTCTATCAAAAATGGAATTTATAGGAAAAACCAGACGGTAGAGGGCGTAGCAAGATTGGGGGAGCAAACGCTCCCCCAACAACCCTAACAAAGTCGCGGAAACGCGGCTAGGGCCGCGTTTTCGCGGCCCTGGTGTGGCCAGGTGGCCACACCCAAATGGGGGAGGTTCCCGTTTGATGATTCTCCGATATCTTCTTCTGGTTTCTCGTTTCAGCTCCTAGGTTTGTCAAAACGGCCTTTGATTGTTGGCTTTAACTGATTGATTTATAAAGATCCATTTTAACCGATGTTCAACTGGTTTTATCCTCTTTGATCAACCTTGATCTGCCCTGATCTTCTAATTTCGAATTAATTCTGAATTAAATCAGAGTTTTGATGGGCTTTTGGGCTCGTTTCTCTTCCCCTTTTTTTAGCAATGGGCCTACATTTAACTAAGAAGAATAAGACTTATTAATAGGATTTATTAGATAAAAAGTATGGTAATGTGACAATGTATATGCAATATATGTGACTGATCACACCCCCACACTTATCTTTTGCTCGCCCTCGAGCAAAACATCAAACTTATCCTAATCAATTATTTAGATTACTTTCGCAGGTTACTCGATTACACTGAGCATGTGCAACAAGCCGTTAAACCACTAGGTTACCCCTAGAGGACGAGTTTTGTCTCATGAGGGTTTTCAGTGCATTGCATCCACAAAATCTATAAAGAAAGAGAAAAAATGTTAGTATTTTCGAAAAGCATTTTGAAAGGAGAGAATATTTGAAGTATATTTGTAAGAGTTTAAGTAATCTATAAGTTATAGGAATATCAAACTTTTCATTCCTAGACTTAGTCTCTATTCAAAAACATGTCATCAGTCAAAGTAAGAAGTTAAATTGTATTTCTCATCTAGTCTGTTACTTTACTCTGAGTCTTATGCACCATCGTGACTGTGAAGTTTGACTGAGGGTTCTTTAACATTAACTCATATATCTTATTTATATTTATTTGGTGGTATTTATTCCTCAATTTCATTAGGCTTTCTAATCTGCCCATGTAACGAGCTTTTAGTCGGTGATACCCAAACCAGACAGTCTTAGGGCACCAGGTGAGAAGACTGTTAGCCCAAAAGGTTACACTCTCCATTTGTTTAAATTTTGATGATAACAAAACACATAGAAGTTATATAGTACTAATAAGTTTGTTTAAGATGAGTTTCAGGATAGTACCATTTATGATGACCATTGCTTAGCAATTGCAAGGTTTTCAAAGATTATCGTGATAATAGGGCAAATGGCACAAGAGGAAGTGTTCATAGAAGAGAAGGCTCTAGCATGGCATTGCATGGCTCAGGACTTCATTTTGGCTCAGAGACTTCATTAGTTTTGTTTTTAGTTTCATAGTTTGTTAAAGAACAAGTGAATAGGTTTGAAGCTCAAATTTCCTACACACTAGTTTTTGTGCACATGTTCTATCTAAAAGAAATTTCCCCTATATATATATACAAAATATTTTTAAATATATGTATTACTCACAAACTTCATTTTATTTATTATACCTAGTCTTAATCTAAAACTTTTTGAAAACTATCAAAATCTCTTCAAATCCTTTTCCAAAATTTAGCTTTTGGCCTGCTGCGGTCGACCGGACGGTCGACCGGCGCGTTTTAGGTCAGATCGGTCGACCGACCGGTCGACCGGGATTCTGACCGTTGGGTGCGTGCATGTGTGCACGTTTTCCGGTCGACCGGACCCCATTTCGGTCGACCGAACTTCGGCCGACTGAAAGTCATCAACTCTCTGTTTGTTTCGGTCGACCGGACGGTCGACCGTGGGCCGCAACGGCTTTTTTTTTGAAAACCGATCGACCGGCCGGTCGACCGAGGCTGTATTTCAGCCTTAACGGCTATTTTTTAAAACACGTTTTAAATCGTTTGTTTTGTCTTTAAACGAGTTTAGGGGCTGGTTTTTGGGTCAAATATTTCCTAATTACCTATTGTATTAGTTTACTCTTTAATCCCTAGCTCTATCCTATAAATAGGGTTGATTAGGGTTAAGGTTTACACAACAAGCTTTTGCAAAAATTCTCAAGTTTAAAGCTCTCAAAAGAAGTTTTAATTCTCTGTTTTTGTGCTGAAAATCTCTCTTTTCTGAAATTTTTGATTCAAAACTCTCTACAAATTCATTTTCTTTTCACTTATAATACTTGAGCTTCAATCCTACACTTTGTTATATAGGATTTTTGTAAGGGAAAAAGATTTTTCAAAAGAGAGTTTGTGGTCTTTTGATCATCAAGAGATATTTGTATTTATGATTGAGGAGTTGGGTACTCCGATGTGGTTATAACTCTTTGTGAAGTTATAGTGATTAGAAATCCTTCTTGGTGAAGGCGGGGACGTAGAGCTGGGTGCTCGAACCTTAGAAAAATTCTCTGTGTTTGCGATTGGTTTACTTGCTTTAATTTCTTGCTTTATATTCATTGCTTCATTTACTTGCTTTATACTCATTGCAATATTCACTTGTTTCATATTAATATTGTCGATCAATACTCATACAACAAGATTGCAATACGCACCTCAAACTCTTATCTAGAGGAATCACGAGAAAGGAGTTCAGAGCCCTTTACGGGGTATTCGGCTTCTAGTCTTATTTTGGGTGATAGTTGCATCACAACCATTTAATTTGTGCATTGATTAGCATTATCACCTATTCACCCCCCTCTAGGTGATTTCAATTGGTATCAGAGTTAGGACTCTAGTTTTTAGCTTAACATCCTTAGAGAGATCCTAAAATTTGCTAATCACTATTTGCATTCTTTTATTCATACACTAGTAAAAATGGCCGACAACATTAAGACCCCTCCTAAATTTGATAGACTCAATTTCCCCATTTGGAAAGTTAGGATGACTATCTTTCTACAATCTCTAGGTAGTTTAGTTGCTAAATCCTTGACCAAACCTTATAGTAGACCCGAAAGTGAGGAGAGTACTTGGTCCGAGTTTACCTCCAAGAAATATGAGGCTAATTCTAAGGCTCAAAATTTCCTTCTCACCGCCTTGAATGAGGATGATCTAACACGAGTTATACATTGCCAATCCGCCTATGAGATTTGGCAACACTTATTGGTCACTCATGAGGGGACATCACAAGTCAAGAGAGCTAAAATAGATCTCTTGCGTTCCCAATATGAAAGTTTTAAAATGCTTAAAGATGAGTCTATTGATACTATGATTACCAAGTTTACCAAGATTACTAATGCTCTTTCTTCTCTAGGTGATGATATGAGCAATGACCAAAAGGTGCGCAAAGTGATTTGAGCTCTTCCTTCGTCATGGGAGATCAAGGCTACCACCTTATAGGAGTTGAATGATAAAGATGAGATGGATCTCGTAAGTCTTATTGGAAACCTTAAGACACGTGAGATGGAGAAGAAGGCAAGAGAAGAAGCGGTACCTCAAAAGAAGAAGTCCATAGCTTTCAAGTCTTCCTCTTTCAACTATGATGACGAAGAAGATGAAGAAGATGATGAAGAACTATCTCTCTTTGTAAGAAATGCAAAGAGAATATACCGCAGGAATAAGCTCAATTATAGAAGACAAATGAAAGGGAAAGAGGAGAAAAGGATCATATGCTACAACTGTCGAAAACCCGGTCATATCATGGCCGATTGCCTCGATTTCAAGAAAAAGATGATCTCCTCCTTGAAGCAAAAGAAGCCGGTTGAAAAGAAGGCATACAAAGCTACTAGGGATTCGGAAAGTGAATCCGAAGATGAGGTCGACACGGCAAATATGTGTTTCATGGCAAACACACCCAAGATAACTTCTCAACCACTTGATGTTGAAAATGAAATAAGTAGAGAAATGCTAGATTATGCTTTTATTGAACTTTCAGAAAGTTATGATGATAAAAAGGTAGAGTGTTCTAAATTGAAAAAGGAAATTGAGTTGCTTAAAAATCAACTTGCAATTGTTTCAAAAGAAAAGGAAGAAATTTCTTCTAATCTTATTTCAACTAAAAGAGAATTTGATGCTTATAAAGTTGCTTGTAAAGCTAAATTTTCAAAAATTGATGAAAATGAATTATCCTTGTTAAAAGCTAAAATCAATGAGTTTGAAAATGTTTTAAAAGATTGTGCTTTTAATACTAAGAAATTAGAGGAAATATTTTTAAAGAAGCACACTCCACATGTTAAGAATGATAAAACAACCCATGCTAAAGATTCTCATGTTCATCATGTCAACACTTCACATAACACTCATGCTAAAAATACTCATGCTCACAAAACACATGTTCATAAGCCACTCACTCATTATGCATTTAAATATGGAAGAGTTTATAGATGTACTTATTGTGGTCGGAATGGACATTTAGCTAAATTTTGCTATGATCAAATAAATAGGACAAATAATCTTGTGTGGGTTCATGACACTAACACTTTAGGACCCGAGAAAATATGGATACCAAAATTAAGTCCTAAATTATTTGATGTAGGTACACACCAAAGCTCCAAGACGTAAGGAGCGGTGGTACCTTGATAGTGGTTGTTCAAGGCATATGACATGGGATATAAACAACTTCACAACCCTATCAAGGTACGTTGAAGGTGGCACCGTCACCTTCGGAGATGACTTCAAGACCATCATCGGTATAGGTAACATTCAAATTGGTGCATCTCCTTTAATAGAAAATATTGTTCTTGTTGATGGACTTAAACATAACTTGCTTAGTATAAGTCAACTTTGTGATCGTGGTCTTAAAGTTGTGTTTGATGATACTTCTTGCAAAATTTTTGATTGTAAAACCAATGATTGTATTCTCACCGGTTTTCGTGATAATAATGTCTATATCATTGACATGCTTAATTTGGATTGTTCTACTAAATGCTTGAATGCTTTTGATGAGGTTTCTTGGCTTTGGCATAGAAGATTAGGACATGCATCTTTTGATCATCTTGCTAGAATTAATTCTAAGAAATTGGTGAAGGGTATTCCTTACTTGAAGTTTGAGAAAGACCGCATTTGCAGTGCGTGCCAACTTGGGAAACAAACCAAGTCTTTCTTCAAACCAATCAAGGATATCATGTCAACTAGGCCATTAGAATTAATTCACATGGATCTTTTTGGATCAACTAAAACTAAAAGCTTAAATGGAAGTAGATATGTTTTTGTTTTAGTTGATGATTTTTCCCGGTTCACTTGGGTTTTCTTTTTGGAACACAAAGATCAAACTTTTTCGCATTTTAAGATTTTTCGAAAAAGGGTTGAAAAAGAAAAAGGTTTTTCGATTTTGAAAATAAGAAGTGATAGAGGTGGTGAGTTTGTTAACCAACTCTTCATGACTTATTGTGATGAAAAGGGAATTAAATATGAAATGTCACGTCCTAGAACTCTACAACAAAATGAAGTAGTAGAAAGGAAGAATAGAACTCTTTAAGAAATGGTTAGGACTATGATAAGTGAATATGGCCTCCCTCAATATTATAGGCCGAGGCCGTAAACACCGCATGCTACATATCAAACCGTATTTACTTGTGTAAAAATACTTTCAAGACATCTTTTGAAATTTATAATTTAAGGAAACCTAATGTTTCATACTTTAAAGTTTTTGGATGCAAGTATTTTGTTTTGAATACTAAAGATAACTTGGGTAAATTTGATGCTAAGGCCTATGAAGCTATATTTGTTGGATATTCTAGTACTAGCAAAGCTTATAGAGTATTCAATAAATCCACTCTTACTATTGAAGATCCATGCATGTTAATTTGAAGAATCTAATTCTATTGTTGAGCATGTTGTAGAGTTTGACTCTTTAGGGGAGGACATGGATAAACTATCCTTGAAGGACTCACCCGTTCAAGAAGAAAAGCAAGAACCCATTGGTGAAGTTCAAAAGGATGAAGTGGAAAACTCTCTACCACTTCCTAAAGATTGGAGATTTGCTACAAATCATCCCAAGGATCTCATCTTAGGTGATGTATCTAAAGGGGTAACAACTCGCTCCAAACTCCATAAATTGTGTGGTAACTTTGCATTCATTTCTCATTTTGAACCCAAAAACATCCTTGAAGCCGAGGGTGACTCATATTGGTTGCTAGCAATGCAAGAAGAGCTCAATCAATTTGAGCGCAACCAAGTTTGACACCTTGTTCCTAGACCCCACGATAGACCAATATTGGTACTAAGTGGATTTTTAGGAATAAGATGCATGAGTCAGGAAATGTTATTAGGAATAAGGCTAGGTTAGTGGCCCAAGGTTATACTCAAGTTGAAGGAATCGACTTTGAGGAGACCTTTGCACCCGTAGCACGGCTTGAAGCCATACGGATTACACTAGCTTTTGCATCTTTTAAAAACTTTAAACTTTTTCAAATGGATGTAAAAAGTGCATTTTTAAATGGCTTTATTAATGAAGAAGTTTATGTTGAACAACCTCCCAGTTTTGTAGATTATGTTCATCCTAATTATGTTTTCAAACTTGATAAAGCTTTGTATGGTTTAAAGCAAGCTCCTAGAGCTTGGTATGAAAGACTTTCTAGTTTTCTTCTTTCAAATGATTTTGTTAAAGGCAAAGTAGACACAACATTATTTACTAAGCATGTTGATAATGACATTCTTACAGTGCAAATTTATGTTGATGATATAATTTTTGTTCTACTAATGAGTTTCTTTGCAAGGAGTTTGAAAAGTGTATGCAACGTGAATTCGAGATGTCCTTAATGGGTGAATTAAATTTCTTTCTTGGACTCCAAATCAAGCAAATGTGGGATGGGATATTTATATGTCAAGCCAAGTACTCAAAGGAACTCATAAAGAAATTTGGACTTGAAGGTTCGAAAATTTGCAACACTCCCATGGCAACTACCACCAAGCTTGATAAGGATGACCAAGGTAAATGTGTTGATATTAAGTTATATAGAAGCATGATTTGTAGTTTGTTGTATTTAATGGCTAGTAGGCCGGATATCATGTTTAGTGTGTGTCTCTGTGCTAGATTCCAATTGTGTCCTAAAGAGTCTCATCTTATTGCGATAAAACGCATTATTCGTTATTGTTGGCCCGGAGGCCTTCCTCTCTAGCTTTAATGATGATTAACTCATGTAGTTATATTTACTAATAATCTTGTGATTTTAGTTTCAGATCATTAAGCAAGATATTAGTTGGTGATTGCTTCAAAAAGATGAGTTTGGAAGCTTTCACTTGGTGATTCCCGAGCCCGAGCGTTAAGATGATACATTGCCATGCTCGTTGGATCACGGTGTTTGGACCGAGTCGACTTGAAGATGAAGATCATCAAGAAGACTTAGGCATCATAGAGTTTAGTGTGTTTTAGATCCATTTGTAAAGATAAGAATAGTTGATATGCTCAAGTGCACAACACACACAAGTTTTATGTTTGGATATTGGTTTTTCGGTTTTTAGTTTAACCGATATTTGTTTTCATGAATAGTTGATCAAATCAAGTTTAAATGGTTTATATGTATAGTAGATATATTCTTTCTATACATGCATGCTTAAACTTCTTATACAAACTTATTTTGACTATCCTATTCATGTGTTGAAAAATTCAAGTTTGATAAAATACAAGTTTTGATTTTTGGTAAAAATGTCAAAACACAAAAATGGTGTCATATGCTTGATATTTGAGCTAAACTTTTTATCACATGTTTATATATCAATACAAAATGATAAAACTATTTTTGGATATTTTTACGAGAGTTAAAAGAATTTTTTTAGAATATTTTTAACATGTTTTTCTGACCCAGAACAGTGGCTGACAGGCTAGGTCGGTCGACCGCACGGGTCGACCGCACCAAAGGCCGGTCGACCCTTGCAGTCGACCGACGTGCACAGCCTTATGCACGTCTGGCAGACACTGGGCCGGCCGACCGGGCGGCCGACCGGACCAGAGAGCTTTGCTCTCTGTATCTGGGCGGTCGACCGGATGCCCCAACGGTCATATTTCTGACCGTTGGCGGTCGACCGGGCCGGTCGACCGCAAGCCTGTCAGGCTGCCAGATCAGCCTAACAGCTAGTTTCTGTTTGGCCTATATAAACCCAATCCTTTAGGGTTTTGGCTAAGGTTTTTCAAGAGCAAAAATTCCCTATTCTCTGGTTTTAAAATAAGTTTTTAAAGTGTTTTAGAGCCTCAAAGATTTCATCTTTATTGTTTTTCAAGGGTTTTGGAAAATCAAAGAAAACTAGGTTTTTGAGATATTGTTTTGGATTTTCAATTCTATCATCTACAAGAGATTTCCAACTAGTTTTTCTTTGTTATTTGCTTTCCAAAAACACCTTGATATCCACTTGAGCTATATCTTCTATCCTAATATTTAGGATCTTTGTTTTGTGGAAAAGAGTGTTTGTGGTTGAAAGAGACCACTTGTTGTTTGTGTATCCCTCTTTGGTAGAGGTTGATCGGAGTGGTGTTTTGGATCCCTCTTCGGTAGAGGTGATTGTGATTGTATTGGTTACGGCCTTATCCCTCTTCGGTAGAGGTGGATTGTGGTTGTATTGCCTCGGTGGCATTGTTGGTTGAGAGAGGAGTTCGGTACTCCTTTAGTGGATTGGAAATCCTTCACGGTGGTGAAGGCGGGGATGTAGAGCTAGGGGCTCGAACCTCGAAACATATCTTGTTGTTAGCGTTTGATCCATTGTCTCTCTAACCCTCTCTCTCTCTTATTTGTACAAAGCATCACTCATTCATTTATATCTTATTACTTGCATTTGTGCCTTACTTTGATTCATATTGTTCATCCTTATATGCTTGGCTTGCTTGTGTGTGTGCCTCACTAATACTTAACCACAAGAGCTTCATATAGCACCTCAACCCATATTTAGGGGAATCAAGAGGAGTTAGTCCAGAGCCCTTCACGGGAATTCAGCTACACTTGTGTGTTATACTAAATGTGTTGCAAATTTATTTTTAAGCTTCCGCATTTAGCGCATTTAGTTTCTAGATTAGCATTATCACCTATTCACCTCCCCTCTAGGTGATTTACAATTGGTATCAGAGCCTACGCTCCTGATACTTAGGCTTAACATCCTAGGAGTGAGATCCTTTGTTTGCTAATCTATCATTTGCATTTTGCTTGTTTGCACACATATAGTTTACATCCATGGACTTCATGACCCCTCCTATGTTTGACCCTTCCAACATCATTGTTTGGAAGATTAGGATATCCGTTTATTTACAAACCCTAGGACATAAGGTTTACCTTGCCATTACCAAGGAATCCTACCTTAGTGATAGCAAGCATATAGGGGCCAATGCATAAGCCCTTGAGGCCATTAGAAGCACATTAAATAAAGAATATCTTTTGCATGTTTCTAATTTTGATTTCGCATTTGCAGTGTGGAATATGTTGACAACACCACCACCTCCAGCTTCAAATGCCAATCCAACAAGAGGAGGAATCTAGTGGAGAATCCGAGCCACAACAATGCCATATGATCCAAGGGAATGACTCCCTTGAGGTACAATCGGAAACTCAACTAGATAGTTTTGATTCTACTTCTTCATGTGATGATTATATTGATGCCCATGTTTTGAATGAAGAACTTTCCATAGTTTGTGAAAAACTAATTGAAAACTATAATGTTTTGAAAAAGAAAAGTCTAAGCATTAATAATGAAAATAAAAATTTGATTGCTAGACTTGATATTGTTTTGCAAGAGAAAGAGGAGATTGCAAATGAGAGGGATTCATTAAAATCTCAACTTGACCTTGCACTAAAAGAAAATAAATTTTTAAAATCTAAAAATGATTGTGAAACACTTTTCAAGAAAAACGAAAATTTGTCTTAAAAATTGATTTTGTTTTAAAAGAGAATGTTGCTTTGAAAAATAAAATAATTTCTATTTTAAATGATTTAGATGTGTGTTTAAAGAAAAATATTGTTTTGCAAAATAAGATTGATGCACATGTTTGCCATGCTAGGGTAGTATCACACACTTCACCTATTGCATGCCACACTTCTTCTTTAATTGAACATGATATATCCTTACTTAAGAAGAGTGTTGATTGTTTGGGCTCCACTTTGAGCCAATGTGTAGTGGGTCATACACGTTTGGAAACTTTGTTTCGAAAGAAACAAGTTCTATCTTTTCATGCACACCCATCATTGCATACACATGCTCCACACGGACACACCCATCACATGTATGCTCATGTGTACACATGTACACATTGTGGACGTAAGAGCCACCTTGCTAAATTTTGCTTTGATAGAATACATGATGTAAATTTAGCAAATAAGTTTGTTTGGGTTAGGAATGGTACAACCCCCATGGACCCAAAAAGTTGTGGGTACCAAAGACCACCCCTTTTGTTTATTATGTAGGTGTGGGCTCTCACATGACGTGAGAGTAGCGGCACTTTGGAGTGGATGCGTTCCGAGCTTCATAGAAATTATTTGGATGCATCACTTTCAAGGGAAGTTTGGTGGAGATGACCACCATGTTTTGGAGACAAGGAGAGTTGCTTCTTCGGTTTTGGTGACAATCCTTTACTCCCGTTTACTTACATGCTTTCCATGTTTATCATTTATAGCATGTTTTATTGTTTATTGATTATTATGAAAATGCCATGATTATTAGACCCTTGACATGCATGTATAGCCCTTTTGAGACACCCATGTTTAATATGAATCATTATTTTGTGTTCTCACCGTTTGTTTAGCTATCATGTTTATCATAACTCTAATAACATGTGGATTTACATAATAATCATGTTTATGTTTATCATGTTGATTTTTATCTTGCTTGATGCTTCATGATTTGAATATATGTTTAAATGTTAGTTTTCATTAAGACTAGATATATATTTGTGCATATAGTGGGCCACAAATAAATCTATATATGTTTGAGCTTGAGTGCTTATTTGTTCCCATTAGATGTGCTATTATAGTCTAGTTTTGATGATTCATGCATTTTAAACTTGTATTCCTATTTTTGGATTTGTTTCATGTTTATACTTAACTTCATGTATATGTCTATTTTATCCAAATTATTGTTATACATATACATCCTTTTGAGCCACGTGCCTTCATGCATATATCTTTGTGGACTCGTTGTGTTTAGGATATGTATGTATACTTTAGTTTGTATAGGACATACATATACCTTGAAGATTAAATAGTTTTGATGAATTTCATGTTTTCATGTTTAAAGGAATATTGAGCTTAATGTCTATCCTTCATGATTATGATCTTCACATTGTATTTGTACACTCACATTTATTGTTTACTCATGTGTTTGTTTTCATGAGTCATATTTATGCTTAATTGATTATGAGTGTTGACTATTTTGTGAATTTCATATTTTCATGAAAAATAATTTTGTTTTATTCCTTACTTGAAGGATTTCGTACTAGTTTACAAATTTTTCAATAACTAGTTACGGTATTCTTCATTTGGTAAAGTTTTTCAAACATACTTTATTTTCTAAACCTATTTTTGAAAACCCCTACCATCCATGGGTGGTTGGATGAGAGACCATGCCTCATGTATGCTTTATATTGAAAATCATTTTAAACTTGAACATGGTTGGGTGGTAGTTATATGATGTATACACTTGATCATTATTGTTGTTTCAATTGGTATCATTGAAATTCTTTCAATTGGTATCAATTTTGACCTTTCTTGTATACTCATATATGTTTATATGTATGTATGTTTTTCAATTCCAATAGTATCAATTTCGATTGGTATCTACTTTTCATACATATATATTTTTGTTTATGCTAAGCTTGAGCTTCAACTTTGTTTCAATTGATTCAATTTTCAATTGGTATCTTATTTCAAGCCTATGCATTATTTTTGTTGGTATTTCATAAAGGGGGAGAAAATTCGATTTTCATGTTTACAATTGGTATTTGTATTTCCACTCCTTACTTTATGATAGAAAATAAAAATTTTAAATTGATATCATATACTAAAAAAAAGGGGAAAATACTCTCTTTTGATATCAAGATGTTTATTTGAATGTTTTAAAATTTGGTATCTCAAAATTTTGTTTAAAAATAAAATACAAAAGTTTTGATTTGTATTGCCTATATGCAAGGAGAGCTTAACATCTCTTCTACATATAGATTCATGATGAGTGTATTTTGTATTAAAGAGCTTGACAATCTCTTCTTTATGTGATACATGTGTGTAGGGAGAGCTTCACATCTCCTCTTATGCATTACATAGTGTACGTTATGTGAATTAGGGCTTGTCATCCCTCCTTTATGTAATGTATCTATGTAGGGAAGCTTCACATCTTTCTCTTCATGAATGTATATCACATATACCATTTATTTATTGATCTATGTTTACTTTCAATTGGTATCAAGATGCTACTTTAACATATTTTCAATTGATACCTTAATTGATTGTCACCCTTTTTGGTTTTGTTTTTGTTTTAGACAAAGGGGAGAACATTTTTATTAACCCTTTGTTGATTCTTTGTTTCGAACAAAAAGGGGGAGAAAAATTTATTGATTTGTTTTGCTTTTACCCTTTATTGATGATTGTTTCTTTGTATTAAAAAAGGGGAGAAGATTTTGTTTTTGTTTTGATTGATTACCCCTTTGTTGATGATTGACAAAAAAGGGGAGAAAGATTTTGAGTGTTTTATATATGCATATTTATGTTTTAAAGGGGGAGAAAGATTTTGAGTGTTTTATATATGCATATTTATGTTTTGCATATATTAAGTTTACTTTAGTTTGATTTTAATTGGTATCTAGAGCATGTTTTGTTTTTGAACATTTCATTGGTATCTAGGACCTTTTTATTGTTTATGCATATCTATGCATTCATGTTTTAAGAGCCTTCATTGCATATTTATTGTTTATTTATTTTATGCATGAGTTAAGGGGGAGCTTCTTTGAAGCTTAACTTTAATCCATGCATATATAACTCCATGAGTTTTGTCATCATCAAAAAGGGGGAGATTGTTGGCCCGGAGGCCTTCCTCTCTAGTTTTGATGATGATTAACTCATATAGTTATGTTTACTAATAATCTTGTGATTTTAGTTTCAGATCATTAAGTAAGATATTAGTTGGTGATTGCTTCAAAAAGATGAGTTTGGAAGCTTTCACTTGGTGATTCCCGAGCCCGAGCGTCAAGATGATACATTGCCATGCTCATTGGATCATGGTGTTTGGACCGAGTCGACTTGAAGATGAAGATCGTCAAGAAGACTTAGGTATCATAGAGTTTAGTGTGTTTTAGATCCATTTGTAAAGATAAGAATAGTTGATATGCTTAAGTGCACAACACACACAAGTTTTATGTTTGGATATTGGTTTTTCGGTTTTTAGTTTAACCGATATTTGTTTTCATGAATAGTTGATCAAAACAAGTTTAAATGGTTTATATGTATAGTAGATATATTCTTTCTATACATGCATGCTTAAACTTCTTATACAAACTTATTTTGACTATCCTATTCATGTGTTGAAAAATTCAAGTTTGATAAAATACAAGTTTTGGTTTTTGGTAAAAATGTCAAAACACAAAAATGGTGTCATATGCTTGATATTTGAGCTAAACTTTTTATCACATGTTTATATATCAATGCAAAATGATTAAAACTATTTTTGGGTATTTTTACACGAGTTAAAAGAATTTTTTTAGAAAATTTTTTAACATGTTTTTCTGACCCAGAACAGTGGCTGACAGGCCAGGTCGGTCGACCGCACGGGTCGACCGCACCAAAGGCCGGTCGACCCTTGCGGTCGACCGACGTGCACAGCCTTGTGCACGTCTGGCAGACACTGGGCCGGCCGACCGGGCGGCCGACCGGACCAGAGAGCTTTGCTCTCTGTATCTGGGCGGTCGACCGGATGCCCCAACGGTCATATTTCTGACCGTTGGCGGTCGACCAGGCCGGTCAACCGCAAGCCTGTCAGGCTGCCAGATCAGCCTAACGGCTAGTTTTCTGTTTGGCCTATATAAACCCCAATCCTTTAGGGTTTTGGCTAAGGTTTTTCAAGAGCAAAAATTCCCTATTCTCTGGTTTTAAAAATAAGTTTTTAAAGTGTTTTAGAGCCTCAAAGATTTCATCTTTATTGTTTTTCAAGGGTTTTGGAAAATTAAAGAAAACTAGGTTTTTGAGATATTGTTTTGGATTTTCAATTCTATCATCTACAAGAGATTTCCCAAGTAGTTTTTCTTTGTTATTTGCTTTCCAAAAATACCTTGATATCCACTTGAGCTATATCTTCTATCCTAATCTATTTAGGATTTTTGTTTTGTGGAAAAGAGTGTTTGTGGTTGAAAGAGACCACTTGTTGTAAACCCTCCTTTATTTGTGTATCCCTCTTTGGTAGAGGTTGATCGGAGTGGTGTTTTGGATCCCTCTTCGGTAGAGGTGATTATGATTGTATTGGCTACGGGCCTTATCCCTCTTCGGTAGAGGTGGATTGTGGTTGTATTGCCTCGGTGGCATTGTTGATTGAGAGAGGAGTTCGGTACTCCTTTAGTGGATTGAAAATCCTTCACGGTGGTGAAGGCGGGGATGTAGAGCTAGGGGCTCGAACCTCGAAACATATCTTGTTGTTAGCGTTTGATCCATTGTCTCTCTAACCCTCTCTCTCTTATTTGTGCAAAGCATCACTCATTCATCATATCTTACTGCTTGCATTTGTGCCTTGCTTTGATTCATATTGTTCATCCTTATATGCTTGGCTTGCTTGTGTGTGTGCCTCACTTATACTTAACCACAAAAGCTTCATATAGCACCTCAACCCATATTTAAGGGAATCAAGAGGAGTTAGTCCAGAGCCCTTCACGGGGAATTCGGCTACACTTGTGTGTTGTACTAAGTGTGTTGCAAATTTGTTTTAAGCTTCCGCATTTAGCGCATTTAGTTTCTAGATTAGCATTATCACCTATTCACCCCCCTCTAGGTGATTTACAGTTATATTAAGGGCACTATTGGAATGGGCTTTGGTATCCGAAAATCGGAGATTTTTCAATGACGAGTTTTTCGAATGCCGACTATGCGGATTGTAGAGTGGATAGAAAGAGTACTAGTGGAACATGTCAATTTCTTGGTAATTGTCTAGTTTCATGGTCCTCTAAGAAACAAAATTCGGTAGCCCTCTCAACCGCTGAGGCGGAGTATGTTGCGGCGGAGGCTTGTTGTGCACAAGTCCTTTGGATGAAACATACTCTCCTTGACTATGATTTGCATTATAACCATATAAAAATATTTTGTGATAATACTAGTACTATTCATATGACTAAGAATGCAAATCAACATAGTAAGACTAAGCACATTGAGATTAGATATCACTTTCTTAGAGATCATTTTGAGAAAGGTGATATAGAGATTGATTATGTTTCTTCGGATTTTCAACTTGCCGATATATTAACTAAACCACTTGATTTTAATAGATTTTCCTTTATATGTGGTGAACTTAATGTTTGTGTTATTGAATAAAAATGTTTTTCTTATTTATTTATCCCTTTTTGATGTATGACAAAAAGGGGAAGAAATATGAGTATGATGAGTTCTTGAATATGAGTTCTAAAACATGAGTTTTATGTCTCATGGTTTTGGTTTTGCAAGTGTTTTATGTCTCATGGTTTTTGCTTGCTTGCTAAGGTTTTTGCTTGCTTGCTATTTAAAAATTCAAATTGTTTTTACTTGTTTAATATAGCATAATTTGAGGGGGAGCCTTTTACCTCTATTTTATATCTTGTTGATATAGCCTATATGTTTTGTCATCATAAAAAAGGTGGAGATTGTTGGCCCAAAAGGTTACACTCTCCATTTGTTTAAATTTTGATGATAACAAAACGCATAGAAGCTATATGGTACTAATAAGTTTGTTTAAGATGAGTTTCAGGATAGTACCATTTATGATGGCCATTGCTTAGCAATTGCAAGGTTTTCAAAGATTATGGTGATAATAGGGCAAATGGCACAAGAGGAAGTGTTCATAGAAGAGAAGGCTCTAGCATGGCATTGCATGGCTCAGGACTTCATTTTGGCTCAGAAACTTCATTAGTTTTGTTTTTAGTTTCATAGTTTGTTAAAGAACAAGTGAATAGGTTTGAAGCTCAAATTTCCTACACACTAGTTTTGTGCACATGTTCTATCTAAAAGAAATTTCCCCTATATATATACAAAATATTTTTAAATATATTGTATTACTCACAAACTTCATTTTATTTATTATACCTAGTCTTATTCTAAAACTTTTTGAAAACTATCAAAATCTCTTCAAATCCTTTTCCAAAATTCAGCTTTTGGCCTGCTGCGGTCGACCGGACGGTCAACCGGCGCTGTTTCAGGTCAGATCGGTCGACCGACCGGTCGACCGGGATTCTGACCGTTGGGTGCGTGCATGTGTGCACGTTTTCCGGTCGACCGGGCGGTCGACCGGACCCCATTTCGGTCGACCGACCTTCGGCCGACTGAAAGTCATAACTCTCTGTTTGTTTTGGTCGACCGGACGGTCGACCGTGGGCCGCAATGGCTTTATTTTTTGAAAACCCGGTCGACCGGCCGGTCGACCGAGGCTGTATTTTAGCCTTAACGGCTATTTTTTAAAACACGTTTTAAATCGTTTGTTTTGTCTTTAAACGAGTTTAGGGGCTGGTTTTTGGGTCAAATATTTCCTAATTACCTATTGTATTAGTTTACTCTTTAATCCCTAGCTCTATCCTATAAATAGGGTTGATTAGGGTTAAGGTTTACACAACAATCTTTTGCAAAAATTCTCAAGTTTAAAGCTCTCAAAAGAAGTTTTAGTTCTCTGTTTTTATGCTGAAAAATCTCTCTCTTTTCTGAAGTTTTTGATTCAAAACTCTTTACAAATTCATTTTCTTTTTCACTTACAATACTTGAGCTTCAATCCTACACTTTGTTCTATAGGGTTTTTGTAAGGGAAAAAGATTTTTCAAAAGAGAGTTTGTGGTCTTTTGATCACCAAGAGATATTTGTATTTGTGATTGAGGAGTTGGGTACTCCGGTGTGATTGTAACTCTTTGTGAAGTTATAGTGGTTAGAAGTCATTCTGGGTGAAGGCGGGGACGTAGAGCTGGGTGCTCGAACCTCAGAAAAATTCTTTGTATTTGCGATTGTTTTACTTGCTTTAATTTCTTGCTTTATATTCATTGCTTCATTTACTTGCTTTATACTCATTGCAATATTCACTTGTTTCATATTAATATTGTCAATCAATACTCATACAACAAGATTGCAATACGCACCTCAAACTCCTATCTAGAGGAATCACGAGGAAGGAGTTCAGAGCCCTTCACGGGGTATTCGGCTTCTAGTCTTGTTTTGGGTGATCGTTGCATCACAACCATTTAATCTGTGCATTAATTAGCATTATCACCTATTCACCCCCCCTCTAGGTGATTTCAAAAACACCCCTAAGGACTTAAACACTCGAGCAGACAAGGCCATGAAATCACGGATTTTTATTTATAAAATGTACGCCTTTTAAACGTGAATACTTATGCTTCATGAGGTACAAATACCCAGCTTAATCAGAGGATATATATATATATATATATATATATATATATATATATATATATATATATATATATATATATATATATAAAACTTATCTAATTATCTTTTGCATAAATACCAAAGCTTGCTTAGGCCAAAGTACCTAGCTAATCAATAATTAGATTTGTTTATTTTTCATAGATATACACACACACATATATATTTTGTTTTTTTTTATAAGGCATAAGAGTCTTTGTTTATGAACCCTAAGTGTGTAAGTGTATAAAGTGTGCATATTTCATCAAGGTAAAGATCAAGACTAAATTACTTTTACAAATTTTCTTCCTAACCCTAATAATCAAACAAGTCGTCTTATTTTGACCAAGTGTAAGAAACCCTAATAATGATTTTCTTATTCCTTAAAATTGACTTAATTTCTTACAAAAAAATATATCAAAATATTGTTCTTACCTTTCAAAAAGTTATATATATATATATATATATATATATATATATATATATTATATATATATATATATATATATATATATATATTTCTTCCTTTTTTTTTTAGTTTTATATTAGTCATGTTAGTGCCCTCCCCCACACTTATCTCATGCATTGTTCCCAATGTATGTAAGAAATGTATAGATGCATGAAATGAAATGGAAAAGAGGTGCATATATTATACAAAATATGTACAACATCAAGTTTCTCCCACACCTAGATCTTGTTCGGTCTCATCCCTCTAGCTCTCTTCCCATCATTCTAATGGGTCCTCTTTATAAGGCATAGTGGGGAGGCCAATTTTTTTGTCATTATAGCTCTCTTCCTCCCCAATCTCACCTTCTTTAGATTTTTCTTCCTCATATTTCTACATTCATTATTCAAAAATTGATCTCCACCACACTTCTCAGTTGGAACTTTCTCACTATGAATGCCTAGGAATTCTAACTCAGTTCCATATATCTCCTCAAAGCTTAGGTCAACACTTTCCCCTGGAGATGTGTAATTAACCAAAATATCCCTTGTTGGTTCATCCAAACACATGAGTTCTTCTTCGAAGAGGTTTTCAAAGAGTATGTCAATCGGAGGTTCTTGAATTATATTCTCATGCGATATATTATTGGTTGGCTTATCGAAAATGAAGATATTCAAATCAAATTTCTCTTTTTTAAGGGTATTCTAACATTAGGATCTCCGACATATGCCTCTCATCAAGATAATCGCATTCATTCTTAAATAATTCATTAAGAAACAACGACTTATTCTCTATACCTTCACTCTCTTCATCATAATTGTTTTCAACAAAGTTTATCTCAAATGTTTGGTCCCTTATCTTACGAGGTTGTTTTTCTAGGTTGAAGACATTGACTTCTCTAGTCATGTCCCCAAAGTTTAATCTCATAGACCTATTCCTACAATTGATAATAGCATTAGCAGTAGTAAGGAATGGGCGCCCTAGGATAACAGGAGTTTGAGCCCTAGGATTGGACACAGGTTGTGTCTCAAGAACTATGAAATCAACTGGGTAGATAAACTCCCCGACACGGATAAGGACATCATTAATTTTTCCCTTTAGAACTTTCACAGAACGGTCAGCCAGTTGGATAGTGACTCGAGTTGGATTAAGATTGTCCAACTCGAGTTGTTGATAAACTGAGAATGGAAGCAAGTTGCTCCCAAGTCAAGAAGTGCATGACTAATCTCGGCTTATCCTATAGTGCAGGCAATGGTGGGACAACCCGGATCCTTGTACTTGACAGGGATCGGACCCGATAGTAGCTCACTAATGTTAGTGGCTAAGAAGGCTTTCTTGGGTACATTAGTCTTTCTCTTCTTGGTGCACATGTCCTTAAGAAATTTTGCATAGGATGGGACTTGTTGGATGGCATCAAGGAGTGGCACGTTTATCTTCACTTGGTTGAATATCTCAATTATTTTATTCATGTGTGGATTCTACTTGTTGTTCTTTAACCTATTAGGAAATGGTACTATAGGCTTATACTCCTGATTGGTTGACTTATCTGTTTTAGATTCGTCAGATTTGGAAGGATTGGGACTAGATGAGGTGGATACTGGAGTGTGATTGTGCTGACTGGGATTGGGTGGTGTTAACACTTGGTTATCAACTTTCTTTCCCGACCTCAATGTATGAACAACATTACATTGATTCAATGATTGATCCTCAATCAAATGAGCTTGTTGAGAATTCCTAGGATTCATAATTAGTTGACTGGGCAAGGTACCATTTTGCCTCTCATGCCGTGGATTGGCTAATTGGCTCATTTGACCCTCTAGCTTCTGTATTGTTTGCATGAGGGAATCTTGGTTCTTCATGTACCTTTTCATATTTCTCTCAAAATCAGTCATTCTCCTTTCAAGTTGAGGATTCTGGAAGGAAGATTGTGGAGTTTGGTTGGGAAAATTTTGTTGATAATGTGAAAAATTGCTGGGAGAATTGTGAAGGTGATTTGAAAATTTAGGTTGATAATTGGAAGAATTATTAGAATGATGGAAGTGGCTTGCATGATTTAACCATGGGTGGTCATTGTTTTGTTGGCTCCATGAGAAATTTGGGTGATTTCTCCAGGTAGGATTGTACGTTGGAGCGTAAGGATCATTGTTCGGCCTTGAAAAGGCCGCATTCATCGGTTCTGGAAAGTGTTGTTGAGCTTGAAACACAGGAGACTCCTCAAACACATGATTTATGGCCTGACAGTAAGTACAACCCAGAGTTGGAAATTGGTTTGGGCTGACTTGATTGACTGGACTTGGTGCCTTAGTTTCTAAAGCTTCCAGTCTTCTCGCTTAGTTAGCTAACTTAGCCTCGTTAACTATGGATGATTCAATTGAATGGAGACCTCCTTTTGAAGAGATGGAGTTTGGATTCCTAGAGCTTTCACTAGTAGGTTTCCATTGGATGGTCTTTTCAGCTAGATTCTCATATAAATCCCATTCTTCATACTCATCCTTCTGCAAGAATCCCCTTGGGACATGTTTTCTAAGAGGGTCTGAGTAGTATAAACCGTCATAAAGAATTTAGTATTGTCGCCATTTCTCTATTCCATAATGAGGACATTGGACAAGGAGGTCTTTGAAGCGTTCAAAGTACCTCCAAAACGGTTCACTAGGTTCTTACTTGAACTGCATGATATTTTTCCTAACGAGCGGTCTTATGAAGTGGATAGAATTTTTTCAAGAAGACCTTGATGAAAACCATCCCAGGATGTGATAGAGCCGGCCGCTAAGCTGTAGAGCCATTTCTTGGCTAAGTCCTTAAGAGCAAATGGGACAAATCTCAACCTAATAGCATCATCTGTAACGTGTGGGATTTTCACCATTAAGCATACTTCCTCAAATTCTCTTATGAAGAAATAAGCATCTTCGGACTCTAAGCCATGAAACTTCGGGAGTGTGTTGATGAACTGTGGCTTAAGCTCAAAGTTGTGTTCACCAACCGATAGAAGTTGGATGCAGGATAGAAGTGAGGTTCTAATGGGATAGAACCTATCCTGCAAAGATGTCGGTTGAGCCATAACCGAATCTGATATCGGTTCGAACTTAGGTAGTGATGTGTTTCTAGTCAACCTAAATGAATTAGGGTCTCTTGACCATACTTGCATACACAAACGCAATCACAAACACGTTCACCAATAGTCAATAAGAGAAAACAACCAAGCCTAGTCTAAGGTAACCTTGACCTAAACAACTCCTAACTGGTTGATTGTCTATAGGAGGTATAATGCAGACTTTGACCACAAGCTAATCAGCCAGGTTAGGGCAAGAATGGTGAGAGGTATCCGCACAAAAACGACGGGCCTAATTAAGCCAAACCACCAGCCTTCGGGGTTTCGCCCCTCAATCCCTTTCCTAGACACTGATTTGGCAGGAGTCAAATTCCAACACCTTCCCTCTTAAGATAATCTCCTAGTGAGTTCGAGATGTCCCTAAAGCCAACGTCTATCAGATTTTACTTAGGCTTAGGTTATGCGTGCTTGGAGATGGTTTGTGGGCTAAGAAAGGGTAATGACTTTCCCACCTTATCTTGATTTGGGTTTTGCTCTTAGAATTGATTGTGCAAAGCGTGCAAGATATAGAAAAGTAGCATTCAAAAGCAAATATCACCCAAGAATGTTTCCTAAATTATATGCTATGCATACGTACCTTGTCTCCAGCTATCTTCAACAGTAATTGTAAAGTAAACGTAATAGACAAATGCCTATAATGCAAGTCTAAATGTTTTTTTAAGCAATTAACAATCACTCAGATTACTGTTGGATTAAAACAGGGATTGTAAATATCAGATATAGTAAGAATAATAACACACAAAAACTTTATTTTTGCAAGCAATATAACCTGCAAAAAAAAGTTTTTAGTAGTCCAACAAAAATTTCAACTTTTGCAACGCAATTTCTTGAAATTCTGTTTCCTACTTTCGAGAGTAGGAGTGCAGAATACCAAGTCTTCTCTTGTAAAACTTGAGTGCTAAATCTAAATCTTGACGTCCCTGAAACAAGACACCAAACTTGTAAAAAAACAAATACACCGTTCCCTCCCCGACAACGGCGCCAAAATTGATTGTAAAATGAAAGAGTAAGGAATTACCATGTAGCTTTGGGCTAACGGGTCGTGTCCACGAGGAGGAATGCGATAGAAGCTTTTCGGTGTTTTTGTTAAGTGACAAAGAATGAAGTTGGTGTCTTTCTTTTAAGTTGATAAAGAGAATGGTGAGAAGGGAAATGATTAAAAGAAAAAATTGCAAATTTGGAGAAGGATTTGGAAAAGGTGATTTAAAAAGCTTTGAAAAAATGATTTGTTATTTTTAATATAAGAAGAAGATATGGGCTTACTAATTTTCTACTCAACTATGTACTTATCTCTAGAACATTTTGGTGCATCATTTTTATCATAAGCAAAAAAAACCTTTAGTTTCTTTTAATGTCCAAGTAAAACAAATAAGATGGTTTCGTTTAAATCTTAAGCCCTTTCTTTACAAATCATTAAAAAGAGAATGTTAAACCATCAAGCGCGAAAAAGCAAGTATGGAATAAAAACAGTTTAAAAAGATTTGTACATTGAAAGTCCAAGTTAAAGTAAAGACATCAGGATATGTGCTTTCAAGAATGAAGTTTAACTAAGATATTTTTCTGATTCAAAAAGTGTTGCTTTCATGAAAATCAATCAAGAGAGAGGTGATAGAAGAGAGTAATTATTTAGGCCAGAAAATGATTTAGCTACTCATAATGAAAGAAAAACAAATAAATAAAATAAAATTTAAACTTAGACATACCGATTTGAGTCGAGTTGAACAAGCAAGTTGAATCTCCTTTGATTGTCACTTCAAGGATGAATTACACACTCAGTTTCACTCTTCTCTCTTTGCTGGTCTAAACTAAAAAAATAAATAAAGAGGAGATACAACTTCTTCGAACTATCTAACAATACTCCTTAAACCCTAAAGAATAAACAAAAATTCTAATCCCAGTCTTCGCTCTCTTCTTCTCTGTCAAAATGGTATTTATAGGGAAAAACCAGATGGTAGAGGGCGTAGTAAGATTGGGGGAGCAAACGCTCCCCCAACAACCCTAACAAAGCCGTGGAAATGCAGCCAGAGCCGCGTTTCCGCGGCCCTGGTGTGGCCAGGTGGCCACACCCAAATGGGGGAGGTTCCCGGTTTGATGATTCTCCGATATCTTCTTCTGGTTTTCTCGTTTCAGCTCCTAGGTTTGTCAAAATGGCCTTTGATTGTTATCTTTAACTGATTGATTTGTAAAGATCCATTTTAACCGATGTTCAAACGGTTTTATCCTCTCTGATCTGCCTTGATCTGCCCTGATCTTCTGATTCGAATTAATTTTGAATTAAATCAGAATTTTGATGGTCTTTGGGCTCGTTTCTCTTCCCTTTCTTTTAGCAATAGGCTTACATTTAACAAAGAAGAATAAGACTTATTAATATGATTTATTAGATAAAAAGTATAGTAATGTGATAATGTATATGCAATATATGTGACTGATCAGAGAGCATTTATGAATCTCAAGGTCAAGAAATTCAAGAAATCCAATCATTTTCATTCTTCTCCTCATGTCAACTCTTCTTCTTTGAAACCTTTGCAATCTTCCTCCTTCAAAATCAAAATCTCTAGCCAGAAGACCGATGGAAGATTCTGCTATGTCTGAGGGAGAACCAATCACTTGGAGCTATAATGTTTCAACCGGAAGACGAAACCAGTCAAGGCTTAACCTAGAGGGAAACGGAGGAAATGGTGGGTACAAGATCAACATGGTAGAACTGAACTCCAACTCTTTTAGGTTAGATTCTTCTCTTCCTATTGTCAACTCTATCACTTTCTCCTCGGACTGATGGTTAGACTCGGGAGTTAATATTCATATCTGCACTGATCGCTCTTAGTTTAAATCCTATCAGAAATGACATGGAGGAAGCGTGAGCCTAGTAGATGACTCCACTAGAGAGATAAAGGGAACCAGACGCATTGATCTTAGAATGACCTCCATAAAAGTTCTGACTCTTCAAGACGTCCTATATGTACCCATACTTTGGAGAAATCTGATCAGCGATACCCACACTTTGGAGAAATCTGATTAGTGAATCTTCTCTTCTTAGAGCTGGCTATAGGATTGTTAAAGAATCCAATAAATTTGTAATTTCCAAGTCAAATATTTTCTTTGAAAAAGGTTTCGTTTGTGACTGTCTTTCTCGACTCAATGTAATCAATCTTTCTGATAATAAAATCTCTATTCCTGTTGCATTAAACATTGAGTCTTCTGATATCTGGCATGGTAGATTGGGAGATGTCAACTTTAATTCTATAAAAAAAATGATTAACTTGAATCTTATTCCTAAATCCTCTTTTGACTCAACTTCTAACTATGAAATATGTGTTCAAGACAAATATATCCGTACACCTTTTCACTCTATCACAAGGAATTCTGAACTCCTCAAATTGATTCATAGTGATGTGTGCGACTCGAACAAAGTTCTCACCCGAGGTGGTAGAAGATACTTTGTGACATTCATTGATGATCATTCCAAATTCTATTACACCTATCTTCTCAAATCTAAGGATGAAGTTCTCGATTGGTTGAAAGTGTGTAAAGCCGAAGCTGAGAACCAACTTGACAGAAAGATCAAGATTCTAAGATTTTCTCGTGTGGGGGGGAGTATACCTCAAATGATATGAGAGGACTCTGCCAAGGGCACGACATTATTCATGAGCAGTTCTCCCTATACACCTCAATCCAATGGTGTAGTTGAATGAAAAAACAGAACATTGATGCACATGATAAACTGCATGTTACTCAGCTCAGGTGCACCCGAAAACTTTTGAGTTGAAGCTCTCTTTTTTGCCTATTTTATCCTCAATAGGATTCCCAAAAAGGCTTTGACGTTACTCCCTATGAACGTTAGAAAGGAAGAACTCCTAACATCCAATTCTTCAAAGTCTGGGATTGTTTGGTGATTACTCATCAATTTTGAATATTTATTGTCACATTCTCATATTTATTTTTAATAAAACTCTGCTATTTGATCTATTTTTGCTTAATAATGTGCAGACCAATCTTGCCCCTACCTGGCTGATTAATTTGTGATCAGATTCGGCAATATACCCCCCGTGGACAGTCTAACCAGTTAGGAGTCGTGTAGGTCTAAGGTCTTCCCTAACTTAGATTAGATTTTTTCTTTTTATTTGTTTGTTTGTTTGCTTGTTATTATTATTATTATTTTTGTTTTGTTTTTGACCGCTTGGTGATATGGATTATAATTACTATTATTCATATGCAAATAGTGATCCATATTTCACCCCGACCTCTTTTTACTCAGATATTACTAACCCGAATATCATAATTTTAACCAACCAAGTATGCCAGATTGGTCTTATCCGAATCAATATATGCCTCAGTCCCAATACTATGAACAAGACTGGAATAATCATCGTTACTCTTCACAGAGCCAATGGGGGATACAACTCCCCCGAGTCATATTGTCAACCACCTTTCCAACCTTTACTTCATATACTTCTTTTCCCACACCACCAATAGAAGAACCTACCTACTTGGAAAAGAGTATAGAATCCATGATTCAGTTCCCCAACGATCCATTCGATAGGTTAGAAGAAAAAAATGGATCGTATGCAAGGTTTAAAAAATGAGCAAATTTCTAGACTTTCAAACATCGTTGAACTAACTAACCAAATTGATAGGAACTAAGAATCATGGTGTCTTGAAGACCTTGATCAAGATCAATTTCATTGCACCAATGTGAACTTGATCAATCCAAACCCTTAGACAAATTGGCAAGTTTTAACTTCAATGAGATTGAACTACATTGTGAATGCGAACCTGATCCTCAACTTTGTGATCTAATTCCAAACTTTAAATCTATGTTGACTATGGTGTCTTTACCCAATTTGGACCACTTTTTCGAGCCAATATTTATTCCCGTACCCATAGATCTAGAAATTGATTCACCAATTTTGGATAGTCACATTCCATTGATGGGAAAAAACTGTGAATTTCAATTCTTGAATTTGGACTCAACTCTTGAACCAAAACTGACTCTTGAAACCAAAGTTGATTTTAACGAGTTAGTATTCATTCCTGAACCTATCATTCTTGAGCCCAAGTTAACCATTCCACCATGTCACATTCTTTTGTTGGGCATAGGTATAAACTATGATGACTTCGTGATGATTTTCAAGACTGGTCATGTAAAGGGAATAAGTTTCATGATAGGATCTTTCATGATTCTATTCATATTGGGGACTGTAAATATGTAAATAGAAAAGAGGTCAATAAAGGTGGATTCCGTGAAACACCACATTATCTTGATTGAGTTGCAATGCTTGATTCAATCCGACCACCACCGGAACCACCACCTTAAGGTGATATTTTTCTTCCCTTTATTCTTTTTCATGCATTTAAGCATTTATTCATACATTGAGGACAATGCATGAGATAGGTGTGGGGGAGGGTTCTAACATAACTTCTAATATAACATAGGTTTTCTTTTTATTTAAAATAAAAATAAAATAAAATTTTTTTAAATAAATAAATAAATAAAATTAAAAATTTCTTTTTATAAATTTTTTTTTTTTGAAAAGAGAGAAATATTTTGACATATTTTTTGTAAGATATTAAGTTAATTTTAAAAAATAGGAGAATCATAATTAGGATTTCTTATACTTAGTCAAAATAAGACTATTTGTTTGATTTCTAGGGTTAGGAAGAAAATTTGAAAAAGTAATTTAGTCTTGATTTTATCTTAATGAAATATGCATGCTTTATACGCTTACACGCTTAGGGTTCTGAAAACAAAGATTCTTATGCCTTATAAAAAGAAAAGAAAAGAAAAAATATATATATCAAAAATTCTCTGATTAAGCTGGGTATTTGTGCCTCATAAAGCATAAGTAGTCACGCCTAAAAGCGGTTCATACAATTAAATCCTTAGTTTCGTAGCCTTGTTTACTCGAGTTCTTAAGTCTTTGGGGTGTCTTCTCACCCGGCGCCCTAAGACCGTTTGGCTTGGGAGTCACTGATTAAAGGCTTGTTACATGGGCAGATTAGAAAGTCTAATAGAATTAAGGAATATTACCATCAAAAATAAAAATATATATAAATAAGGCATAAGAGTTAGAGTTAAAGAACCATTAGTCAAAATTTCACGGTCACAAAGGTGCATATCACTTAGGGTAAAGTAATAGACTAGATGAGAAGTACAATTTGACTCCTTACTTTGATTGATAACAAATTTTTGAATAGAGACTAAGTTTAGGAGTGAAAAATTCAGTTTTCTATAACTTATAGATTTCTTAATCCTTACAATAATATTTCAAATATTTTTCTTTTTCAAAAATGTGTTTTTAAAATACTAACATTTTTCTCTTTCTTTATGGATTTTGTGGGTGCAAATCCACTGAAAACCCTCACGAGACAAAACTCGTCCTCTAGGGGAAACCTAGAGGTTTAACGACCTGTTGCACATGCTCAGTGCAATCGCGTGACCTGCAAAAGTGGTCTAATAATTTCTTAGATTTAGTTTTAACGTTTTGCTCGAGGGCGAGCAAAAGATAGGTGTGGGGGTGTGATTACTCATCCATTTTGAATATTTGTTGTCACATTCCCATATTTATTTTTAATAAAATTCTGCTATTTGATCTAATTTTTCTTAGTGATGTGCATACCTTTATAAAAAAGAGAAAAATAGGAAAAGAGCCCAACAAGCCTAAAAAGCCCAATAAAATTAGAGATTTGAAGCAATCATAATTGGAGATTGAAAGAAAAATCTAATTAAATTTGTGATTGAAAAATCAATTATTCTCCAAGTAGAAGAAAGGATATTCTTAGCATATTTAGAGCTTAAATCCAAATTTTGAGAATATACCCTTTGATTATATGGCAAGATAGAATCATAGAAGGAAACTTCAAAAGTCTACAATCAAAATTCAGATTTAGCCTGAGAATTATTTAGTAATTTGATCATAACATTCGTTATATATATGCAAATCTAATGATTCAAGATGCTATAGAAAGAAGACTGAAAGGCCTACAACTTTTCTGTTGACTACTATTTCCGTTTCAGTCGTTTGATGAGTCAAATTTAGCCATCAATATGACAGCTAGCTGCAGCCCAACTCAATTAAACTTCCAATCAAGAGAAGAAAAGAATATTCTCAGCATATTTACAGTTCAACTTCAAAATTCTGAGAAGATACCTTTTGATGAGTCAGCATTTTGATGAGTCACTACCCCAGGCTTCCTCGTATAAATACCCTAGCAGAGGCATGAGCAGAGATATCTCAGATTTGAGGAAGAGATAGATTTTAGGCTAGTTTTTCATTCTTTTTAGTGTAGGTTTTATTTTTCTTCTTATGTAATTTTACTTTTCTTTGTGAACAGAGAGGAGAGACGAATTTCATGAAGGAATGAGAGCAAGCTTGTACTGAGGGTGACACCGGTGTAAGTAAGTCTTTTCTTTCATTGTTATATGAATCGAATCGAAGTTTCTTTTTCTTTTTTACTCTTGTTTTCGTTTACTTTCCTCTGATGTGTTGCAATCCAAGTGAATCTAATAGCCTCAAGTCTGCTTCGCCATTACAAGTGTCCTTGATGGCCTATGGTGATGAACAACCATTCTTTTATTAGTTTAGCTTACCCTTTATTCATAGTGTAGATCGGGAATGGGGAAGATCCTACACGCCATGCTTGATCGCCTTCAACGGCTAGGTAAGTCATAGCTACGGATCCGAGGTATATGAGCACTGAAAAGGTAAGTAATTTTAGGTTTAACTTTCTTTCTTTTCTTTTAACTTTTAGTTTAGATCACCAACACCACAATCTCATAACTCTTTTATCACTCTTTTCATTTTCTTTGTATATATCCATTTTCTATTTTCTCCACCTTCTCAATCTACCACTTTCTTCCTAACTTAATTTTAACCTATTTTCCTTTTCTTTTAAAGAACTAAAAGAATATCTTTAATCATTGATTGTAACTTAAAAGAGATCTTGTTAAAAAAGCTTCCATCGCTAGTCCCTCCTTGTGGATCACAATCCGCATAACCACTTGCTATAGCGGTAGAATTGAGCACCTTGCACTACTGTTATAAAGTTCTGAAATTCTGTATTCTTGTGTGCAGGTAAAACCTCAATCATCTGGCTAAGGTTTCAATACCAGAACTTAAGAAAAAAATCGGCCCTAAGATTATTGATGCTTTCTTTATCGGATATGCACTGGATAGCAATGTTAATCGATTTCTAGTGGTTAACTCTGAGATCAGTGAAATTTGCAACAATACCATCATTGAATCTAGGGGTGCTGTTTATTTTGAAGATACCTTTACTTTCAAATCAAGAATCCCTAGTGATTCTTCTTGTACTCCTTCTGTTTTTTATATTCCTTCCTCTAGTTCTGCTCTTACTTCTAATTTTGCACTGAGAAGAAGAAACAGAACTAAGACTCTTACATCCTTCAGTGAAAACTTCTTTACCTATCTTGTTGAAGGTGATGCTAACTCTTTCAAGAAAGCAATGGACTCTTCTGAATCTCCTTTCTGGGAAAAAAGCCATTGACAGTGAGATCAAGTCCATATTAGAGAATAACACTTGGATTCTCATTGACCGTCCTCCAGGATGCAAACCTGTGGGTTATAAATGGATCTTTAAGAAGAAACTTCGATCCGATGGCACTGTCGACAAATACAAAGCCAGATTAGTTGCCAAGAGTTTCACTAAACAAAAGGGTGACTTTTTTAACACCTATTCTCTTGTTGTCATGGTCTCTTCCATCAGAATCTTTCTTGTACTTGCATCAATTCATAACATATTTATACATCAAATGGATACCAAGACTGCTTTCCTGAATGGCAATCTCAAAGAGAGATCTACTAGAAGGATTCATAACCAAAGGACAAGAAAACAAAGCATGCAAACTCGTGAAGTCATTATATGGACTTAAACAAGCACCTAAATAATGGCACCAAAAATTTAATAAAGTTATTGCACAATTTGAATTCACTATTCATGAACATGATAAATACATTTATTTCAAGAACTTTGATAATGATTATCATTTTCTGTCTATATGTAGACGGTATTCTTATTCTTAGAACTTCTCTTAATGCAATCCAAAGGATAAAGCATTATCTCTCCCTAAACTTTGACATGAAGGATCTAGGTTTTGCTGATATGATATTGGGAATGAAGATATCCAGAACTCCTAATAGAATTTCAATGAGTCTATCTCATAGCATTGAAAGAATTCTTCACAAATTTGATTTCTATAACTCTAAACCTATTTCTACACCCTATGATTCTTCAATTGCTTTGAAGAAAAATACAGGTGAGCCTGTGTCTCAGCTGGAATACTCTCAATTAATAAGTTCACTTTTTAACATTTTCAACAGGACTAGGCCTGACATCTCTTATGCAATAGGTAAATTGAGTAGATACAATAGTAACCTTAATAGAGAATATTAGACCACATTAGAGAGAGTATTCAGATATCTTAGAGGCATAAATGGCTAGTGCTTGACTTACACTGGATATCCTGATGCCATAGAAGGGTATAGTGATGCCAATTGGGTCACTGATTCTTACAGTGTTAAGTACTACCGGATATATTTCATGTTCGGTGCTGCTGCTGCTGTGTCCTGAAAATTCTATAAACAAACAGTGATTGCTAGGAGCACTATGGAGTCTGAGCTCATTGCTCTGAACACTACTTGCTTGAAAACTGAATGGTTAAAGGATCTTCTATCTGAATTCTATATCGTGCCTAGACCCATACTTCCAATCTCAGTTCCTACTGATACAAGATACTATTGAAATTCTAAGCTAGATAATACTAACAAAAGATGAACATATATATTCAGATCCGACTCAAGTTTGTATAGCGTCTATTAGGTAAAGTTGTGGTGCTGGACTTTGTAAAGTCCAAGAAGAATCTTACTGCTCGTTGACTAAGGGTCTTTCTAGGAGTGTGCTCCTAGAATCATCGCGGGAGATGGGGTTAAGCCCGTAGTAGAGTTCACCAATAACGGGAACCCAACCTACTTGATCGGGAGCTAGTTCCGTGAAAGAGGTTCAATGTGGAAGCAACAAGTGAGACTGGTGATACTATTGTGGAGCATCAACTCGAATATGTTTATATCCTATATGTAGCACTGTAGCTACTGCCCCTTCTCTATGGTGATAATACTCTTATATATAGCTTGATAAGGCTGAGTTAAAACTCTTAATAAGTCCAATGCATGAAGTGTGGAGGGTATAAGGTCCAGTTGTAGTACCTTTGGAGGACATACCTACGTGAGAAGAACCGGAATGGTCGTGGTTGGAGGGGGAGGGTTGACCCCTAGAAACTTCTCATGAGTCAATTATTATGAGCATAGCCTTTAACTCTCAACCCGCTCGCTCAATTGATAAATACTTACTATGTGTGTCTTTCATCAATATCTAGTTAAAGAGGCTTAATTAAAGGTATAGTCCATTATGTCTCTCAGGTGGCGATGAAATTCATTAAGGGTAGATTCAAGGCGCAAGCTATCAATTCTGAATCCACAGTATGTTGTTGCCCACATTTTACTTTTGTTTTATGATTCATGATTTGTTTACTTCATATCGATTTCTTTTTTCTTTCCTGAAACTCTAGTTTTGGGGGGGAATTATTGGATATGTAGTTAGTTTTAGAGAGAAAACTTGAGTTTCCCTCATTTTGCCTTTGATTTTTAATCCCACATTGGATAGGCAAAAGAAGTTTGAGTGGTATATATACCAACCATTTTTAAGCATATTGTTATGAGTGTTAGGCCATGGGCCAACTCCCTATATGCGCGCACACGCGTCGAACTGAACCGGGCTGGGCTGGGTTCGGGTGCTGGTGGCACACTCCCATGACCTGCGGACACGAGTGCAGCTCAGTTCAAGGGGTTCTTAGACCAGTACACTTTGGAAATTAGTTTTTATCTTTTGGAGCTTCTGGGCAGAGTACCCGAACTTGGACTCAGAGTTATTCCTGAGTACCTGAAGACTCGGGATAACTCCAGAGCACTTAAACTCATAGTGAACGCAGAGCACTCGGAATCATTAACGAATACTTGACCCGAGGTTACCACGGAGTGGACCCTGAGTAGTTGGATTCCTGAGCACTTGTACTCAGAATATTCCGAGATGACTCCCGAGCACTTAGACTTGGAGTGAGTGCTGAACACTCGGAATCTTTAACGAGTACTTAACCTGAGATTACCTCAGAGTGGACCCCGAGTAGTTGGATTCCCGAGCACTTGTACTTGGAATATTCCGAGCTCCGTCTTACTCTCCCGAAGCGCTTCATGTTTTGACCTGTAAGGTTCCTTGACCCTGTAAAAGCGGATTCACAATGTGCAGGAGTTGTTGCAAATTAATTGTAACAACCTGAACGTGTGCTTGATTTGTGTGGGGGCTGTTTGTAACAGGTAGAGCCTGTGCCTATAAATAGAGCTTCTCCCTGTTCATTCTCTGATAAAGTGACACACAGAAATCTGAGACTTACAGCTACATTTCTTCTTTCTCCCACTGTCATATTTCTTCAAGTTTTATTCAGTTTCTGGGCACAATTCTCTGTCTGAGCAAGATGCTCTACCTACTGTCCTAGGCCGAGTGCCGGTGATTCTAGGGGATTCTTTTACCGCTACTGGACAAAGCTGAACTAATGTCTGGGTAAGGAGACGGGATTTTGATCCTTTAGGGCAGCGACTACGCGACTGCATTCCAGATATTTACATTCTTGTTTTAATTATTCTGCAGTAGCATGCTTGGAAATTAATTTAATTTGTTTTGACATGCATGATTTAAGGAAATAGCACAGTACAACCAACATATTTAAACATGGCACTTCTTTGTTTTCATTATTTTTAAAGGATTTTTTAGATATTAGTCCTTAAAATCTTTTATATTTAATAATATAAAAGATTTGGACTTAATTGTGGTTGGGTTTGTTAGAATTTTCATCGAAATAATTAACTGTGGTTGGGTTTGGACTTAACTAAGTGTAGTTAATTACTTATCTATCACTAGTAGAGGCGACGACAACAACCTTGGCTGTCATTGCCTCCTCTTCTCCTTCCCTTTTTCTTCCTTTTTAATCTCCATCTCTTTCTTTTTCTCCTCCTCTGTTTTTTCTCTCTACAACCGCGGCCTCGCTTCCACCAACTTGCTGATAATGGCAGCAACCATAGTCGCGGTCACCTTCTCCTCTCTTTTCTCCTCTTTCATTTTCTCTCCTTTCCTTTTCTTCTTTTTCTTCTTCTTCTTCTTCTCCTCCCCTCCTCCTATTTGTTCCATCTTCCACAAACAAATCACCACCACAGACGCCACCAGCAGCATCGCTGTCAGTGGTTAGATCTCGCCCATCACTTAAGGGGTAGATCTAGGGCAGAGGCCCACCACTCGTGGGGGCTCCTTGTCCTGTACGGGTAGCTTGCCGTCGTCTGTTGTCGCTACTACCACCGCACCACCAAGCTCTGTAGCCCGCTCCTCTCCCTTGCCTTCGATCGTTAGAGAGTGAGAGTGAGATTAGAGAGAATGGGATTATAGAGAGTGATAGAGAGATTTGGGGGGAAGAAGATTGGGTTTTAAACCCAATCTCTCCCGACTCAGGTGCTCAACACGCCCCGGTCTGACCCAATGATACTGGGGCATGACCCATTTTCCAGAAGGCCAGACCTTGGACGGTAAGGGCGTCATAGAGGAGGGGGAGATGGCGGGCCAGAGAGAGGCGGCAGAGGAGGATGTCGTGGCATGAGAGCAGTTGAGGCAGAGAACGGACGATGAAGGAGGGGATGGAATAATCTGTTAAACTTAAATGAATATTCTCTCCATTTGGATGAAAACTAACTTGATGGACTAATTGGGTGTAACTAAAACAATTCAAAAGATTTGAGAGATTAATATCAAAATATCAAAATTTTGAGAGACTAATATTAAAATGGCCCATTTTTAAAATAAACCTATAATCAATTGAGAAAAAAATATTCTTTTTTGTGTTTAACTAAAGGAAAAATGTTTCTTTTGTTCCCCTCTACTTTTTTAACTTACCTTTTTCACAAAAGATTTCCTTCTGTGATTCATGTTTGTGCATTGTGATAGAAAAATTGAGATATAATAGTACTACAATGAGGAATGAAATAGATTTTCGTGTTCTAATAATTTATGATGCGAGGAATATAGAATAAATGTATTTACTTGAACAATTTTAAAAAATATTCAAACATGAAGCAAACAAGCTATATATTAATTCTATATCAAATAAGGAGGTAATTGTAATATATTAAAAAAAGGGTTGGCTTCAAAATCTATACTAGAAGTTTTTTCTCCATGACAATCATGGGTGCTCGGTGTGTGGAGCAAGACCGTGGGCTCAAGGCTAGCACAACTGTTTCCAACGTCCATTGTGTTGGACGATGGGTCCAACACAATATATTAGGCCTTGGCCACACGACATCTTTTAATAGGCCTGTGTTGTAAATTATCCACAACCTGATGACTGGGAAGCACACGATCTCCCTAAACACGGCCTTACTCCAGAGTCTGATTACCAATTCCCAATGTACTCGAGGTGCAAAGTACTCTCACCCAGTATTAGTCACCCGCCTGTATAGAAACTTTCTGTCAGACAAGGTATTTTTAGCATTTGACCCAGTCTTTGAGGCCTCCTGAGAGAGTTACGAGTACATATAATAGTTGCTTCCATGCGGTTTGGACACCCACTGTCCAATCAGAGGATATCCCAGCTGAGTCCTCTTTTGAGGAACAACTGAAAGAGGAGGACGAGCCTGAGTTCTAACGTTGCCACCACCCACTGATTCACGTGCCTTCATGTCTTCCATTTGGAAAGGCATGAAGAAGATATTCAAGGGACAAACTTGGCTCTGACGACAAATGGAGGAGCAGTTTACGCTTTTAGAGCGCATTAAGGAGGGACTAGATGTTCATAATCGACTGGTCCAAGCTCTTCGGCCGGTCCGAACCGTCGACGAGGGTGACATCTTTTCACTTCCCTTATTTCGTACATTCATATGATACTGTATACATTGAGGATAACGCATGATATATGTGTGGCAGAGGTACTAACATAGATTTTCTCTTTCTTCGAGGTCATTTTTTAGATTTTCTTTTCTCTTTATTTTTAGGTTTTTCTAGATTTTCTTTTGGTAACTATAAAAAAAAGTTTTGATCCATTTTTTAAGAAAATTAAATTGATATTAGGAATTAGGGAAACTTTAAAATAGAATTTCTTAATTTTAGTTAAAATAAGAGAAATTGTTGAATTTTAGGTTAAGGAAGAAAGATTAAAAAGATAATTGGATCTTGCATTTTTCCTTAGTATTATATACACCTATATATTGAGGGATTAAAACAAAGACTTAAATACCCTTATATATATAATTGTGTATATAAATAAATAAAATATTTGACCACTAAATAAGATGGTTAATTATACCTTAGAAAGTATGATTAATCACGCATAACGGTGGTCAAAATAAACACTTTAGCTTCGTGGCCTTGTTCACTCGAGTACTTGGGCCCGAGGGATATATTCTCATCGAGTGCCCTAAGACCGTCTGGTCTGGGAGTCATTGGTTCAAGACTTGTTATATGAGTGGACTAGAAAGCCTAATGAAACTAAAGGAAAAATAAAAATAAAATATATGTATATATAAATACACACACATGCATACATATACATACATATGCATGTATGTATTTGTGTGTGTGTGTGTAAAGGTATCATAAGTCCAAGTTAAAATCTCCCATACATATAAGTGTATACTTTCTAGGTTTAATGAAAGATCAAATAATCAATGTAATCCCGATCCCTTAACCCTAATTGATAACAATCCTTTGTATGGAGACTTGAATTAAGAATGAATAGTTAAAGGTTAACTTAAAACCATAGATCACTTAATTTTTGCAAGAATGGATCATCAACTTTCTTTTTTTAAATTTTTTTCAAAACACTAACATTAATTTTCTTTTTAGGATTTTGTGGGTGTAATCCATTGAAAACCCTCAAGAGACAACACTCATCCTCTAGGGGAAACCTAGAGGTTTAACGGTTTGTTGCACATGCTCAGTGCAATCGCGTCACCTGCGAAAGTGGTGTAATAAGATCTCTAGTTTAGGTTTTCTTCTTTTCTTATTTTACTCGGGACAAGCAAAAGTAGGTATGGGTTGTGATTAGTATTCATTTTTGCATTATTTAAACTACATTTCTCATTTATTTGTTAAATAAATGCTGGTTTCTAATGAATTTTAGTTTAATTTTTAGGTCCACAATTTAATGGAGACGAAGGCCCAAAATCCTAATTTAATTAGGATTTAATGAAGATTATTTGAAGCCCATCCATGAATCCCAGTTCTGTAACGAACTAGAGGATATTCGGGGAGAATAAGAAGCTTCTAAAGGACACCTGGACAGAGTCAGACTGTCAGAGTAGACGCTCGCGTAACGGCTGAAATTCTACCGCGGAAACGCGGCTCTAGCCGCGTTTCGCGGCGATTCCCTGCCTGTAGATGCATCACTTTCTTCTACGATTGTGATTGATTGGCTGTAGGGTTTTGAGGCTATAAATACCCATCTGGTTCTGCGAGAGGGGGAGTTGGAGAATTAGAGAAGAATTTTAGGAATTCCTTAGGAATTTCTTTAGAAATCTTGTGTAATTTTCTTTTCTCTTTATTAGTCCAGAAAATAGAGAGAGGGTGAGAGTTCTGTAATTGACATGTGGCAATCAATACAAGCTCCTTCTTCTTTCTTCTCTAAAATTTTTGCTATTTTTTCAAGCTTTCTTCTTCCTTGCAAATAGTGTAATGATGTTTATTTTCTTGCATTTCAATTCCATGTCTAGCTAACTTCTCCATTAGCATGACTAACTAACTACTAACTCACTAACCTCTAACTATTTGATTAATAACCCACATGATCAATAAGCCTCACAATGAGTCATGTGCAAGCAAGAGGAATGGATGGCTAATGATGAAGGATTTTAACTCAACACGCTAACATAGAAGCTAATTCTCATAATTTCATGTATTTCAATTCCATGTCTAGCTAACTTCATCTTGTTTTGTTTGGTGAGTTAAAGAATACCTATTCATCCTTATCGATACCTAACGTGCACTTGTAGTTTACCACATTCGCCTTACAATGGATCTTGATGGGGTGACCTTCGATTTTTTATTGTGTAACGCAAGGTGATGGGGGAAAAACTTTCATTCATTATCCACATGACAAGTTCTTATAGCATAAGAGTGGTGAAGGCCAAGGGTCCACTTTGAGGCTCTATCATCAAGAAAGTTAGTGGTTAGTGGAATCCAATAGTAGGAGGTTAGTCATGCATTTTTACCATTTCAAAACAAAATTCACTTTTCACTCTTTTAAACTTTACTTTTTAAGTTCTTTTCTTCAAAGTCTCTTTTTAAAACTTGTTCTCTTTTCAATTTTCTTTAAGCAACACTCCTTTCATTTTTGAAGTTTTTTCCAAAACCGTTTTCTTTTCTTTTTTCACAACTTGTTTTTTACTTCTTCGTATCAACTTCTTTCGAACTTCGTTTTCATTTTACATTTCCACAAACAACCTTTTGCTTTGTTTTCACCTACCGTTAACACAATTCTTCTCTCTACTTTTTCATTCTTTTTAAACAAAGAAGCAAATTTAAGAAAAATGAGAAAACTGAACACAAAGCTTTCAACGCTCCCCTCCTTGTGGACATGATTCGTTTAGCTCCTTAGCTATAATGGTAGTTTCGAGGGAACAATAATACCTTTTTAAGAACATAATTCACTTTCAATGTCACTCATTTTCGTGCACTATTTCCGTCCCAAACGGGATTAGTCAAGGCAGAGAGGGACGATGAAGGAGGGGATGAAATATTTTATTAAACTTAATGGAATATTCTCCTCATTTGGATTAAAAACTAAGTTGATGGACGAATTGGGTGTAACAATGGGATTTGAGGGGACTAAATAACAATTCAAAAGATTTGAGGGAGTAATATCAAAATGTGAAAATTTTGAGAGACTAATATCTAAATGGCCATTTTTAAAATAAACCTATAATCAATTGGAAAAAAAAATATTCTTTTTTTTGTTTAACTGAAGGAATGATTGTCCTACAATGAAGAATGCAATAGATTTCCTGTTCCAATAATCTATTATGCGAAGAATATAGAAAAAAATGTATTTACTTGAACAAGTTTAAAGAAATATTCAAACATGAAGCAAACAAGCTACATATAATTCTATATCAAATAAGGAGGTAATTGTGATATGGTAAAAAAATGTTAGCTTTTGTTTAAATCTCGTGTAAAGATGATTATTCTTGATATACTCAAGTACACACACACACACACACACACACACACACACACACACACACACACACTAGTTCAAAAGTTTTTATGTTTCAGTTTAACCGGTATTTGATTTTCAAGAACATATCTTTAGTTTTTATGAATTGATAGAATCAAAACAAGTTTTACATGATTTATATGTATATTGGATTTCATCTATATACATTGATAGTTATTATTCTCTAAAAACTAATTTTGATGATTCTAGTTCATGGTTTCAAGTTTTGTTTTTTAACAAGTTCTCTTCTTCGTTTCTTTTCTGCTCTGAATTATGCAGTATTTATCGCTAAAATGGAGAGTGAAGAGTATGTGAGAGGATAAGACCACTGGCGCTGGCCCAAAGGCCTCCATCTGGCCGTTAGGCCAGATTCTAGAGTGTGTGGATCCACTTTTTTGGATACTCCTTGTATTCTGATAGGATGTCTTTTGAACTCTGGATTTGACAATAACCTTGTTGATCTTCAAGCTAACTAAATAGATTCATATAAATTTGATTTAATTTGAATTTATTTGGTATTATCTTCTCTCTCTTCAGTAATTATACCTGCACAAATTAGATATTAAGACAACTTAAATAACAGAGTTTATTAGACAATAAATGTGACTATAATAATAATATATACAATATATGTGTACAATCGAAAAGCAGAGAGAGAGAGAGTGGGAGACCACAGAAGGGAAGGGGAAAAGAAGTTGGGACTAGGCCAAGTGGCTGGCTGGTAAGAGCTGGATGGCGACCGACAGCCAGAGAGAAGGGGATGGCCGGAGATGGAGGGGGTGGTGGTGATGTTGGTGATGATAAAGATAATGATGATGATGGTGAAGAGGTGGTGGGGGTGATCGTGGCCGGGTGGAAGGGAGAGGGAAGGAAAGGCCGGGGTGGTAGCCGAAGTGGTGGATGTGGTGGTGGTGGTTGGCCGAGGAGGGGGTGATGTGGGTGGAGATGATAGTGGTGAAGTGAAATGCTGGTGGTATGGTCAGTTTAAGTGAGAGAGAGAAAATAGAAAGAAGGAGAGGGTGAAAGAGGTGGTTGAGTGGTTCAGTGGTGGGGGGCTTAGCCGAGAGGAGGGAGTTGGCTGGAGGTTGCTCAGTCGTTGGAGGTGCCAACGGTGACGACCAGCAAGGGGGCCAGGTGGAGGCTTGGGGAGAGAGGGGAGAAAGTAGATAAAGAAAAGTTAGAGAGAGGATGAACAGAGAGAGAGAGAAAGAGAGAGATAAACAAAACAAGAGGAGGAGAGCGGGGGAGAAGAGAGAAGAATATAAGAGAAGGAAGGAGAAGAGAGTAGAAGATTGTAGAAAGGAGAGTAGAAGAAAAAAGAAAAAGAAAAAGAAAGGAAAAGAAAAAGGAGAAAGAAAAAAGGAAAAGGAAAAAAGAAAAAGAAATGAAAAGAAAAAGAAAAAGAAGGAAAAAATAAAATAAAATGATAAATATATGAGTCGGGCTTCAGGCAGGACTTAGAGTCCACAGAATAGGGGCCAGATACCAAATAATAATAAATAAATATGAAAAAAATAGAATAATACGAGCGAAAAATCAAGACACGTATCTAGGTATGTATTCCGGGAAAAGGGTGTTACAATCTACCAACCTCACAAAAATTTCATCTTCGAAATTTTAATAAAGGAAACAAACATGAAAAGAATCAGGGTGGATAATAATATGATAAAGCGAAGAGGACTAGAAGGTTACCAACTCAAAATACAAAAGTGGGGTAGCATTTACGGATGGCTTTCTCAGGGTTCTTGTTCAGGGCATTGGGTACCATATCCTGCCACTACTCCATCTGATGTCTTGGCCTCTTCGGCGATCTGCTCCTGATATTATCCCATTTTGTTCCTGATTATAAATATGTTATCGGGGAGGAAGCAGAGCTTCCCTGTCAGTAGGTTCTAGGTTCCTTCTCACTGGTGGTACCGGAAGTACTGGTCGTGCTGGTGCGGTATTCCATGTCCTCTTGAACGGTTAATTATATACCGAATGATCTCCAGATCCACATATCAAGCACAATCAATTAACCATACGATAATTGCGTTGTATGTGTCTAAGCTTCAAGCAATACCTGCATATCTTCTGCTAAAGGGGAAGTCAGAATGGTTGCTTGGCTAGCGGGTTATCAATGAATCAACTCGGTCTTCTTTATCCATCACTGGGCATTCTCTGTCCATTTGCTGGAATGTCTGCTTTGCTGAATTATTTTTTTGCTCTTGACTCCTTTTTCTTCTCCAGACCCCACTCCACATCACGTGCTATGGTGAGCACTTGAGAGTATGTCTTCAGCTGTTAGATATGAGCTACATCCAGATATCCATCTTAAGTCCCTGCTAAAATCTGCTGGCTCGGTTCTCCTCGTCTGCCATCATGTACGGTGCAAACCTGCTGAGTCTCAAAAACTCAGCAGCATATTCGTCTACAGTCTGGTCTCTCTGCTGCAAACTATTCTTCCATTTCTTTCTGGGCTGATGTAGGGAAGAACCTCTCGTAGAAATCCTTTGAGAGATGGTCCTAAGAGATGGACTTCTCCAGTCTCGCTTTTTCTGCTAACCATTAGGTCCTGACTACATCTTTCAATTGTATCTTAGCCAGTTCTACCTGATTTTCATCAGGAATCCAGCTGCCTTCAGGAGATCTGTTGTCTCGGTTAGTCATTGCTCTGTATCCAGAGGCTTCTGGGTTCCAAAAAAGACGGCCGACTGCAGTTTTCTAAATTAAGAAACATTTCTTGGTCTCTTCTTTCGGGGTGATGTCAATAGTCCCTGGCATAGGAATTCAGTTTGTTTTTTTGGTTCCCTATCATATTTTGGACAAATCTCATCAGATTGGTATTCTCTCCAATGGGACCATTTTGAGATGTATCGAGACTACCTCGAGAAGTGCCAGGACCATTACGATTTTTCCATCTTCTCATAACTGAGTCGGTCTAAAGGATGACGAGAAACTTGAAAGTGAAAAGATGGAAGAGTTTCAAGATTCAAGGGAAGAATTATCAAGAAGGAATAGATAACTTCATACTTGCGGTTGGAATGTATAGCCATGTAATCATACACGTGCATTACATGTTTTCATATCGTATGTGTCACATTTTTGCATTTATATTTAAATAAAATCCTACTAATTAATGTATTTTCATGTTTAGCGGCATGCAATAATTAAGGAAGAAAAGAGAGAGATTGATAGATTTATCCAATTAAATCCAAAAGTTCAAAAGAAAGGGGCTCGATTCAAATCTAGAAGTTCTAAAGGCCATCTTATCTGAAGACCGGGTATATCAGATAAGATAATATCATCCAAATTCAAGGAAAAATGAACTTTTTGAAAGCCCAATTGATTTTGCTGAGGATAAAAGGATGAATTGTCAAATCCAGAACAAAAATTCAAAGTCCAAGAGGATACAAGGATAGGGGACAAGTGGATGGACACTCGCGCTTTGATCCTGTTAAAATGGCCAGGATCTTGCCGCAGAAATGCGGTAAAAGTCGCGTTTTCACGGCTTGGTATTTGAATCAGAAGAGCGCCAGCTCCCGCTATCTCCATACGCTCTCCCTTATCCCTTTTTCTCCTATAAATACCTGTAACCTCGAAGGCAGAGGGGCACCATCTCAGAGAGAGAGAGTTTTAGTTTAGGTTTTTTTCTTCTTCTTCAATGTAATTTTTTATTTTTCTTTATAACTTAGGTTAGAGAGAGAGTTACATGATTAAAAGAGAGAGAGAGAGAATTATTGTAGAGTGACACTATTATAATCCTTTCTCAAGAAACTTATAATGAAGGTAACAATCAATGGAGCTTTCTTACTTTTCTTCATCATACTCAATCTGGCCAGCCATGGCATTCAATGTATTTCTTTCTACTATTTCGCTTTACTTCGCGCTAAGATAATTTTCATTATGATTCAAATAGTAGAGGTAAGCACTCTTCTTTTATTTTTTTTATTTCTGATTTTACACTAACACTTTTCTTTATCTGTTTCCTTTTCTTTTATAAATAAAACAACAACAACACTACCATCTCTTCTTCTACCATCTCCTTTTAACCTTAACACTTTTAGTTTGGCTCGATCACCATGACTCTTGTGACCCAGTTACAAATTAATCTCACATTAATCTGCCGACTGAATGTACTGAAGATGTAAGAGCCTAGGCTCTGATACCATCTTGTAACATCCCGCCTTGTCGGGTACAGAGATGCTACTATAACGTACATATGCAGCGCAAAAATATAGCACAATGGTAGTATACATTCCAACAAAGTAGTACAAGTACACAATTATCACAGAGTGTGATCAAATATTACATGAATATTATATCACCAAGAGGCGCAAAGTAAGATTTACTAAGTATGAATAATACAAAAGATTGCTCACGAGCTGCAAAAGAAAATCCAGCGAGCCGGTCAAGAGTGAATAGGAAAGGAAAGAGCTATGACTGATCTGCTCGCTCCGCAAAGAAAGCCTGATCTTCTATGAACGGTTCCATTATACTCCCGCTGCGCACTTTGAGATCTGAACATGCAGGTCCATAGGTTGTCAGAAAGTAACCCAACGAGTAAGTAAAATGAAGCCAAGTGTTGTGCACATATAAGCATACATATACCAGATCAAAGTATCTGTTGGCCCAGAGGCCCTTCACTCTAGTTTTGATGATGATTAACTCCTGTAGTTATAGTTTACTAATAATCTTGTGATATTTAGTTTCAAATATTTGATCAAGATATTAGTAGGTGATTAGCTTCAACAAAGATATTTTAGAGCTTTCACATGGTGATTCAAGAGCTCAAGCGTCAAGTTTACATCTAGGACTCGGTTAGAGTCTGTAATATCCCTAATCTAAAATACTATATTTTTAATTTTTGTAAAGTATTTATTTTATTTTACTGGTGATATTATTATTATTTATTAACTTGAGTTACAGTACAAATTATTTTAAGATAGTAAATGGTATTTTAGCCTTATAATTATATTTAGCATTATTATCATTTTAATTACTAACTAGTATTTTTCCCATTACTATGTTACTAGTATTATTATTGTAGTTGCTATTATTGTTAATATTGATATTGTTATTATTCTTGTTCATATTGTATTATTTTAGTCATTATTATTAATGGTAGTATTTTTATCAAGTATTATTAGATAAGATTTTTAATGTGAATACTTTTATTATTACTGTTGTTGTTATTATTATTGTAATTAATATTGTTAATTATTATTATGATATTGTTAATCACTATTAGTAGTGTTATTATTTTCATCCAAGCTCAATACGCTCAAGCCCATTCTCCTTTTCATTTCATTTTATTTTCTTTTTTTATGCTAAGCCCACATGAACCAAGCCCACTTTCTATTTTCATCTTTTTTTATTTTTCTTTAAGCCAAAATACTAAGCCCGTAAGCTCACTCTCTATTTTTCTTATCCTTTATATTATTTATTTCTCTTAACTAAAACCCAATAACCCATAACCTATTACCATGTGATCCTTACCCATTAACCCAAAACCCAATCCTAATCCTAATCCTAATTTAAATCCTAACAAAAATCATATCTAAATTGGATCTCCTTGAGATTTTTAGCAATCTTCCATTCTAATCCTAACTTACTAAATTAAACAATCTAAACCTAATTAGAATTCAGGTTTCTAAAATCTCTAATGACCTATATAAAGGCCAAACCCTTTTCTTTCTCTTCTACCTGAAGAGAAAACCCTAATCTAAAATCTCCCTACTTCCATCTCTTCCTTTCCCCACTTCCATCTCTTCTTTCTCCTCAAGCGGAGCATGAACAAAAAGGGATTGCGTGTTAGGAGGAACTACTCAAGTAGTAAATCTATATTATGAATTTAATTTCAGTTTTTTTAGAAAATAATAATAAATTAAATTAGAACCACAAGAATAAAATTATTAATTTCAGCAATCTGCTAAAACTCACCATAATATATTTAATGGTTCCTAAAAATTTACCTAATATAATTTTTTGTATAATCATTATTTTAATACTTCACAAAACCTTAATTTGAGCAAATCAAAATCTAGCAAAGTAAATCTGTTTTCCATAATTAATATGATATAAATTGTTTATTAATAATCATGTCTATATCGTGATCTCCATGAATATATATATTATACATCAAAACCTAATCTAAAATCCAACTAAAATTCACGTGAAAGTATACCAACTTATAATTTAGATTTACATTTTTTTCAGAACTTCTAACAAAGGATTTAAAAAAAAAAATTCTTTGGCTGGTCTCGGCCAATGGCTGAGAGCCTCTGCCGCACAGACCCAGATGGGTCTATGCGGAATATTCACAGTGCACAGTGGGCTGGGCCGGCCCACTGTGCACAGTCCCTCATTATTAAAAAAAAAAAAATTTTAAACAGGCCGGACCTGACCCGGCCTAGCCTGGACTGTAATAGTGCTTGGGCCTGCTAAAAAGAAAAGAAAAGAAAAAAAAAGAGAATAAGAATTACGGACCAGGCCTAGGCTTGGCCTGGTCCGGTCTAGGCCTGAGATGAGCCTGGGCCTAGGCCTGGACTTGGCCTGGGCCGTTTGATTAAAAAAAAAAAAGAAGAAAGAAACAGAGAAAGGAGAAATTGCCTATTAAAATAATTTATTAAAAATATAAAAATACTTGAGAAAAAATATAAACAATAATCTATAATACTTCTACTTTCTATGATAAAAATTTTAGACAAATAGCAATATAAATTAATTCAAATCACCAACTTTAAAATCATTTCTCCTTAATGACAAATTCAAACCCGTTAAGTATTTTAATGACTTAAAGCCTATTAAAAAAATCCGACAAAAATTAGAAATTGGTTAAATTAAACCTACTAAATTCATTAAACCTAAAGAATCATATTTCTAACTCCCAAACTAATTAATCAAGATTAAATAAATAAAAGATCCTAACAATTTCTATTGAAATACTTTATGTAGATTTACCGGGATTCTAGGATTTGCAGTGCTTTGGATTGCGATCTAACTCAAGTGAGTGTCTTACTTCTTTATTTAATTTTATTTAATTGTGTTGTGAGTGTTTCACTTCTTTATTTAATTTTGTGAGTGTTTTCTTTTCCTTCTATAATTCTATTTTGTGAGTGTCTTACTTCTTTGTTAAATTTTATTTAATCATGTTGTGAGTCTTTTACTTCTTTGTTTTGTAAGTATTTCTCTTCTTTGTTTTGTGAGTGTTTGCTTTTGTCTTTTTCGTTATTTACCATTGTCAATAAATACTTGTGTTTTACTTTCATCATTTCATGTGACTGTCTGAGATATTTACTAGTATTAACACTTGCATCATTTCATGAGACGTTATTGATTGATCCACTTATTTGTGTAGTTGATATGAGCTTGTATCAGTATCATTTCATGTGTTGGTAGATCGTTGTTGTTGCCGTAGGCCTAGTATTGATATACCTTAGACCGGACTTAACCTTGTAACTGATCTAGTTGTGATAATCTTAGAAATAAGTATATTAATTTTGAGGTTGATTGATTGATGATTGAGGACTAGAAATTCATATTTTATGCGGGGTATTTATCAGATAAACTGTTGGTGACTATTCCGATTAGAACTCATTTGGATATTGAGGATGTGTTAGGCATGATGTTGCTTTATTGATAGACTGTTTTACCGATGCATGGATATGTGTGAATATGATACCCTTGACGCTAGTATATACGATGAGACTGACTTCTGGACTGTTAGGAGTTATAATTTTTGGATTATCGCATTGGTGAGTTTGACTGATATAGTGATGACTTTATCGATGTTGACCACTAGATGTAGAGGTGATCTAGATTCCATGTTAATCGAGGATGTACACTTTTAATTATGATCTTGATTAATTTGGATATCAATGATTGATTAAATAGGAGGTCTTATTTAAGAGATGAGATCTTGGACTTGTCAAATAGACTCAATTAGCTTTGAGTTGACTTGAGGGTTGAGAAATAGATGTTGATTGGGTTGACCTGACCATGTGAATTTTAGAGAGATATATATGCTTGATATGTTACTTGACTTTGGGATCCTGTGATTGACCTTGATAGAGTGAGAGTGTGTGATAATCTAGATCAAATTAAAATATGAGGATTTGATTAGATGTATCAGAACTTGTATTTATTTTAGTTATTGAGATTCAAGATATATCGGTGACTATATTACATATTCGGAGTTTTATGACAGCTATTGATCGATCAGATTTATTGATGACGTAGAGGATGGATACATCGATGACTTTGAGGATATGAGTTGATTATATACATTGCCCGGATTATTCTATTCATGACAGTAGATCATTATTCATGCTGAATATCTTGATTTACATGAGGAACTTGATTGTTTATACATGATATCTACCTGATATTATTGTCCATGTTACTTAATTGCTGGGAAAATATTGTTACACGGTAACAACACCGTCATGTTATACTTGTTACATATTCCTGTTATACCGGTATCCTGTTCATTGATATTATATATCCTGTTATATCGGTATCCTGATTACATGTTGATATTGTTACTGTGACTACCACCGAGTTATTCCAGTGATTCAAGTAACATGCACATTATGTAATCATGATAAATTAATAACATGATATTAAACAACTTACACTGGGATTGGGAGATTGATGAAGGAGACATCGTCTGTATTTGGGGTGGACCTAGGATTTAGGTTGCGCAGCCGAAAGAGGGTTCCACTGCAGGGTTCCCGTGGGGTGACTGGCACCCCGTCCTGTTCCTATATATATGTTATACATGTACCTGTTCCTATTATACATGTTCCTGACTACCTTGCGGTAGGTCCTGATTCAGCGCCAGGAGTCTGGGCCGTGGTCCCAGGCATGCACGGGACCCACCTAAAGCATGGACAATGTCTCCAACGATCAGTTTCAAAACTGAGGACATCGATTGGCATGTGTGGTAGGCGTAGTATGGGGATGCGTCTATTACATGTGACAATTGGTGTTCGCTGACATAATTAATAATAATAAACTGTTAATGTATTGTGACTAATCGTGATCACCCGACTGTATATATATCTATAAACTATGATAGATATAGGATTGTACACCAGACAGTAACCTATGCTTGGTTATACTTCAGATATCAGTTGCTTGTTTACAGTTGTGATAGTTGACTTTTATCTTCGTTCATGTTGTTATGCAGTTATCCTTTAGTTATCTGTTTATCATGTTTTAGTTATCTTCTGTCTGTAGTTTATCTGGTTATTATTCTGTGCACATTGTTTATATGCACGAGCTCTCCCCTTCACACACACACACACACACACTCACCAGGTTTTTCTGACGACCCTGGATTTGCACGTCCAGATATTGGACGCTTTATTTCTATTGTGCAGGTGTTCGAGGAGACGGTAATCTTCATGAGAGCTGGAGCTTCTCCCTACTCGATTCCGGTATTCTTATCTTTCTTGTCTTCATATTATTTCCTGATTCTTGTTATATCAGATTCATTTGTTATTTCATTTCTTTATTCATATGATATCATGCGTGGATGCTTATATGTATTATTGCAGTGGTTGTTGACTCATTATAGTATAAATTTATAGCTTGTTTCGGGTTACTAAGGCTTAGCGCGTATACGTGAGGTATTTTCCTTGCGTATATGCGTTGCCGACTCGTGTCGCGTCTCCGCTCCAGCGTATTTTGGGAAGCGGGTGCGTGACAGAGTCAAGCTCGGTGGATCACATTTGGATCGAGTCAACTCGGAGACGGAGTTCTATAAGAAGACATCAGTTTGTTTAGTTAAGATTATGTTTAGATCTCATTGTAAAGATTAGATAGTGTGATATGCTCAAGTTCACAATGCACACACAAGTTTCATGTTTATTGGTTTTGGTTTTTCAGATTAAACCGATCTTGGTTTCAAGTCAAAAACATAGATATAATATCTTTCATGAATATTGAATTCTATTCATATACAACAAGCTTAAAAGTTGTTTCAATATCATGTTTTTGTACTTACATGAGTTTTGGAGAAAACAGTTTTCCATTTCAAAAATCTAAGTTTTGGAAAATACGGATTTTGGTTTAAGACAAATTTTCTATCTCATAAAAATGGTTCAAATTATTTAAAATATGTGTTGAATTTTTTTGTCACAAATATTTGTATTTCAAAGATATAATAAGAACTGATTTTGTAAAATTTATGTGATTTTATGGGATTAATTAAAGATAAAACATTAAGTTTTTAAATTCTATAAATGTTAACCAGGCTGTCTGCCGGTCGACCGGACCGGTCGACGAGGCAGAAGTCGGTCAACTAGACCGGTCAACCGACGTGCACAGGACGTGCACCCAGCCAGGGCTGGTGGGCCGATCGACCGGGCGGTCGACCGTCCAGAGAGTCTGCTCTCTGGAAATGGCCCCGGTCTACCGGGCTGGTCGACCGGCAGAGAGCTCTGCTCTCTGTATCCAGTCTCGGTCGACCGGAGGCACAACGGTCAAAAATCTGACTGTTGGGGCCGGTCGACCCAGCGGTTGGGGGGGGGGACCGGAAGGGCAAAACAGCCCTTTCCTGCTGCCAATGGGCAGATTTGTATTGGGGCTATAAATCCCATTCCTTGGCTAGTTTTGAACAAGAATTTAAAGAGCAAAATTTCTCACCTTTACAAGTGTTTTAATACAAATTTTAAAAGAGTTTTGGGTTTAAAGATTTTATCTTATTTGTTTTAAAGGGTTGGAAAAATCAAGAAAAGGAGAAGTCTTTGGGATTGATTTTTGATCTTCATTTCCATTATATCTAAAAGTTTTTTCAAGAGTTGTTCTTTGTGTTTTTTATTTTCAAACTCTTTATTTCTCACACTTGAGATATCTATCTATCCTATCTATTAGGATTATTATTTTGTGGGAAAATTGGTTGGTGGTTGTGAAAACCACCAAGTTGTAACCCTCCTTGATTTGTGATATCCCTCTAGTGAGAGGTGATTGTATTGGTATCCCTCTAGTGAGAGGTGATAGTGGAGGTTGTTTTGGTATCCCTCTTAGTGAAGAGGTGTTTGTTGGAGTTGTGACTTGTGCCTTATCCCTCAAGTGTGAGGTTGATATTTGTTTGGCTAAGTGCCATCCCTCTAAGTGTAGAGGTGATTGAGTTTGTTGGTACCCCTCTAGTGAGAGGTGAATATTGTGTTGGTTTGTGCTTGCCTCTAGTGAGAGGTTGTATTGTTGAGAGAGGAGTTGTGTACGCCAAGTTTGTATTTACCAAATTCAGTGGAGGTTCCCTGTGTGGAGTCTTGTGTGGACGAGTTAGTGGAAATCCTTCTGTGTGAAGGCGGGGACGTAGAGCTGTGTGCTCGAACCTCAAAACATATCTCAGTATTTACGTTCGATCCACTTTCTCTAACTCTCTTTCTCTTACATTGTGCATTGCATCTTATTGTCATATCATATATACATGCCGGTTTGATTGTGTGCCTATACTTGTGTTTAAACAAGAGAGCTTCATATAGCACCTCAACTCTATTTAGAGGAATCAAGAGGAGTTAGTCCAGAGCCCTTCACGGGAATTCGGCTACACTCTTTGGTTACACTAAGTGTGTTGCATTTAGTTTTTAATTCCTCATTATTTGTCATTAGATTAGCGTTACACCTATTCACCCCTCAAGGTGTACTTTCAATTGGTATCAGAGCCTACACTCCTGATATTAGGTTAAACCTCCTAGGAGTTTGATCTTAGTTGCTAATCTAGATTTGCATTTGCACACTTATATTGTTTACACACACTCATGGATTGCTTGACCCTTCCTATGTTTGATGTTTCTAACATCGATGTATGGAAGATTAAGATGAGTATGTATTCAAGACCATAGGTTGCATGTTTTCTTTGCCGCTACCAAGAAATCCTATCTTGATAATAGCAAGCATATAGAGGCCAACACATAACCCTAATGGCACTTAGAAGCATGCTTAACAATGAAATCTTATGTTGGTTTCTCATTATGATTCCGCTTTTGCAGTGTGGAACACTTACCTCTCCAAAGCTTCAAACGCCAAATATTGTGAAGGAGGAATCTAGTGGAGAATCTGAGCAACATTGCTACATGGTCCAAAGGAATGACTCCCTTGAGGTAAACTCAGATGCTCAATTAGATGATGATGATGATGCTAGTTCTTCTAGTAATGATTATATTGATGCATGCATTAAATGAAGAACTATCTATTGTTGTGAAAAATTGTTAGAAAAATATAATCTTGAAAAAGAAAAGTTTTGGACTTAATAAAGAAAATAAGGATTTGTGTTCAAACTTGATTTGACTTTGCAAGAGAAGGTAGAGATTTCTAATGAACGGGACTCATTGAAATCCCAACTGAACTTGCCTTAAAAGAAAATGAAAGTTTGAAAAATAGAAATGATTGTGAAATGTTTTGAAGAAAAATGAGATTTTATCTTCAAAACTTGATTTTGTTGTAAAAGAAAATGAATCTTTGAAAAACAAAATTTCTTCTATTTCAAAAGAGCTAGATTTGTTTTCAAAGAAAAATACTACTTTGCAAATGATATTGATTCACATGTTTGCCATGCTAGTGTAGCTTCATCATCTAACTTACCATTGCATGCACCACCTCTTCTATAATGAAAATGATATTTGTTTGTTAAAGAAGAGTGTTGATTGTTGGGCTCCAATTTGAGCCGATGTGCCATGAACTACACACGTTTAGAATCTATGTCTCGAAAGAAACAGTTCCTCCTATGCATGCACAAAAACCACAAAATACACATGCTCCTCAGTTCATACACACAACACTATGTATGCTCATGTGTAACTTGTACATATTGTGGACGTAAGGGCCACTGTTGACACTTAAAAAAGACAAGATTCTTATGGTCCGAACAATGTCTAAACTTGTTGACATTACAAAAAGACAAGTGACAGACGAGCTGAAGACCAGTTTTCACCCATCTCCGAGGGACAAACAAGCAACTTGGACTCCACTGATCCAGCAAGCAGACAGTGAACCCGGATTGTTTCTAAAGCAGACCTCAGCAGGTCTAAGATGCTAGCACCTAGCATTACATGAGCCCAAAGGGATAGCCTGCCTGAGAGGCTAATATCACTCGACTTCCGCCTCGAAGCCATCCAAGCCTCGCAGGAAGCTAACTCACAACTTTGCCACAGAGGACTTCCAGCTCCGCCAAAGGGTTTCTTTCGGACTTCGCCAGAAGCAGCCTCTAGCTCCGCTACGAGCTCAATGCGGGCAGCTCCGCCATTGGTCTGCTATGGTCAACCTTTGACCAATCAAAATCTCCAGATGAGATCAGATCTAATCGGATCAAATCCAATCAAGATCAAATCAAAGATCTAACTTGGCAGTTGATTGTCACAATCTCTTGACTCTCCTAAAACGAGTAAGAAGATCAGGGGAAATCCTCCTACGATATGGAAAGGAT